>OY720633.1:110961978-111472977 GCA_963169105.1 Ceriagrion tenellum | reverse complement strand
CATCCACTTCACTTTCGGTTGATTTTAGTTCTCATTCACGTAAGTGTCGCACTCTCATTGATGTAATGACTGACGGTTAGTGGAAAGAGGATATATATTCGTAAGTGTCAGTTTTGAGGTGTCTTCGGTTCTAGGAATATAACACGGGGTCAAATTAATATGCCAAGCGTCATCCTCAGACGGTAAGCAGGACGTACAAATCAAGTGGGGCCGAGTGCTCCAGAAATTGTACTAAACCACCTCATTTGACAATCAGATCCGATCCCTTTACAAAGGAAAATAATAACACAGGAAACCGCCATCGTCACTTGAAGTCAGTTGAACACAGTCAGTCGAAGCTTAAACAATGGGATCCATCACACCAAGTCTCTTCGGAAGCCATCGCTCCTACCTTTCCCATTGAAGTGTTTGGAGAGGGCTCTTGCTATGCTGGCCAATGCTAGAAGCTGAGGCCAGTCCGTCAGCTTTGGTTACCCTCATTTTTCTATGGCGCTTTTGGGCTAACGCCATAATTGTGCAATTTCACTATGTTTTCCATCGATAACTTACTCGAAACCAGCATGGATTTACTTCTATCATATACATTCTCCGCAAATAAATAAATTATTTATAAAAATAAATAATAATACGCATTCCCGGTGAAAATTAGAGTTAAATCGAGTAGAAGCTATAGCACATAGTAGGGAATATATTTTTCAAGAGTTGCTTGCCTTAAATTTTGAACATACGATGAATTTTTCTTGCTTTTCATCCGCTAATTCATCCATTCCGTCGCGCTATCCATTGAAAAGTAAAGTAAGAGCAGGGTTAAGCAATATGGTAGTCATTTCGGTTGTCAGGCTTCAGTCCGATGACGTAGAGCCCTCTCCATATACCTCAATAGCTCCAACTATCTCATAAAGTAATCAAAGATTTAAGGTTCTGTTTTGAAGAGATTCATGGTAGAACCTGCAACCCTTTCGTTCATATTTTAAACTTAAAGTGAGGAAATTCATAACTAGTATTACTAGAAACCTTTCCTACATTCTTGACGCTGGTATGACGTGAAAGGTGACGTTTTATTTCGGAAATTAAACGGTAGGGAAATAAAATGTTTTCTTTCACTTTACCCACCTTACAGGTTTTTCTCACGCTAAGGAATGTGCAAATCTAAATCTCTCCTTTCCCAGAACCCACTATTTAATTTATATAAACTATTGCCGGGAGAAGAAAAACGAATCCATTACAATCGTCAATAAAAAAATGCAATCATAAAGTCTTTCACAAATATATCTCCGACAATCTGTGGGGAGTTCGAATTCCTAGAGTTAATTGCCATCCTCGACACGTCACGAATACCACTTTTTTATGAGAATTCCTCGTTCCCTAAAGTCTCTTTACAATTTAAATGCTTATACCCAATTCCATAAGCTTGGTTGAGAGAATGAGTGATTCTAACTGCAATTCCAGGACTGAAATAAAGGAAACAAGGAAAACGTTCCATGGGCCAGATGCACCCCATTAAATCTCGATTGGCGACCCCAGGTATTCTGCATTTCCTGCGATAAAGTTTGCACGAATCTCGGAAAATTCCTGGACCATGCATTTTCTCTGAGTAAGAGGTAACAGTTTGCATTAGACCGAGTCATAATTTGCTGAAGTGTTGGATGTTTTTCAGTCATGGTGTGAAGTATTGACTGGCTGAGTTTTTGGAGAATAACAGAGTTATTACGCTGAGAAAGATAACGTGCTGAGAGTAATATTAATTATATCACTCACGTGGAGGAATTTAAGTAATCTATTTATTTGAAAAAATATGATCAATGGGATCAAAAATGCTAAGTAAAATATATTTACACATAAATTCACAACATAAGAATATTTAATTAAATAGGTACATGGAAAATGCATTTGTAATACGAACAATATTTCTCTCTGAATTTATCCCAAATAGTATTTAACTCGAGCATACATAAAAAAGTTTTTCCTTGCCATAAACTTTATCAATATCTCAATTGAATGATACTCATAAATCATATGTACTTATGGAATGATTGCGACAGTTGTGAACTTAATTCATTAGTCCAGTTTTATTGGAGCTGCAATGGGCTCTCATGGTACTGGTGAAGGTGATTGTTCAAAATTTTATCCTAAAATTTTCTGATATTAGCCTCAGCAGCGTATTGGAAACAATTACAGGAAGATGAATCTGACAACAAGGTACTCATCGAGGTATTGACACGCCATCGGGGACTCTGAAAGCCGTAAAATTAAATTTCCTCGATTGCCTAATAATACGAATCAAAGCAATACATCGCGGTCATTTTCAAAGGTAGCTAAGCGCAATGGACCAAGTTCTCCAAGAATACAACACGAAAATAAATGAGTAGAAGGCTAAAATCGTAGTATGTAAAAGAGAGAAGCTTAATGCAGAAGTCACACTGAGAGGATGGAACCAGTCAACAAATCTAAAGACTCAACGATATGAAACCTATTTGTAACTTGTATTTGTCGGACGAAATGATTTAAGTAGAAGGCAAGAAAATGGAAATAAGTCGCGTTTATGTCAAATAGGAATACTAATTAAGGCACGTCCCCTTGCAAGGAAAATCGAGGATGCTCATTTATAATTCTAAGATAATGCACGTCATTTCAACGTTAAGTCTCAGTTGCGAAGAAATTGCGGTAACTTTTATCATTAACATGGAAAGAAATTTATAAATAACTTTCACCGCAATTAATTTGTCAGCCATGAGGACAACCGAGTAACTACAGATAATAGGTGGCAATCAGTCATTTTAACAATGAATCGAGTGTTACGTCTTAAGATTTCTGCACAAATTATTGCCCCGGTTGGGATATTTTTTACACAGCTTTCATTCTTGATGAACGCATCATATTATTCTTTGTCAATTTCTCAAGCATAATATATGAGAAAATATTTTATTTTCTTCATATAGCTTCGTAGATGTAAAATGCCATATCGACCCCAAGTGAGATCAGCCAAGTCTGCCATAGCGTCGATGAGGACTTCAGTCGGCCTTGTCGTAGTGGGTAATCCGTCTCGTTAAATGAACGCCAAATTTGGTTAACAAATTCTGAGTTCAATTGCTTGGTTAAATCGACAATAATATAACTGCCGGTCACATGGATAAATCCAATGAGTTATTAGAGGGAAAAACAAACTCTTCACGAAATCACCTGCCGGGAGAGTCTCTGGCAAATATACAACTTGTAATCGCATATGAATACTTGACCATTGATGCTATGACTGCAAAGTTAATATTGCAATCTAGAAGTTCAGTGACCAAATAAATTCTGAATTACCAGACAATTTGGGAAAGTACTGTGTCAATGAACGAGAAACAGTTTGCGTTTTTCAAATAAAAGTTTTATCATTGCGAGATAGGTGTGTCTAAAGCTTAAAAACAAACACTAAGGGCCCCGTTTTTTAACCTCTGCATTAATATTTTTTCAGTAAGAAACCGATACGTTTACCCATCGATTATGCTCACGTTAACTAACCGTCTGACGCCTTACACCACTGTTCATCCTTAAGTTAGAATGGCTTTTTGAAAGGAAATTTGCAGTCAACGTTATAATTCAAATATTGCGTGGGTAATTATCGTTGTCATGAAGGTGATGTAGACGTAGACCGGAGGTATATAACCGGACAAAACTATGCCGTAGTAATTTTTCTCCCTCAAGATTTATTTATTACCGTCTAACCTTGGGATAGCATCGGCAAACTAAGGCTTACAAGCCTCAAGAGATGCCATGGGACACTTTTCTCCAGAGCAGGATCGAAAATAATACAAAAATAATGAGCCTCCATGCATGATTTATTTTTGTGTTTAAACTACAGAGTAGCGGTTTTTTTCCTTACTGAGCATAACATTGATAAATCTTGTAACTTGCTTTAATATTACTTTATATTTTTTATTTGTAAAAAAATATTTATGGCCATCGTATGGCTTGTAAATTGTTGGGCAGGGGCAGGTTTGACTCTGCCATCTCATCAAACATTTGCCGACAAATGTGTGTAACTAAGGGGGTCTTTGAGTGTTGGGGAAAGTCTCTCCTGGGATGAATTTAGAGGTGAGCAGAAAGGAATTGGGACCACTAGTCAGCAAAATATGATGATTCTGTCAAGTATGCTTAACCTGCAAAATTGCTGTCTATTTTAATTCTTTCAGGATAGTCATATGAAGTTTATCGCACGCCATAGTTAGCAATCGATTCTTAGACGTACGCATTATTTTCGTCGGTGAAATTAATTTACAACTTTATAATTTACGATGGGAAGAGGGATTGTTCTTCGGAACTGAGGTGAAAGAGGGGATTCGAGCGAAAAGTGTTGAAAATCAGTGGTGTAATCAGAGATCTTGCCCGTTAGGGCCGTCTTATACTCGAAACTTAATTGGGTTGTTTAATGTGCTGAAATTGCGATAACGTGATTGCGGAATTAGAGCATGGTCCATTCCATGTTTATCGTTCATGCATTCCCGCAATCACTCCGGTAAGTCCCCAAATACACGACGCAATTTTTCGTGGGCATCCACCCATACATCAGATTGTACAGTGAAGCGACTCGTGAGCAACGATCTTAAAGCAATCCTTTTAAGCCTGGTACGGGATTCTAAGCCAGCACCCCGTTATAATGAATTATCTCATTATTCTTCCGTGTAATAAGTTTGGCCTAATTGACGTTCGAAGGCCACCAATTGGGATTACTGGCGCTGGCGTCGTCGCTGGCCCCATCGCCTCTTTAACTGCCCCGCCTCCTTTTCAAGCATTCCACCCGGCGACGGCGGAGGCAGGATATCCACGTCCGCGGGAGAATGTAAAGAATCCATCACTCACAATATCTGCCCACGCCCCAAATTCAAAACAAATCGATCGATGTTGCGAGATGCGTTGATTTTGAAGGGCTCTGGTTTTGATTTGACGATGATTGAGGACGCGGATAATGGTTTACAAAAGAGTCGCGCGTTTGATATGACGAGGGGAACTGCGTCTCTTCACATCGCGCGAGGAATTTCCGGCGACGAGCCCGACCAATACGAACCAGTGAATGAAATTACCTTATAAGTAATTAGTTCATGCTTCATTCAATCAACGAAAATCTGCCTAAATATAAATCCACGTATTATAAAAGCAGAGGGAAATGTGTCTCTTCACATCGCGCGAGGAATTTCCGGCGACGAGCCCGACAAATATGAACCAGCGAATAATGAAAATAATAAATAATAATAATGTTAAACTATTAAACGAGCAATTCTTCTACATATATCCTTATATTTACATAAATATTAAATACATATTTTCTAGAAAACTACCGAACTTATTCTCTTGATAGTCGGTTTGGAAGGGTTTTCGGGTACAAGAAATCCATTAGATTAAAGGCCTTAGGACTGCAAAGCCTTCAAGACCCCCAAAATGGGCCCCAATTTTTCTCGGAACCAATGTAGAGGTCTCTTATTTTGCTTATTTTAATCACTTGCAATCAAGATACAGGGTCTATATTTTCACCATAGGATGTCAAAAGGAATGAAGCATTTAATTCATGCAATCGATTTCGTTATAAACTTCGTTTTCGCTTAAAAATTACGTTTACAACGACAAAACTGCTAATTTTTCTGTTTTCAACAATGTATGACAACGAAAATATTATGGTAATGAGCTGCTATGTAAACAACTCTAATAATGATACCAGCGTAAATAATGAAATGATGAATGTCTCTCACTCACGTGGAGGTTTTCCTCGTCAGTTCTTCATAAATTAAGAATAATATTTACAGTGTATCGAGCAAAGCTCGGTCCCCCGGTACTAATAATAATGTTTAATTACTCCGACAGAATGATTACAACATAATATCATTGGTTAAATCGGGGAGTAACTATAGTTAGCTATGAAGGTAAACCTGAATAATGGCTACCATCGTTTACAGAATGGGTTATGCACACATATATAAAGGAAATACAGAATTTTGAAATTACAGTACATGTATAAAATAATATTACAGTAATATGAAAACATCCTCTAGATTTTCTTTTGCAAACAACCAAGATCGCATATTTTTCATCATTTTTCTTAGGATTTTTGAGTTTAAACATGAAAAAGGCAATAAATCATACACTTCAGGCCATATTTACAAGAAACATCGTTTGAATATCGTCAGGTTCGGCTTGGGTAAGAAAATATGTGCTTTATGTCGGGTGTAGGGAGAAGGATTGTACAATAATAGCCCAATATTACTCATGAAAGAACGATGTAAAACGAATAAAATCAATGGTTGGCGAGTTCACTTTGTGGAAATTGTTATTCATCTTAAAAATGAAAACACTTAGTTTTTTCCACCAATGTCTTTAAAACACAAATCGACCGGTTTCGGCCTTTTCAGGCCATTATCAAGATTACAGAGTAAAATACCAAAAGACAGGACAGTTGATGTAAGAGAATTCAAGGAGAGGGAGGTGGCTGAAATGCCAAGGAGGGGGGGGAAATGAGATGTGATTGGGCAAAACTGCAGGGGAAGGAACAAACAGGTGGTGACGCCAGGCTCAAGGACTACGGGGACGGAGGTGGGGGTACTGGCACAGAGAACAAGGGTGAGGCGGTTGAAGGGATTATGTCATTGAGTAGTTTATCACCATGCACATTGTAATATTGATGTGATAGATGACAACTAGAATTAAATTTGAAGAAATGCGCGATTATGAACTTTTGGAAAAAGAATGGCTTTCCCCGGAATAGTTATTGCATCAATGAAAACAAAATATGTAACGTAGATTCAATTAAATACTTAGGCGTCACCATCACAGAAGACATGTCATGGGGGAAACATATCAGGGAAATAACTAGTGTAGCAAACCGTAGATTAGGATTCGTAAAAAGGGTTCTAGGCAAATGCGATGAGAGAGTACGAGAAAGAAGCTATTTTACACTTGTCAGGCCTCATTTAGAATATGCCGCTAGTATATGGGATCCGTACGAGGAAAGTATGATAAAAGAATTAGAGCGCGTGCAAAGGAGATCTGCTAGGTTTGTTAAAGGCCGTTATGATACTTGTATAAATGTTACGAGTTTAATAGAAGAACTAGGATGGGAATTACTATCAGAACGCAGGTTAAAATTTAGGTTCAACCTTTTAAGTAAACTCGAAACCGATTTGTTCACAGATGACGTTAGATATATATTGAGAACACCTGCGTATTATGCTAGGTTTGATCATATTAACAAGATTAGAGAGAGAGATTGTCGTACCGATAGATTTAAAATGTCATTTTTCCCTCGTACTCTAAGAGAGAACAATAGGCTGCGTAGCAAAGGGATAGGTAGGTGAAATATAGTTAGAGTAGTCTGTAGTGCATTATGCATGTAATAACAACCGATAATCCCTTCCTTATTATGTAGATACTAACCATATAGCTGCATGTGACCCTATTATCCAGCATGTCTCCGTTAAATATCCTAGTCGCATGTCAATAGTGCATGTTTGGTGATCTTCACCCCCTGCCACACACCCTCGTGGTGGCTCGCAGGGTATCACGTAGATGTAGATGTAGATTGGTATTCTTACGGTAGATGGAAAATTTGTGGCTTGAATCATTAAATCATATCTATACTGACATCATTATTCCCAACGATTCGAACCACCACCATTCCCATAAAATGGCAGCCTTCTATTCCATGCTTCACCGCCTACTTTCAATACCCCTCTCCCTGACAGAATTTTCTCTTGAATTAAAAACCATCAAATGTATAGCCCGAAATAATGGTTATGACGACTCTTTGGTAGACGACCTTTTAAATCGATTGCGACGAAAACGTGCCATAGCCACATCCACTTCACTTTCTCCAATACTCCCGGCCCGGCACTAAGTGGGTGAAGTTACCCTTTATCAAGAATTCAAATATAGACTATATAGACATTTCTCCAAAAATAAATACAAAATTTCCTTGTATAATTCTGTGACACTCCAAAAATTATTATTTAATTCTAAGGAGGAAATTGACATTAAAGTGGGGTATATTTACTCAAATATGATACTCCTGAATGTAACTCTTTTTATGTTGGTCAAACTGGACGAAAATTGAATATAAGAATAATGGAACATTTTAAATCCAGTGTGAATGGTGACAAAAAGTCAAATTTTGCAGAGCATCTAATTGATGAGGGTCACACATCCAATTTTACCCGTAAGCTCTTACATGTTTGTGACAAGGGGGGGAAGTTGGACTTCCTGGAAACTTTTGAAATTCTGTCATATTACAATGTGCATGGTGATAAACTACTCAATGACATAATCCCTTCAACCGCCTCACCCTTGTTCTCTGTGCCAGTACCCCCACCTCCGTCCCCGTAGTCCTTGAGCCTGGCGTCACCACCTGCTTGTTCTTTCCCCTGCAGTTTTGCCCAATCACATCTCATTTCACCCCCCCTCGTATTTCAGCCACCTCCCTCTCCTTGAATTCTCTTACATCAACTGTCCTGTCTTTTGGTATTTTACTCTGTAATCTTGATAATGGCCTGAAAAGGCCGAAACCGGTCGATTTGTGTTTTAAAGACATTGGTGGAAAAGACTAAGTTTTTTCATTTTTAAGACGATGTAAAACGTCCTAAAAAAACAGACATCTTAAGGGTAGCAACCCAAGACAACGAAATAGAGGAAAGGAACATTCGAAGTGACTCTTTTTTATGATCACTCTAACAATTCTTTATTGTAGAGAAATGGTGTATCTTATAGAGTTATGGTAAGCTCCGCCCCGAAAGAATACGCCGTAGCTTGGCCTAGTCTTGAATGGAATTACCTCATAAGCAATAATTTCATCCTTCATTTCATCGACGAAAATCTGACAAAATATAAATTTAGACGATAAAAAAATCAGTGACATAGCCAAGATTTCGACTCTGAGGGGTGCACGTGGAGCAAAATCAGGTGGGGTTGGAAGAGGTGATTTTTTTTTCTTAATTTACGAAAACATTTGTTTGCTTTGGCAAATTAAGAGTGCAAATACGACTGCGGCGTAGCGGCCAATATTTAAATATTTCAGCTGTACAAACTCATGAAATAATGCAAACCAACAGTTTATTTGAAAATTAGAAAAAAAGAGGCACTCCGGGAGTGCCGACAGAAGTGAAAACTTGAAATAACGTGAGCATTTTTGAATGTAGGGAATAATTTCACTTTATTTTATAAAATTATAATAAAATCATTTTTGAATTTAATTTTTAAAAATTAACAAATGTATTTTTTGAATATTTCAAATTTACCGCATAATACAATTTTTTCTATAGGTATATCGTAATACAAAATTAACAATTTTAAAAAATTCCAATAAAAACATACATTTTGAATTTACCGCGCATACTTTGTTCTGTGTTTTTGGATTTGAAAGCACAGAAGGCGCATAACAGTTCACGAGACAGCTGTCTATATGTATGTATATGTATACACTAGCGATAAAAAATTTTTCTCCACGTGTTTCCTTTTTTATATTTCTACAATATATAATTGTAAACACTTCACATTTATAAATTAATTTTATGGCACAACATTCGAATAAGCTACTCAAATTGAACGTATTAAAAGAAATTGAGTTATATTGTACTAACCTTCACTATTCTTGTATCGAGTACACTCTCCTGCACGAGTATGGACTATTATATTATCCGGAACAATAAATGTAACAACCCAAATTGAATGAAGTAAACCGTATATTAGATATATATAATGTCATATGAATAAAATTATAATATAGTTTATTTGAGGGTGACGGTGACGCGAGTTCAATGGTTTTTACCCATCCACAAGTACTGTGTATATAGCGAGTATACTGTGTATATACAGAATATACAATTATACATATATTTAGCAGCAGTGACGGTGACGGTGACGCGAGTCCAATGGCTTTTACCCATCCACAAAAGTGTATATACAGAATATACATAATTATACATATATGTAGTAGCGGTGACGGTGACGGTGACGCGAGTCCAATGTCTTTTACCCATCTACAAAAGTGCTCAACGCGACATAAGAAGTTTTCACTTCAAAAAAATTCACAGGTAAATTCAATTAAACAATGATACTCAAACGATATCGTACTGTCTACTAAATTTATTTCAAACTTACCTGATGATGACTGCTAGACAGTTGAACACGTGTTGTAAGAGTTTGGAATAAATTAAGTAGACAGTACGATATCGTTTGAATATCATTGTTCTACAATACGATCGTATCTCGCCGGAGAAAGTGGAGTTTATTTGTAAATGCAATTATTCTGGGATAAGGAGACCGTGACCACACGGACCCCTCAACTGGATGCGTCACGGATGAAACTCTGGCAATTCAATACAGCTCTTTCGTTGAATTTGAGCAGCGAAAATATGCGCCGAAATATCACAGGATGTTGCGACCGCTGCCAATATGTCCACAAAATGTAACCTCTACATGAGAGCGATCGCTGTGCGTCGATGGGTATTTATTAACGCGGTTTCATTCCCGCCGAGACCTGCCTAATTGTCTCCCTCCAATCCATCACGTATCATCCATAATTTGCACCGAAAATAGGTTTGGGAACGTCTCCAAATTACCTCACATCGCTGAGTTAATACCTTTGCTCAAATACTTTTCTCGAGGTAATCCGGCCGCGGCCGCACGGGGTAATGTTCTCGCCTGCTAACCTGAGGTTCGCGGGTACGAACCCCGTCTGGATGGAATTATTAACACTCATGGCGAGGGTAATGGGTGATTTTGTTAGTCTGTTGTTTTCGTTATACACTCGAAATAAAGTGGCCGAATGTGCTGTATTCGGGGCCGTGAAGATAAAGTAAATGCCTTACTTACTTTTATATCATTAAAAACTGTTTGTTGCAAGAGGCTACATAACGAAAATTAAAATACACTTTGTATAGGTTCACTAGATGGGTTTATTGAGAACGACCATGGTTTCGTCACATAATGACATCTTCAGGTGTCATTGGAAGATGTCATTATGTGACGAAACCATGGTCGTTCTTAATAAACCCATCTAGTGAACCTATACAAAGTGTATTTTAATTTCCGTTAAGCATGGAGAGGTTTCACCAAGTTCAACCTGCAGTTATTAGTTATATGCAAGAGGCTATTTTATTAAGGATTTTATATTTATACCTCCAAACTGTAATAAGAACCATTAGAGAAAATAGAGATATGCGGACACCAATAATCTACATTTACATCTGCACACTACACTGCAACCCGCCGCATGGGCGTGTGGCATGGGGTGTTAGGACACTAGTCGTGTAAAAGACAGAGTTTTTGGGAGGTTAAGTGGTGAATTGTATTATGGGAAGGTTGTGATTGGGGCACAATTTTTATTATGGCCACAAATTGTGCGGAGAAAGAACGAATTTTTGCCCTTATCTGTTCGGGTGTGTATTTCTCTTATTTCATCCCTTCTACCGGACCTAGAAATGTAGTGTGGCTTCAAAATGATTTTCTTTGGTCCCTTAGAAACACACCAGTTCTGAATTTCTCAAGAAAATTAAGTCTAGCATCTATTACCGAGACTCTAGGGGCTCCTAACCAAATCAAATTCCCTTAAAAATAGAAAAACACTATATAATTGCCCATAGCAGTTTTTAGAGAATGGGGAAAAGCATCACTTAGGACACCTATGCTTGGACTTATATGGGACACTGTGTCTTCAGTCATTATTCAGGCAGTAATTGCAATGGGCACACATACGACAGTAGTGCAACGAAACACACATTGAAAACCCTAAACTTATAATTTTACACTCCCCAGCCCCTTCTTGCCGTTCCAAACATTCGTTATAAATCTTCATTTTCCCCGCTCACCCAACATCCCCCCATTCCATCAAGGCCGTCAACGACTCAACACCTGCCAGAATCTCTCTGATCCACTTTTCCGCCTATCCTTTTGAATTTCCTCAAAAATACACAATCCTCTCAACCGTGTCTTAACATATCCTCGCTTCCCGCTCACCCGAGTTTATTTTTCCAGCTCTCTTTCGTACCCACGTCTCACATCTATTTTGATACCGTTCCTCAAGCTCCAATACAACGATAGGATCCATTCACGTCTTATCTTACACATATACCTATGCCTTTAATCCTATCTTCTCCTTGCGATTACCAATTCTATGATTAATTTACTCATATAGTGCTTTTTCTCAATTGGCTTGATACTGCGCATTTTTTCATCAAGTATAGTCATGTGACTTTCTTGAAATACAGACGCTTTAAAAATATCTAAGCTAAAATATAGATTCCTCACCGTTTTCCACGTTACCGCCATACTTGATGCGTGGAAGGCGATTCTAAATTTCCTCTCCGACGCGATGAAGTGCAAAGAAACCAAGTATATATTTTTTTAAGACATTAACTCCGGCGATACTCGGTGGAAATCGATTCTTTCACTCATTCGGCCGTTCAATCCTAAGATTGATTGACTTCGGCCCTTCATCCTTCCCTATCTAATGCTAGTACCCTTATCTTCCCTTGGTTTCTCTTCCTATATACTTCCCTTTTTGATTTGAACTGCTATCTGCTGAGACTGCTGCCTCTCAGTAGTGGGGGCAGTACGGGCAGCGTGGGGTAAGTTGGTTACCGCCAGCGGCGATAAATTTTTCTATCCGGCACTTGTTCTCGAACCGGTGACGTACGAAACGGGAGTCGGACACGCTAACACTGGTCCAAACCGGACCGCAATCGGTTATATACCTCATAATGAAGGATGTAACTTTATCTGATTCCACACACTATTTCTCATACCGATCTGGGTTTTGGCGTTTATGCCATTTTCAAGGACTAGAAGGTCCTGAAATGGCATAATATCCTGGTGCAAGAGGTTATTTTATTTAGAGGTCATTATTCGACCAAACTAAACTAAGACCCATTCAAGAAAAAAGAGATGTGCGGATATTAATAATGGGGAAAAACATCACTTTGGACACATCAATATTGGACGCTTATGGGGCACTTTCAGCGCGTTATTTTATTTGGAAAGCCTAGAAGATGGCATAATATGCCGAAGCCCGAGTGGGAGAAAGCAAGTGTCTAATCAGATAAAGTAAACTCTTTCCTTATATATATTATGCGAAAAAAGATCCTATCTTGGTCCAGAAATCAAACCTTGGGCTTTCTGCTCTCCGAATCTTTTCGCTGCCCCGGATTCGCAATAAAGATGAGAATTAGAGTTGGATACGTAAAATTTCACCGTGCGTTAGCGTTGAAAGCTGAAGGTTCGGGGTTCGATTTCTTGTGAAGAAATCGATTTTATTCCGGCAACTTCCGCACATGAATAGCGCTGGTCACGGACTATTTTAATATGACGACAATAGGAGACAATTTATTTGGTTTGGTAGCTAGAGTAGACGCAGTATTTCCACCAAGAGGACACTGGTTCGAGCTCCAGCAGTTCCGGAAAATTTCTAAGAGTGTCCAGAGCCCCACTTCAACTAGCAATTATCCAACATATTAGAACGAAAATATTTTTTATCCCACGCACCTTTTATGAATAAAAACGGCACAGGATACTCATCCGTCATAGCATCCTACTTCCCAATATATGGGAGTATAGGGATATTCCAATTACTTCTTTTAACGCCCTGTCTCCTTCACGGCTGGCGTCTTCACACCACATGGATATGATTGCTGTTGGGAGTGGAGTGCTGGATTCCTGTTCCCCGAATAGATGATTCAAAGAAATGCCAATCCCTACTTGTGCATAAGAGAGAGTTCTCCAATTATACTTCATTCGTCAAATGGGACATAAAACTGTGGACCCCATGGCACCTTTCTTTAAGAGTTTGCCGCTGTCGTATCTGGGTTTCTCTCCACCCTTATCGCCATTGCCCTATTCTGCTTCACACAATATCCTGATGGTGCAGATCGTTTTCGATCGTCTAACCATATATCCCATCATCCAACGAAAAGATACATGCTACGATGGGCTAACAGCTCGTCTTGCATATTTCCTATGTAAGCCCTGTATTTGTGCACTTAAGTGGTTCCAAAATACAAAATTACAAAAAGCTGCTGTAACATTGGCGACAATATCTGTAGTGCAGAGCATGTCGGTGAAATCTCACCTCCTGGAAAGTTACATCATGCTTTTGATAATGCAGTACGTATGGTAGAAGCGCGAATCGTGAGTCGTTGAGGGCTCAATTTAATAATTATTCAAGTTGGTCGAAAAAAAAATCCAGGATGACTTTCCACTTAGATATATCAATATTTACGCCGGAAAAACATTCACGTAGTCATATAATGATTCAAGATTCGTATTTTAATATTTGAGTCTCAATTAAACTATTGTAATGACTCGGGTTTACGCCGCGGAATCGGAAATTCAAGCAAAATTCATAAGTAAATGCTTGTCATTTATTCGACATGTTACCTTGATATTTAATAGGAACCATTTCGATAGTATGAAACTTATGTTATCACATTTAGGAGGAAATATGTACATATGCCACCAAATATTTTCGAAATACATGTCAAGCGCTCAAGGGTACGTGTAGGTATAGCAATAACATTCCAAGAAACCAAATAGGACACATTTTTTTTTGCTTTTATCTCTACATATCACTAATGAGCACCCACACGCAAATTTTCATGCAAATCTGTACGTAAGCGTAAATCTCTCCACCCACCTAAGCAGTCGTAGTTTGACTAATTTCATAAGGATTCAGTATAGTTGATTCTGGTGATGCCTTACAAACCCTTGAGGTGGCTTGTAGGGTACTACGTAGATATAGAGGAGGAAGGGCGAGGGGAGAGCAAGGTCGATGGTGGTAGGATTTCGTCCAGGGTTTAGATAAATTACACGAATGTCCTACGGATAAATCCCGTAACCAATCCTCTTATCTAGAGACAGACAAGTTGACCCCAGACTACCTCCATCCTGAACCTTAGAGAAGGATCACTTCCTCTGTTACCACCCTCCTCGTCGCCACTATGACAGCCCCATGCGCAGCTCTCACACAACAGCTCAAGACAGCTGCGCAGCGCGTTGCGAGGGAGAGGTGATTGAATTTCAGGGAATATTTCACGTGTCACAAGCCGCGGCCTGGTAGCTCTTTGGATCAGTGCTTGATTCCACATAATTTAGCACAGTTTTCACCGGGAAAGCAGATTATTATTAATTTAAATAAATACAAAACATACATACGGAGAGTCCATATTAAACAAGTAAATACATGCTGATTTAGAATAAGTTATCAATGGAAAACATCGTAAAATTGCAAAATTAGCTTGTCAGCCGGTAAAAGGTTAAAGAAATTTGCAGACGATGCCGCAGTGTACAGGGAAATCCGTAGCGCCATCGATAAGCATGAGTTAACAAAAAACCTCAATGCAATTCAAGCGTGGTGTGATGCATGGCAACTATTATTTTATTTAAGAAAATGTGTGGTAATGAACTTCTGGAAAAGTAAAAACTCCCCTTACCACAGTTATTACGTACAAAATACCCAATTAGAGACTGTAAAATCTGTGAAATACCTCGGAGTTAAACTAACAAATGATCTCTCGTGGAGAAAACATATTCGGGATATCGCTGGTCGGGCTAATATTAAATTGGGATTTTTTAAAGAAGAATTCTTGAAAATATTCAAACATAGCAAGTAAAAATCTTGATGAAATTACCATGCAAAAAATTCGGCCAGGATCGGGAAACGATCCACAGACCTTAGGTTTACCGAACCAAAGCGCTGACCACTACGCTAACCAAGCTTCAATGCTCATGGCAATTTTTGGTGGATAAAATGGAACTAGATAGAATACGGCTTCAAATAGCCATCACCAAGCGACAGTACCCATCCTGCTCTGAACGCTGAAGTTCAACTCTGGAGTCATGGAGCTTAAACCAATAAAATTTATTTTTCGCCCCGGTCCAGCATAAATATTGCATTTATCTATGAATTATAGGGCTCATGACGGCGACTCTTTCGCCTGGAAAATCAATGAACTTCGAAATTTAGGAAAACATTTGTCCAAGACAAACTATCTCCAGTCAAGAATTGACTCTGCTTTACATTTTGTAATATGAGCATTATTTATCTTTTATTCTAAAAATAGATAAAAATATTACCTGTATAATATTTATCTATTAGCAGAGAATGAGGTTTTATGATAATTAAAGATACTGTATGATGTGAAATATGAACATTAATGTAGATAAGACCAAAGTACTTAAGGTTAGCAAGTATGGGGGACAAGCTAAAGTGTATTTAAGGGACAGGCGATTAGAGAACGTAGAGGAGTTTACCTACCTGGGAAGCAAAATAACAGCCGATGGAAGGAGCAAAAGAGACTTATTAAGTAGAATTCACCAGGCAAAGAAGGCGTTTTATCAAAAAGGGAAACTCCTAACATCCAGAAATATCTGCCTAGACCTAAGAAAACGCTTTCTTCAAACTTATGTGTGGAGCATATTTTTATATGGCAGTGAGACCTGGACGTTGGGCAAGGCAGAAGAGAGGAGGGTGGAAGCATTCCAGATGTGGTGTTTCAGAAGGATGTTAAAGATTCCCTGGGTGGACAAAATCAGCAACGAGGAGGTTCTCAAACGTGTGGGGGAGTCTCCTTGTCTGCTGAAACTACTGAAAAAGAGAAGAAATATCTGGATCGGGCACCAACTAAGGCACGAAACATTGCTGGCCACCATCTTAGAAGGCACTGTAGAGGGAGCCAACTGCCGGGGCAGGCCTAGGTTGGAGTTTATGGGCCAAATAATGAAGGAGTTAGGCTGCTCCACTTATGTGCAGTTGAAAAGAATGGCACAGGACCGAAGAGTATGGAGAACTGCCGCCAACCAACCTTTGGGTTGATGTCTTAAGAAGAAGAAGAAGAAGAAAGATACTGTTACAAATTTGGGGTTCGCGAAATAATATTCAACTTGGCGACAAAACAAACCACTCCATCTCCTCTTTGTTTACGTTCAACACTGATCAAAAACTCTCCCTAACAACCACATGTTTAATTACATTTACATTCAAATTATTTTATTTACATTGCGACTATTTACGTATGTATTCATTTATTTATCACATCTATGTCAATTACTTTATTTTTCATATCACTTCTCTCGGAGCTCTTCAATTTTCCGTAGGGGACTCTCTACACTGTCTACTTCGATTAAATTAATATCTAAATAAATCTACTACAAAGTACGTGACTGCTGAAGCTTCGCAAAATTAAATAAACACAGCTTCATTTCCACATTCTCCGTCTTGCAGACCAAAATCTCCGCGAAGTGAAGGTCTCCAGGCTATTTTACCCGAGGCACTTTCTTGTACAATCTTATGTATGATTGGATGCGTGCTGAAAATTTCGTCGTGTAAAGCGGTGAATTCCCAAAAGGCACTCGCAAATGCATAAACGAGAGATGGGAAAATAGCTCATGCTCTAATTCTGAGCCTGAATCCTCGCACAGATACTACTTCAGATTATGCAATGAAGTGCCTCGTTTAAAACGGCAGTTAAAGCTGGCAACCCTTAGGCAAGCAGGGCCACAATCCCAAGGAGGCAGTTCCCTCCCAACATCAGCTAAGTCGATTTCTTAGTCCTTCTTAGTCCGTCTCGTCCTCGACCGAGCTTAGTCGGCTCCAACACGACTCTCGTCAACCCTCTTCCCTGACGGCATTACAGCCAGTTCATTAGCAATACATACTATCATCCATCCCAACCTAAGCATTCGATTTGATTTATAACTCTAGGTAATATTTTTTGTTGTCTTTCTCCAACAGTACGATAAAGTATGTTTAGGCCAACCGATGATATGTACTACTATTGTTAAAAATCCATGTTGAAAATAAGTCTTGTACTATTCCACATTAATTTATTGTAATAGTACAACGCGTTTTGCAACTTGCTGAACCTTCAGATATAATTTTTTACTTAAAATTTATCAATTGATTGCTGTGATAGTAACTAAGTATTAACAATTAATTATTGTGGTGGAGGTTTCGAGAACAAACTAATTTTTGCCACGATCAGAACACTCAATAAATAAATTCCACGTAAACAACTGTACCAGAAGATGCAGTAAGCTGCGAAACGAGTTGTACTATTACGGTAATATAACAGTGGAAAAGTAAGAAACATAATTTCAAACACGGATTCTAATAAAAAATACTTCCACGAAGTAACGCCTGAAAGTGTAAAGTTTACCACTATTGTTCCTTCATGCCATTACGACAAAATCACCGTTTGGAGCCTTTTTTATGGGTCCATTACTGTAATACCAGTCACAGCGGGTGTATTAATGAAGTGAGTTTGTTTACGTTTCACTATCCAAAATGCAATGCACTCACAACTCTAATTATACGGGAAATCAGACTCTTTAGAATTAAACGGACTTTTTCACTCTTCTTTGTGTTCCTGAATTATTGAGGATTTTGGATGGGAACCTCTATCTGACCGAAGGGAAAAATATAGATTGAATCTTTACGAAAGTTTCATGTTGACCATTTTTTTTCCGGACATTCAACATCTTTTGCTAGAGCCAAACTATTATGGTAGAAATGATCATAGGCATAAGATCAAGGAAATATATTAAAGAACCGATAGATTTAGAATGTTATTTTTTCTACGTACAATAAGAGACCATAATAGTTGCAAATTCAGCGGCGAAAAAATAAATCTTGTTAGTTGAAACAAATCGAAATATTATTAGCAAATAAAACTAGATGAAAAATAAATTACCATGCAGTAAAATAACTTCGTACTCTAATTTGAACATGCTCCAAATAAATTTGGAGAACTATTCAGCTCATAAATAAGCGATTTATACAAAACTTTATTCCTTTACTTTCCTCTCCACATTGGCTCCTCAAATCTTCAATTAGGCTCCTCAAAGCTTGTAAATAAGATTGATTTCGATTTAATCCCTAACATTAAACTGGGAAATTTTAATGTTCATTTTTCAAGCACAATAAAAAATCTAGGAGTGACAATGTCTAATAATCTCTCATGGCTAAATCATGTCCATGACATTTCCAACAAAGTCAGTAAAATTGTGTATCAATTAAAACTAAGCAAAGAACTGTTACCTGTTGAAACCAGGAAAATGTTAATATCCTCCATTGTTTTTCCGCATTTCGATTACTGCTGTTTAGTTTATAATGATATCCCAGATGAACTTGATTTAAAACTTCAACGCCAATTAAATTCCTGAGTAAGATTTGTGTTCAACCTTCGAAGAGACGTACATATATCGCCATACCTCAATGAAATCGGATGGCTTTCCACTAAAAAACGACGAAAATATTTCCTCGCTGCGTTCCTTTACGTATTGTTTCTTTATAAAAATCCAGAATATTTACATAACCTTTTTAAAACTAAGCCTAAAAATACTATTATGACTACAAGATCAGATGCTAACTTAATCTACTATCCCGCTCATCGCACAACTTCTTTCCAGAAGTCATTCCAGGTTGTAGCATCCAATCTCTGGAATAATCTACCAGATGATGTTAAAAATACTCGGTTTTTGAAATCGTTCAAGGCAAGAGTCTATAACTTATTACTTACTGCCCCATAATAACTTATTTGGTTAATTGAAGAAAAATGTGTATCTCTTATATTTCTTTGGTTGTTTGATCTTTTCATCATGTTACTTATTGCTATTCCTAAAACTTCTTCCTCGTTGGTTCTGTGATTTGTCACTGGAACTTTGTGTATCATATGCTTTTCTTTGTATAATGTTGTTGTTGTTGTAGTAGTGTAGTGATGATATGATTTCTTTGTAAAATGGAACTCTTTTGTTATATTTTCCTGTTAGTTTATCGCTCACAATGAGTAAGTTGAGTTGATTTCATGATTTTATGTTTAATTAATTCCATGTTCAAATCTACTCTAAGAATTTGTATAAGTAAATTGTATTTCTTCTTAGAGGACAAGAGTCCTAGAACAATAAATATCTTTCTTTCTTCACATTGCTACGGCTTCTGTACGTCGACACTATTCGAAATTATAATGAATACATTTGGAAGATGAGGACAATTCAGCGCCGTTCGACGCGCGTGCGAGATAAAACAGCACGAAGCACGCCGCGAATTTCCGAAGCATTCGCTCCAAATGACTTCGATTTCCTTCCACGTTCCCTTTCTACGGCCTTGGGTCGTGATGGCAAAGCTCGCGGCAGGCACGGACACTGTCTCAAATTGACAGCTTAATGCTTTAAAGCCGCAATTAATATAAATTACGCTCGCATGTTGCTTCCCTTCAATCTGCTTCCGCTTTGCCTTTATTTCTTCCGGCGCATAAAAAGAGAAACGGTTTTTTTTATAACGTCCATTTCATTGACTACCTCTGGAGAGAAGTGGTAAATATCAGTGGAAATTGAATACATTCGTACGTGAATCTTGAAATACGGTTTGGGCATCTGTGGAGTAAAATGTGGCCATCGCACATTTTAAGTACCCGCTATATCTGGACTTTGTGTGAATAATGCAGATTCATTGATAAAAGTTGCCATTCTTTTACCTCCGCTAGACCTGAATAGCAGTGAACTATACGATAGGTATTACCCGGTTAATTACTAAATTATTGAGGTAGTTAGGGTGGAAACTCTATATCCGATCAAAGGGGAAAAATAGATTTAATCATTTACGAAAGTTTGATGTAGACTATTTTTTGCCGGATGCTCAACATATTTTGCTAGAGCCAAACTATTATGGTAGAGACGATCACAGACATAAGATTAAGGAAATAGATTGCAGAACCGAGGGATTAAAAATTCCATTTTTTCCACTTACACTAAGGGACCATAATAGTTACGATGGATCAGTTCTAGAATTATTTGACCCTGACTATGTTAAATAGGTTTTTGCACTGGTGCTAAATATCCTAACATCATTATTGGTTACTAACCTCGCATGCAATTTCCGGCATGATATAGCCCTTGTATGGTGTAGTACCTTGTAGAACTATTTATCTGTCGCAGTAATTATAACCAGTAGTCGTATCTTAAGTAGTGCTCTGCATGGTAGCATATTCCTCAATGTAGCACTCTCCTAGTTTCTGGGCTGACCGCGTATTATCATCCTGACTGCTTTTGGCGAGCGCCTGGCATTCCTGGGGAGCGTGCGCGGTTCGAATTTCAGCTGGGAGGAGGGCTTCATGCCTGGTGTGGAATCACCCCGTGCCACACACCCTGGGTGCGGCTTGTACGGTATTTTGTAGATGTAGATGAGATAAAAAAAAAGGCTTCAGCTTCATATTATATTCACCTACCATTGGATCTTAGTTAACGACCATTGTTTATGCAGGATGCCCGTCGTTTCCAAGGCCATACACATGACTTTACAATGTTTATTTTACATCACCAGGGTGTTGAATTTCCCCTCCGAAAGTTAGGCAATATAATTCAACTGTTGGAAATTTCTGAAAAATTGAATTTCACAAAGAGACGTTTGTTGTTTAATCAGATGTTGGTCGTAAAAGTGTATGCATAAGTAATAAGTCTTACACACACAACCTCAAGCTTTGTCACCTAGATGTAAGCAACGCGAGCTACATATAGGTTTCGAGTTACGGAAATTTTGCTGTTATTTCTAGAATAACTTGATGACCAATTAGCTTATGAACTGCATAAAAAATCATTAATATTATGTACTTTCAATCACCGGCCGCCGAAATAAGTTTTTTATGTTTCATTTTAATATTCAACATCAATATACCCCGCATGGCGCCGCAGTGGAGTATGACAGGGAGAGTTAGAACACAAGGGGCGGCAATAGGGATTATGAGAGCGTAGAGGACAGATGTAAATTGAATGTCAACGATGTTCCTCATGTTACTGTTCCGTTAAAGTCACCAGTGGTGAGTGGAAAGTAGGATTTTTCGTACCTATCAGTTGGGCAGTGCATATTTCAAATCGTGTCGCTTCTATTCGTTCTAGAATTATAGCGTGGAATATATATAATATCCTCGGAGTAATACTAACACTAGTTAAAACAGAATTTTTCATGAAAGATAAGCCTAGCAAGTAAATTCCGAGTATTACAGGGCTCTCTGCCTAGTCCTGCCGTTAGCTGTCTGGCATTTCCTGTTCGTTTGGAGCTGTTTCAAAGAAGCCAGCGAGTTTATGCGCCTGGAACAGTTTTGAACGAATCCAGCGGATTTCCTCAGTATTTTATTTATTCTGCGAATTAAAGCTTTCCGCTCTGGGTCCCTAATGACTTTAACACCCAAGTTCTACTTTCCTCTCGAATTTCTCGAAAAATTTAGATGCTGTGCATGATCCCGAAGAGGGATTTCTAGAATTAACTCATTATTAGGACTGACAGTAATTAAAGTGGACGTTTAAATAGATGAATTTCCGCAAGGGGATTCAGTGTTGATAGCGATAAGACTCATTACAAAAACGCTTAAACAGGGGCGAAATATACGGGTGAGAGGGATCTATATGCATTAATATAATTTATCCCATGAAAATTGAACATACATCTAGAATCTACATACTTCCCTACGAGCCGCTGCGAGTGGCAGGGGGTATTAGGACACCAGCAGTGTAAAGATGTAAGGGATATGGTTTTGGAGGGTGAAATGGTGACGTGTATTATGGGATAGTATTTAGTGGAGCTCAGTTTTTATTTTTGTCGCTTAATATGCGCGGAATGAACGAGTTTTTGTACCTAGTTAGTAAGTAATGTATTTCTCTTATTTTATCGCTTCTGTCAGGCAAAGAGATTTAGTCATGCGTCATGATGATATTCTGTGTGTCGCTCTGAAACACACTAGATCTGAATTTCTCTAACAAAGTAAGCCTAGCGTGTAGCCTCCGAGTCTCTAGGGGATCCCACCTTTATCACTCTATAAGCTGTGTTACACAATATTTTCGCTCGCTGCAGTTTTTAACGAAGCGCGCAGCTTTTCTTTGTATTTTATTATTATTTTTTATTAAATCTTTATGTCTAAGATCCCAATGCTCGTTGTGTACTCGAGGTGTGGCCTAACCAAAGCGAAGTACCATCTCTCTTTGACTTTCTCATCTGATGACCTTCCAATTGTACGTTTAACAAATCCCAGTTTCTTTAATGCTGTGCCGCATATGTTTTGTATGTGTGTTGCCCACGATGCATCTGAAGTTAAGATAATATCAAAATATTTATTTTTTCGCCAAGATATTTATTTTTAGATGTAGTATGGCGAAATAATAATATTCTCTGTGTCGCTCTGAAATACACCAGTTCTGAATTTCTATAGCAAAGTTATCCCTAGCGTGAAGCCTCCGAGTCTCTAGGGGATCCCACCTTAATCCTAAAAGCTGTAAACACTTATATTCGCTCGCTTAACGAATATACGCCGAAAAAATCCCAGTTTGTTTAATGCTGTGCCATATATGTTTTGTATTTGTGTTCCCCACGATATATCAGAAGGTAAGGTAATTCCAATATATTTAACTATATCTGAAGATTGGTGAGTGTATGACGCACAATTTATGAAAAGACCCAGGGATATTTGGAATAATATTCAAGGAACCGTTTCTGAGCAAAGTCTCCCAATCCATGACCAGCGAGTTATTAATACAGATCGTCAAAAAATATGGGAAGGGGTTGACATTCCTGATTTAGGGCCACATTAAGGGATAATTTTACAGCATTGACAAGCCTCCCTGAAAATATCAGCTGCACTGCAGCGACACTTCGTGTAATCATTACATTTTGGATATGGGGACATTTATATATTCAACGAATTTACTCTCAATTAACAAAGATAGTTTTAATCATTGATGAAACATGAAAGGAACATCACACGCAGAAGTCGAAAGAGGTCAAGGTTAATTTCACTTTCAGACTTTAGCAAAGTTTAGATGGAATGAAGCCATCACAATAACGTCACAAAAAACGACGGGAACGCGTCAGATAGTCGTTAAAAGTCGGATCAAATTACCTTGCTGCCCGAATAAGGATGAGTGATTACGACATTTTATTAATACGAGCTCTGAAACGAGAGTGGCGGCAAAAAAGAACAAAAACCTCGATTCAAATCGCAATGAGAAAGACTTTTTTTTTCAAATACGAACGAGAGGAAATTATTTTATTCCCATCGCTTTTCTATAAAAAAAGTACGTTGTTACTCAAGAGTATTTTATAACAACATTCGAAGCCTCGTCTTAAAAATTCAACTCATATATGACAAAATATAGCCCAAGAGATTTACGAGAATTACTACAGTTGATTAAGCCGCGTATGATTGGTTAGTTATTTCGCAGGGGATGTTCTGTAAACACTCGCATGAAAAATTGTGCGCTACCTTTATACATTACATACACATTAATTAGGTTTCGAAAAAATATCTATGAACGCATATGTTATGTAAAAACATAAAACAGTTACTTTGATCATAAAATTCAGCGACAGATATGTAACATTTATACAATATTGATCATCGGAAATAATCGAATGTGAAGCGATTGGAAAACTTTGGAATTCTAAGTTTTCACTACGGTAGGTTTTTTTTACGGATGTAAAATGAATGAGGAAAGGACGTTATCCAATACATCTACATCTACGTGATACCCTGCGAGCCACCACGAGGGTGTGTGGCAGGGGGTGAAGACCACCAAACATGCACTATTGACATGCAAGTAGGATATTTAAGGGAGATATGCTAGAAAATAGGGTCACATGGAGCTAGATGGTTAGTATCTACATAATAAGGAAGGGATTATTGGTTGTTATTACATGCATCATGCACTACAGACTACTCTAACTATATTTCACCTACCTATCCCTTTGTTACGCTGCCGATTGTTCTCTCTTATAGTGCGATCCATCAAAAATGTTGTTATCTCTCCAGCTCTCTTCAGATTATATTGAATCTGAGTCGATACGAAGCTTTGTTTCAGTAAAATCGCACTATCGGAAGAAGTGAACATAATATTCCGACAGTCGGAAATCTTCCGTCGTCCATCCGAGTCGGCCCCGGGGGCGACTGGGTAAATTCCTTGCCAGCATATCCGCGGGTCGCAGGTTCGAGTCCCGCCTGGGTGGGTTTTTCACCAATCAGGGCATGGGTGCTGCGTACGTTCACCGTTAATTAAACCGATGGAAAAGGCCAACTGCGCTGTTTCCGGGCTATTTCAAAATAATGAATAAAAAAAATAAATAAAATATTGATGTTTGCTATCGATAGACGTGATATTCAGCATATTTTCCGCACAGAAACATGTCACAGTATCAAGACATAAGTTTTCCAGGTCATAATTTAAATTACCGACGTGGGACGGAAGAAGTACAACGTACACCCAGCGAAAAATTGCACAAGCTTAAAAGGCTTTCATGGTTAAAAGACTACTGCTATGTTCATAAAGATTGGCCTACAAACTACAAAATAGTACGTGAAACATTCGTGTGCAGCGTGGCACTCTATGGATCGGAAGCATGGACCATTAGAAAAGCAGACCAGGAAAGACCAGAAGCCTTCGAAAGCTGGTTCTGGAGGAGGATGCTGGAGATAAAATGGACGGACACAATAAATTAAGATTGCAGAAGAGCAGAAGAGGAAAGGACCATATGGAACACCTTACAGAAAAGAAGAAATGATAGATTGGACGCGCTATGAGGAATAAGTTCATGGACCAAATAAAGAGGAAAGTACATCGGAAGTGATACCAGGAGGTAAGGGAACTAACATTAGATAGGAAAGGGTGGAGGGCTGCAGTAAACCGATCTTAGGATTGAGAGAGCAATGATGAATTTAAATATATTCAGGAATTTATCCTTGTAAGACTATTCACTGTGTAAAACGGTGGTTAAAAAAAGAAGGTAAAACATTTTCCACCGTCGAAATCTAGCCCCGCGGCGTGGGACGAACGATTATGGCAAGAAACTTATACCACTAGACTCCCCGCGTGACTAACCCAATTTCCAGGAACTTACAAGGCTTTCAACCATCTCTCCCTTTCTTTTGAAAGAGGGAGCTCGCGGACAAATGGCTGCATCATCCCTCTCCCACCACGGTTATTGACCAGTTAGAGTTTCCCAAACGACCGTTTTCACTCCGGGCGATCAAACTATTCCCCGTAAACAAACAGAAGCTCTGGGGAAGATGGCGGAAGGGCGACAAAATATTTATCTTGTTTCCCCGGCTCCGCCGCCACAGACGCGGAAAGCCATTATGACGAAACATAAAAAAACCTATTTCAGGAAGTCAACATAAGAGACCAGCCCGGAAGACTATAACTGCCCGCCAATAGTAGTCGTTTAGAGCTGGTGATCGCCGGAGTGCATTGACTCGCACCAATAACCTCCGACACATCTAGTGTCCCTTCAGTGTGGAATACGGTCTCGATCCTACATTCTACAGAGAAAATGTCGAGAAGGAATATTTTCTCCCGAGATATCCCGTAGTGTAAATCGTCATCATGAAAATATTGCCAAGACAAACTCGCTAATATTATAGACTCGACTTTTCGCTTCACCTTCATAGAGCAGTCACTAAAATTTTGAATCACCTAAGCCAAGTACTCCTATCTGAGAAGCTGAATGCGTAAAGAGGCACAATACTTTCAAATACTTTGCCATAATGCAGTGTCGTTGATGTTACACTGGTTGAAAATATGCACCGGAGTTCCCGACGACGCAGTGTGCTGAAATCTAAAAAATGTGGCCAGATTTCAAAATGTGCTTTTTTTCAGTCTGGAAGTTGAAACTATGAATATTTACTCCTAATTGATTGTTGCACATGATGTCACATTTTATTTATTATATTTTTTCTAGTTATCGGAGGCTAAAAATAAAAAAAAGTCCCGTCTTTCATTTTATCAGAAAAACTTCATTTTCAAAATATCACAGACCACTTTTAATCGACATATGGAAAAAAATCTACCTTATTATAAGTAACAAATTATTGCCTTTATTTGTATGCCATTTGCATTATGTTTACATTTTATGTAAGACTTAATGGTGGAAACTGCTTTTAACCTCTTCTTTAAAGTTAAAGCACTTAAGTAGCTTAGTTATACACCGATATACGCCGAGTAATTCATAGAAGATAACCTTCAAAGATTTTAAAGTGTTAATCAGAAGAGAATATCTTTGCCCGTTGGCGTCTTCGACAACGAAATCAAATTTTTGATGTCGCGACGCTGTCGGCTTCGTCCGCTGGGGGCAGGGTACCGCAGGGGCGCGGCAGGTTAGTCGATACACCTCTGACATAGTGTCATTGGCGGCTTGGAATTATGATTATATTACAAAGAACCTCTACAGATATTTTTAATAATAAATTACAGGGAAAAGTCTGGCTATTTACGCAAAGAGGTAGCTGCAAGCCTTGACGGCAGGCAGGCAAAGAATAGTTTCCTGCGAAGAAGTGAGCCATGCTATTGCTACTGGTGATAAATGCAATATACGCAGTGTTATTTTATTCAAACTTTGTCACTATATGACAAGTTTTGAAATCTTTAATTTTGAACTCAACATATTTTGGATCTAACTTTGAGACGGATGCCGTTGAGAGATTTTGATGAAAATAGAGGCAAAAAATATGATAACCCAAGGAATTTGTTAACATATTTTTGCAAAAACAATTGGGTATGTATTTCTTTTCTAAAAAATAGCCTCTCTTAATTTAGGTAAGTATGCGTTAAAAAAACTTTCATTCCCAAATTTATCTTGGCGAAATGATGTGGCATAATACGAAAATAAACTTATTGGCATCTACAACTACATACTACCATGTTAGTCGACACATGGGCGTGTGGAAGGTGTAAGGACACCAGCCGTGTAAAGATTAAAAGGACAAGGTTTTGAGAGGTGAAATGCTGATGTGTATTTTCGGAGTGTATTTAATGGAGCTCAAATTTTATTGTGGTCACTATTTGTGCGCGGTAAGAACGAGTTTTCGTTCCTATGTGTTCGGAAATTAACCTCTCCTATGCTATCGCCTCTGTCAGACATAGAGATGTAATAATGCGTCATAACAATATTCTCTGTATCGCTCTGAAACACATCAGTTTTGAATTTATCAAGCCAGCTATGCCAAGCGTGTGGCCTCCGAGTCTCTAGGGGCTTCCACCTTAATCCCTCTAAAAGTTGTGAGACATTATATGTTCGCTCGTAGCAGTTTTTAACGAAACGTGCAGCTTTTCGTTGTTTGTGATTAATTTTTGTGGTTAAATCTTTATGAGCAGGGTCCCAAATGCTCACGGGGAGTGATGTGGCCTAATCAGAGCGAAACAGTATCTCTCTTTTACTTTTTCATCCGAGGACCTTCCTATTATACGACAAACAAAACCAAGTCTCTTCTAAGGCATCAGATAAGCCCAACATCCAGCTAATTTAAAAAAAAAACAAATTAGGGGTATATCTATCTTACTTTCGCCTACATTGGTAAAAATTACATGGAATGAGGAGTTCGGCGAAAAAAAATCGTAAAGCAGAGATAACTCGAAAGCAACAAAAATCGCATGATCTACTTGGAGTTCATTAAGGTTCCCCGGAGTGTGCAATACCTCAGTACTTCCGATTATCCATATTTCCTCGGACACACGCTATGTACTATTTTTCATCCTAAACAAACTGTTGACTGACTACGAAATGGATATTGGCAAACTGAGAAGGGCAAAATGACAGCTGCGTTTCAGAAAGTTTTGAAGGTGACCCCTAAATGTCGAGGTTAATTTTGGAATAGTTAAAAAGCTAATAATCAGTAGGAAAACCATCAAATTTTGGTAATGGCGAGATAGTTTCCTAGTCCTTAATTCTCGAGTTAGCAGTAAATTAAGATTATTTGCAGACGATACAGTATTCTACCGTGAAATAAGCGAAGACGCGGACGTTGAAGCTCTTTCATCGGACCTTGACAACGTTCATTCGTGGTGCAAGGAGTGGGGATTAGAATTAAATATCAGCAAATGAACCACAGTTAGCTTCCTGCGAAAGTCATCACAAAAATGCCATGCCTATACTGTGGGTGGAGTAAACATAAAATCTTCAGATACAGTAAAATATCTTGGAATTACTTTAAAACCTGATATATAATGGGGATTACACCTACAAAGCATATGTGGCACAGCATTAAAGAAACTAGGTTTTGTTAAACGCATAGTTGGATGGTCCTCGGATGAAAATTCAAAGAGAGATCTGGTTAGGTCACACCTCGAATACGCCGCGAGCATTTTGGACCCTGGTCATAAAGATTTAACCAAAAAAATCAATAAAATACGAAGGAAAGCAGCGTGTTTCGTTAAAAACTGCTACGAGCGTGCATATAGTGTCTCACAACTTTTAAAGGGATTAAGGTGGGAGCCCCTGGAGACTCGGAGGCTACACGCTAGGCTTAGATTGCTTGAGAAATTCAGAGCTGATATTTTTCAGAGCGACACAGAGAATATTATCATGACTCCTCACTACTTCTCTAGGTCTGACAGATTCGAGAAAATAAGGGAGATAAACTGCCGAACAGAAGGTACAAATCTCCGTTCTTTCCGTGCACAATACGCAACCACATCAAAAACTGAGCTCCACTAAATACACTCCTATAATACATATCACCATTTCACCTCCAAAAAACCCACACCTTTACACGGCTGGTGACCTAACACCACCTGCCACACGCCCATGCGGCGGCTCGCAGGGTATAATGTAGATGTAAATTCAGTCTTAAAGGGGATCACATTCTAGGTATGCATATTCATTTCAACAACTGTAGGAAGCATGCATTGAGTATTGCATCAATAATAGTGCAATCACGTACTTTTTTACGATTAAAATTCTAAATAATTAAATAAAAAATATCTAAGTCTTTAT
Source organism: Ceriagrion tenellum (assembly GCA_963169105.1). Lineage (NCBI taxonomy): Eukaryota > Metazoa > Arthropoda > Insecta > Odonata > Coenagrionidae > Ceriagrion > Ceriagrion tenellum. Next base: position 111,443,222 of record OY720633.1, on the reverse strand, counting down.
CTGGACACATTTTGTTTCACCCGATACGTTTAAAACTTAATCACAACGGAAGGCTTTTTGTAATCCTTAAAAAAATAACTGCAGTGACAACATGATTTATCTTCAAAAATAGTTCAGAAAACGAGCTAACTACAAACTGTTCATTTTTTGACGAGACCAAGGTGTTAGAAAAACCTCGATGTATGAAATAAGATCTCTCACGTGTCCATACGTGCACCATTTCCCATGTAAAAGGGCTAATATATTTCGTCAGCAGACTCGGCAAGTAGTTCGGTAAAGCGCTGATATTTCTGCATCTTCGGTAGGATGAGATATATCTTTTTTAAATGGGACCAAATTCAGAGATTTGCATGTGAAATGACTTTTTCGCTCAAACTACCTTAATGCACGCCTAATTTTTTTCTTTAAAAGCAAAAGCACTACGTTTTACCATTTTCGATCTTTTTCAACCTTCATTTACTGCTCGTAAAAGTCGTAGTGTTAGCACCACATGTTGAAGGGTGCTTCAACCTACGACGTTGAGATAGTAAAAGAACACAGGGATAACGGATAATGCCTAAGCTACTCCAGAACGTACTCCAATCGTCGGCTACACAGTCCTTGATAACGGCGACGGAGATAAGGTATGCGGCGGGAATGAACGATTACGAAACGGAAGAGGAATATTGACCGCATATGCAGCAGAAGGGAAGGCTGAACCAAACGAAACGAGAGTTTATCATAAGGAGGGAGGAACTGGTGTATATTTTTACATTAATAGTATCAGGGCAAACGATCTTACTCAGTAAATTTATCTCACCAGTCTTTTAGCCAGTCATTCAGTGGCTTCTTGACGGTCAGCAGTCTCGCTTTATAAGTTGAAGTTCGTCATGAAGGACATGCACGAAATGCAGTCCGCAAAATTGAAAATAAAGGCATTTTTTTACATTTTTCATACTTTTCCTTCTCTAATATTCTGCTATTATTAAAATGGTTTCTGTTATGGTACTTTTTATAACACACGACTTATCTTTATCCTTTTAAACAAAGTGCATAATTCTAAGTTTAATATTCTAACAGATTTTTATATTCTAAGTATAAGTCTGACAAATGCTAAAAGTTGTAACGCGGGCGTAGCCCGTGCCCACAATCTTTGTTAACCCCGATTTTCCTTAGGCTCTTACGATGCTCTGATGCGTTAATTTTTCAATTTTACGATTTTTTCCATCGATTACCTATTAGAAATCGTAAAGCATTTACTTCTATGATATGCATTCTTGTGGTAGTATATTTTAATTTAATTACAATATTAACAAAATTATTATTAATTTAAAATATAATTCATTATTATCATTTATTATTAACATCATTAGCAGCATAACATAATTAATGATAATTACATTATTAACAGCACTTCCGGTGAAAACTATGGGAAAATCGAACAGAACCCACAGACTACGTATCCAATAAATTTTTCCAAAGATACTTTGCTTAAATTTTGAACAGAGGGTGATTTTTTTTGCTTTAAATCCTCTAAATCGTCCATTTCTTATTGCTAACCAAAGGAAAGTAAGGAGAGACTGGGATTACCAATACGGTTGCTATTTCGGTCGTCAGGCTACAGTTTGATGACGCAATGCCCTCTCCATCTACCTCAATGCGTGAGACACTACTTTAAACGTAAATTATGTCATGCGATTTGATTACGGCGAGGAATCTCCGGGGATACAAGCAAATGCTGTCACGCATTGTTTGCGGCCGGACATAGCAAAAGATCTCTTTAAGCAGCTATAAATAACGCAAGTACCTCACAGATGAGATACCAACACATGTTTTCGTGAACCGGACATCACGTAGTTTCTGATAATGATCTCGGGGAAAATCACGCAAACAGCCCATTGCGTCGCTGGCTCACTTGAATAGCAAATATTTGATCTTCGCGTCTAATGTTTCCCCTCAGTGTCTTCCGACTGCAGCGAAAAGCGACTTACAGAGGGCTAAACGGAGGTTCGTTCCATCCATTGGATGGGTCGTTAAAACCTTTGAACGAAAATCAATCGTCGCCTTTGCGCTTTAGAGCTGGCTAACACACCCACCTCGAACTTTATCCTTCGTCCGCTCCATTTCCCTAATGACACAAAATGACCTCATCAGTTGGTCTTCTCGTCTGAACTGACTACCACTCCGTTATTTCCTTCTCAAGATAGATCGCGCCACGGCGATTTCCTCAAAAAGTATCAACTAACTAAAGGCCGTTGTGCGTTTTTAGAGACGACTTTGTACTCGGCTAACTTATGCTTTTAACAAGTAATTGTGCGAATTATTGAGGACGTCGGTGCGATTATTATTAATGAACAGATTAGTGTGAAACTTTACGCATGAGTACTAATAATCAATACGTAGAGATATACTATCTATTATTATCTAGATTGAGAGCATATTAGTAATATATTAGTGAAATCTATGGAGTAAAGATTTTTAAAAAATTGCACCATACCCACAGAGTTTTTTCGGCAATTCTATGATATTTTAACACGTTACCTTATGACAAATGACACATATATTTCGTAATAATTCGATAAAATAGGTATGGATTAACTCCTAAACTCAAAGTTTCACATTTTATGTCACTATACTTGTTGCTAATAAGTAAAAAGGTGTCACGCCAATACGAAAAACCTATTAAAATAGACTTCACGCCTAAATCACGAATTCCATTCCGGAAACTGGAGTCATAGCTTTCTTACAATGGAATAGTTTTGAAAAATGCCAGCTATTATTCCTGAATCATTTCCCTTACCAAATGCACGGTGAGCTTCACTAAAATAATGATATAGTTATGCACTCAAATAATGATATAGTCAATAACGTGTTGCAATAGCATATAATTGCGGAGTTAACTGTGGGTATGGTGGATTTTTTTAAATCTTTACTCTATAGATCTCACTAATATGTCACTAATATAATCTCATTCTCCTAAACGCCAAGTTCCACATTTCATGTAATTATAACTGTTGCCAATAAGTAGAAAGATGTCACGCCAATACGAAAAACCTATTCTAATAGACTTCACGCCTAAATCACGAATTCCGTGCTGAAAACTGGAGTACTAGCTTTCTTTCAATGGAATAGTTTTGAAAAATATTGGCTATTATTATTGAATCATTTCCATTACCACATGCACGGTGGGCTGCACTAAAATAATGATACAGTTGAATCATATGTGGTCGTAAATTTTTTTTTCAATTTACTCGAACTTTTTTCAAAATATGCCGGAAGTAATACTATTCCAGCCACCTTGAAAGGTGAGCTTCTATGAAAAAGTGCGGAATGTTTCTCATCCGTTTGAATTGTTGAATTAGATGAGAGAGGGCGCTTGTTGTGGGCTATACGAGTATTACAAGGGGGCGTGTCGTAGCTACACGTTTGAATTTTATTTGTTTTTTGGTCATACTTTTGTTCAACAACGCATCCTTTAGTGGGTAATTTAATAGGTGTTTTTCCAATTATAAACTAGGCATCAATCGAAACGGTGTTGCGTCAAAAATCATTGAAATAACCACGTGGCCCTACCTACTTACTAAATATCTTTCTCAAGGCCGCTTTACCATTTTATCGTAAAAATGAATGTCATAAAATGTGCAAGAAAGTGAATGAAATTAGAGCAGGTTCTACTTCTCGTTCATTCATTCAGACAATCATGCAATTTGCCGCTTTATACGGTGCAATTTTCCTCATGGAAGAGTTCACGCTTTATTCTGTACAATAAATATAACCGCATAAAGTGGTCTTTATACTCCATGTACGTTCTACCTCTATTCGACCCATTCATAAGCTTTCTGAATCTGATAAATACGATAAAATTACCTGCATAGGTCATTCGATAGTATTAAAATTTTTCGGTATTATAGTATCATCAGAATTTCGACAACAGTAAGTCCTCGATATGTGTCGTTTAGATTTACGTCTGATTAGATGTTACGTCCATGCTGAAAAGGGTGGTCGGGAAATTTTTTTCCTTTTTCATTCTAATAAAATAGACCAAATGTGAATATGCGTTTTTATAACTGAGACTTGCAACATCATCCTATCTGAAAAAGCTGTTTCTACCTACACGAAGGCAAAACACGAATTTTTAATATAACGGCTTGATTTATCTAGGGATTTAAGTGGTCACGATTATCTGGATCCGTTTCACGTTGTTTCGACTTACGTCGCTCTTCTGCAGCACGCATCTCCGACGTAAATCCAGAACTTACTGTTATATAAAGATGATACCACATAGGTTGGATTTGGGAATATTATTCCCACTGATGTGCAACAAATTTAATCCTTAATTAAAAATGAATTTTCAAAATTCTCAAATTATCCTCACTCACTAAGCCTAATGACAGGTATAGTCATTTAAAACCTAGCTTTTGGTAGGTACAGAAATAAATCTGAAGTCGTGTTTACACGGTTGAGTGTACCCACATAAGTCATTGAGAGATGCGTGAACTAGTGTTTACTATTACTAATCCCAATTGCTACAGGGTCTTTTTTTAATGGCCACGCGTTCACGCTTTTGCGTAATTAGGCGTGTGTGTACGAGGCAGTTTAAATGGTGAATATGTTCATGCATCCACTCGCGCAAGTATATACATCGTGTAAACTAGGCTTCATACTTAAGCAAATTAAATCATATTTTACTCAGTAAACAATATAAGCTACGAATATAATTCGATGTTTCATGCCTCACTTTGTTAAAATAACTCACATGTAATGGCGTCCCAGTTTCATAAGTCCACTCTTTTATATTTTCGACGACCTTGGCTTCTACATCTATCGTGTCTTTATCAAGATAGGTAATGATGATGGATTTAAATATGTTGAACCATGGTTTGAAAAAATAAAGCGTCACACGGGAAACGCATAGTCCAGACATGATTCTAGAAAAGGATTCTAGTTTTGATACAAAAGGAATTTTGCGTAATATGCAAGTAAAAGGTAGTTTCTGAACAGCTTTAAGCCGCTGAATGCAAAATACTGTTATCAGGTGGAAATTTCGCCAGGAAGCAGAATATCCAAGATAGCGGCGGGGTTAAAAACATGCATTTTTCTGAAATTTTCGGATTATTTGATGGTATTAAAGTCAAATACCATGTTTTTAATAGTCCAAAATACGAATCTTGAACCAGAAATGACGTTTGAGTCAAAGTTTTCAAGATTTGCGGAAATTTTACAGAACACATAAAGTATCCGCTGCTAGAAAATTCAACTTTTCTGGCAAACGGCGCCAAAACCAAAATTTTACGTCGTTCAAACATTGTAGAGGGTCTTATTAGCTTCCATTTGAGCCTACACTGAGCCTCATGTGATGAGTTATGAGCGCCTTAAGTCTTGTAGAAGTGGGGTGTCTAGTACTTGAATCACAGATTGTCATTTGTTTCATGTTATGCGTTTTCAGCCGTGGGAAGGAAACAGTGCTTTCAGGTCTCCCACTCGCAAAACCAAAAAGAAATTGCGATTGCGTTAAGCGGCGACGATGACATTAAGATTTATCGTCAATGCGTCGGAACATTAATAGGCATCGTGATTTAAACGCCAACTCCCGCGCGCAAGGCTAGATAGATAACTCCGCGAACACCGAGGGAATTCACAACTGGGGCTCGAAAAGTCATGTGAGATACACCCGAACGAACCGAGGAAGCCGCATACGAGGAAGAAGAAGCCATAAACGGTTGAGCCGCAAGCGGCTATAAAATGATGACGAGAGAAAAGAAAATCAGGCCCTCGGGGGAGTGGGCACGTTCCATTTATGGGGAAGGCAGTTGAAGTGAGGAATCTTATGTCGTCAGTAGTGGCTTAAATGGTGAAATATTTGAACAGCCGAAGGGAAGTAGCCGATAAAAAATACATGCACTGGTATGAATATTCAATCCTCGGCAGCCTGCCAGCTTGGAGGTTTACAACTTTTACAACAGCTCGTGTAAAACTCAACTTAAAAACAGATTTTTCCTTAAATATGTTAAAAATATGTTTAGCTCACTTAATTCAGAATCTGCAATCTCTACACTAAATATTAAGAGAATGACAATAACAAAGATTTTGGACGCCGAAAAATGGGTCAGTATTTCAAATAAAACATCGTAAATGTGCAGAAAATTATAGGAAAAAAATTCTACATGTATCATTTAATGTATTAATGAACATTATATAAATGCATTTTATTTCATTAAAGTCGATTTACCCTACTTGAAGATACAGCTTCCTAAAGTCTACGGACTCGACTTTTAAATGGAGAGTATGTGAGCCACTTGGAAGCCAAAGTTGATCTTAAAGTAGAAAAAATCCTCCCGGAATATAACCAAAACATTCCTTCTCCCATTATTTCATAAGCATGCGCAGTACATAAAAATACCCCCGATATACTTTCAACTAACAATAAGATTTATTTTGACAGGAGATCTTAAATACTATGAATCAAGGACGCGGAATATCGAATGTGTTCTTCCTTCGATACAGGTCTTCGCAACGTAAACAAGTCATTTTAGTGTATTATTCACAAGCATACCATAGTATTTTCAACGTTTCGTTTATTTGGCCGTGCATTTGTATTCTAAATAACGACTTGCGCCGCATTTCCGCTGATTTCCTCGGGTGTGCCATTGCAGTAAATGTTCAGTGACCACATTAATGGCGGACATGTGGTGGAAATGGTTGCGAAGACCGGTATCGAAGGGAGAATACAATCGATTTCGAACGACCTTGCTACGAATTAACGAAAACCTGCTTTACAGTTTACTGGAGCCAAAATGTCATTTTTTAATCGGTACTTACTATGCCCCTTCCATTCAAGATGGTTTGCAAACGACTGACAAAATTAAAAGAAAATGGGCAAAAATCACTTCATCACGATTCTTCTTAAGTTTCGCCAATGAAGCGATCGATTGAAGACTAAATGATAGCCGCTGAAAATTTCGATTATTCTAAGAGATTCAGGCATTTACCAACAATACCGCGTTGTTAATTCCTATCGTTTATGTTATATTTTTCCTCTTCTTATTTCCTTCTTCTACACATCTGCATATTCGTATTGATAATTCCAATCATTTATGCCGCACCCAACATGTATTGATGATCAGTTTTCCCAGTCTGAAAAGACGACTGTAGCACCATCTTTATTAAACTAAAACATTTTCACTTTTGAATATTTGAATCAATTCGTAAATAACAAGAAAACATAAGATGAATTGAAGCACTAATTTTATTTTCATTTTTCGTTTGCCAAAAAAAATTCACGTTATTTTACCAGTTTTCGGCAAAATGTCATTCGAACCGGACGCAAAACAATTAGGTCCGCCTATTTCTGCCGACAAAACTTTACAATTTCCACTTTTTTGTGGAATAATCGCGTAATCGTGAAGGCAAGATTCTTCCGATGTAAACAGGTAGAGGGTGATAATATATCCCTGTAAGAAACACGGAAATAATGACAAAATAGCACTCCCTCTATCTCAAGGCCAAATCTCTTTCTTCGTTACAGATTTGGTGGACTCCACTTGATTTACTAGCGATTTTGTGAGGTTGAAGCACTGACGGACGAGCATGAGCGCACTCGTCGTAAAAAAAACAAAAGAAAAACGCCGTTCGGCAGAAAATGAACGATTCCGCGCAGTCTCCCGCGGAGCAAAGCGAAGGGCATTTCCTGACTTCGCCCATTAGTTGCGCGAGATCGCTCGTTCAATCCATCACGTGCGTGCGTGACCTCGTCTCGTCGATGCCTGTATCATGAACGCCGCGGCAAAGCCAGCAATCTCGGTAAAAAGCAATCGCCTTTTCCGAGGACAGAAGTCTGCGCTTGAATTCGTTTTAATAACCGAAATGGGTGAAACAGGATCTGGTGAAGAGGGCAGAAAATCGAAATCTCACGGAAATATCCGGCCGCGCGGTTTCACAACGCGATCCGGAGTTCTATCACGGTCAAGTTGTTGCGCAATTTGTTATGATTCTCGCCGTCGATTCTCGCGAGGGAAAGAAATGAATGGTCGCGTGGAAACGTCGAGTAAGATCGCGACAGAAAACACCTCGCCACATCGTGGCGCAAAGTGAGTTTCATTTTGCATAAATATAATACTTTGCAAATTTCCACAATATAAATTTTACTACGACCCAGGTTTCGATGTTTTTACATCATCATCAGGTGTCCATCAGGTGTTTTTACATCATCACCACCTGATGATGATATAAAAACATCGAAACCTGGGTCGTAGTAAAATTTATACTGTGGAAAATTGCAAAGTTTTTCATTTATGCATCATGCATAAGTTCCACGCAATTTCGCAAGAATCTTCGGATTTCATATGCGTTTCATTTATTATATCAAACAACGATAAAATAATTAAAACGCGATGATATATCCGCGAGATTTCCAAGAATTTACATTGTCAGATGAACTGTTTTAGGTCAAGGTAATGGTTAGTAAGCGGAAAAAAACGTACGCATAGCGCATTTCATGAACGTTTTTCAGAGTACACGCGTTTATTTCTTATAGACTCTGGAATTTCTTACGCCGACAAGCATCAGCAATCAAGGAAAAAATTAGACGGTGACAAAAATGCAAGCTTATTAGAATTGAGTTGTATTTTCAAATAGATACTGAGAATATTTATTATAAATAGTAAATGCTAAGACAAAGATCGTTTTGGAAACAAAACGAAAAAAACTTGAGAGTTTTGCGTTTGAGTTATTATTGTCACTCTCCAATGTTTTGTTTACCTAAAGCAATTAAGAGTAATTATAGGGTGTGTGGCACCTGTAAGGATAAGAATAAATGATGAAGAACTAGGACAAGTTACAGAATGCAGCTACTTGGGCAGTAAGATAACAGAAGATGGAAGGAGTAAACGAGAAATTGTGAATAGAATACAACTAGCAAAAGTAGCTTTCAATGATAAAAAGACTCTACTGACTAGTAAAAATGTTAGTTTGGAAGTAAGAAAGAGGGTTATGAAAGCTTATGTTTGGAGTGTGGCCCTTTACGGGTGTGAAAGTTGGACTATCGGGAAACATGAAAAGAGCAGATTAGAGGCCCTAGAAATGTGGTGCTATCGTAGGATGCAGAAAATCAGCTGGCGAGACAGAATCACCAATGAGGAAGTGCTGAGAAGAGTACAAGAAAATAGAAGTCTCTGGAGACAGATACAGGCAAGGAGACTTAAACTAATAGGTCACATGCTACGATGCAATGATTTTATAAAATTAATAGCTGAAGGTTTTATTGAGGGGAAAAATCGTAGAGGACGTCCTAGATTAAGCTATATGAAGCAGATCAATGACTCTGGAAGCGTCTTATATGGTGAAATGAAGAGGAAAGCTGAGCAAAGAGCAGAATGGCGTGCTATTGCCAACCAACCCATCGGTTGATAACCGAAGAAGAAAGGGTGCAAAAAAAGACTTTAAAATGATGAAGAGTAATATACTTTTCTAACTAGCACAAAGTTTTGAAATGTGGAGGTATATATACATTCTTTATCACTGCTCGTTACCAGAGTTCCGATATATCTGACCCTATTGACTCAATATTGCAAGCTACAAGATATGAAGACTGTTGGTCACACTGTTAAAACGAAGCCGTCGATTTTTCCAGCATTTGTACACGTTTGGAGCATGAATTAATTCCCAGTCTCAGAGTTCCTAAACAATGCGAGGCAAGCACATGAGTTCCGTCGTTTGAAATGCCCAACTAACACAGACAAGAAGTTAAAATGAGAATTATTGTACCAGAACAGGCCCACAAGAAACCATCGAGATGAATTGATTGAAAAAAAAGTGACAATTATCAATATATTTTTGAAATAGGTGCCCTTATGCCTACTTCGTATGTATAGCAAATGTCCTTCTCAGTGCTAAAAAAACGGAGAAACACGAAAATAAGAAACACGTTAAAGAAAAATTGTTTTATTCTTTGTTAGCAATAGTTGCAGTCGCTATTCAATTTGAGCGTGTCACTATCATTATTATTTACATGTCTGGAGACTTTTTTTTCCTGACTCTGGGAGTAATAAGCTGGTACCTAGTTTCTAGTGGATTGGCGGAACCGTTCTTGGCCCCAGGCAATTATTTCTTTTCCCACCTCCCACAGTAAAAGATTTCTTGGATGCTTGGTAGAATAATAGATATATAATGTTTGTGATTAACTCGTTACTCGCCGTATGTTTGTTGCGGCGCATATCCCTGTGCGGTGGACAGAGGGCCTAACGGAGACATTTTGGGACCTTTCACAGTCAAATGAGAAAAATCTGTCAACCAGGCGGGAAACCGGTACATAACCTTAAAACCGGTGATGTCCCGGCTGAATCGAGACGTACTATAAGCCATACCCAATGTCCCGCCCCGTGCTATCAGAGCCACCAAGACCAAAATTACAAGACAGTAGATACACACCAGTTTATGTGTTCTCAGGAAACAAAATAAATAACGAAAACTTACAAACATGTAAATTGGATGGGATGGAAAAGTGATGTCGTCGCAAATAGAAATTACCATCGAAATTTTACTCACTATACATAAAAACAAATGACGCTAATGAATGGTATACATTATTCTCAGACACGCATGGTCAGCGGATCGTCTCAAATATTACTTATATAGAGACAACAAACTGCAAATAATATTTCTAAGGATTGAAAAATGATGGAGTCACAAATTGACATCGCCAGGGAAAGTTTTGCGCACCGTGCAAAAAAAAACTTTAAGTGTTACATGCACCAAGTACCTATACAGTATTTTCATACGCGGATGGTCATTTGATTGTCTCGAATACATGTCATACACGGAGATGTAGTGAAGTGGAAGGCTGTAGAAGGAAAGAAGGAAGGAAGGAAGGAAGAATGTTTCGAAGTGATCAAAACTCACGCGTTCCGCGAGTGAGCTCGACCAGCGGAGTGCGGTCCTCGTGATGACCGCCCTGGAGCAGGTCGGGTCGCTTGCACAGCGTGATCATCACAGACATCGCGAACCAATCCGATCGCAATTCACAAGTCCACACGCGGGAGGAAATCGGAAGAACGTATCACGGAGGTAATCCAGAAAGTCGGCGACGGTACGTTCGGACGCGGACGAACACTTCCGGTTCCATGCACCAAAGGACTGCGACAATCGCCTTCGGAAAACGGCGAATTGCGCCTCCCGCGACCGTCGACGTGTGACACACAGGTGATAACTGAAGTCCGTCCGTCTGAGGAATGGACGTGAAACAAGTCGGGAGACAAGACAGGAGGCAAATGGAAGGGAGCAGGAGGAGTGAGAGATATGGCGGAAGAAGAATCCGATAGGGCTTCCTCCTCCTCTCACGCTCAGCACAACAACAAAGAAGGCAAACATTACTGGAGGCGAAGTGCCTGTTCCTCCCCACCCCCCCCCCCCCGTCTCCGAGGACAACACCCTCCCCACTCCCCACCCACTCGCCACCTAACTCCCCTATCGCTTCGAGTGGATCAACGCTCAAGCCTGCCTCTCCCTTCTCATGTTGTTCCTCATTTGAGGTGGTCGGGACGATTTTCGTCTCTGTACAGATAAGCGTGAGGCTTTGAAAGTTCCATTTGCGATGGCGTTGTGGGTCACCCTCTATGCGTTGTCCGCATCTCTTCACAGGGTCTAATGCTCCTTCAGTGTACCGAATCTCCCATCAGAGGGCCAGGAATGGGCCAGTTGCTTGTCTTATTTGCACATAAAACTTCTTCGTAAATGCTATGTTTTGTTGATGGTAATTTGATCTTTTTTTCCAGTAACGGCTATTGATGGTGAGAAGTGGTGGTTGAGCGTAATGTGTTTTGCCAAGTTCATAAGTTTATCCGTTGTGATCTTTGATGTTCAGGAGATTCCAGGATTCTAGCATGTTTCTGTATATTATATCCATATTTGGCCGTGCTGGGTTCAGTTGTTGACTCTCCGGTGAGGTGTTAGATTTTATGTTTTGCTAGGCGAGTAACCGCCACGGAGCGGATTGGTCTCCGAATAGAAGTGATTGGGCTCTTTGGAAACGAAAAGCTCGTGAATATTGAAGCCCAATGCAACTACTAGGATGCTAATCGATCTCAGATCGCCAAATAAGTAGAATAATTTAATTCCTTGTGAGTTCAAGTCCCGATAGTTGTTTTGACGTCGCTGGTAACATTTGGCTAATCTCTATGTACTTAGATTATTTTATAAGAATTGGATTATGGAAATAAACAAACTAACGGAGCATGATTAAAATTGTCCTCCGGAGGTCTAACGGCTAACAAGACAGGTCTAACAAGGCACGATTAAAATTTATTGTTTCATGCAAATAATTCGTACGAATTTAAATGCACGCAAATGATCAAAATTTCCCCATGCATTGCCGTTAGAACTCGATAGATGAGACGGATACATACACACATTCCCATCATGCCGTTCACTTTCAGGGCAGACATTGACAAAAGAGCTAAATTCTCTTGTTAGACCCAGGACCCTGGGATCGACGCATTTCGTCTATACCGCCAAATGCTTGCAATTATTCATAGCTTCAGTCACTGCTTCACCTCTAAACATACATGTGGGATAAATGCAGTGCGTGTAAGTTATCTGAGAAGTGCTTGCAGTCAAAGTAGCAGGGACAGAGTTTACACCTCCAACCAATAAACCAATCTTTTCCCTAGACGCAAACCTCGCCCATTTATCGATAAAAAGCATTGACTAGCCACGGTGATATTACGTAATCATTTACGCCTTCTTCTATCAGCGAGGCAGACTATCCCTAGGCCACCTTCTTGATATGGAGCTGTTATAATGTTTTTGTTGACCCAGTGTTTTCGGTTTTTCGATGGATTGCCCGGTCGTGGGGTGAGACATTGGAGTTTGTGCTATTCTGGGTGCTATAAATCTGTTGCAAATTCTTGATCTTCCTAGGAGTGACAGGGTCTTCGTTCTCGGAGTCCATGCTTTGATGGCTCTGGATACTACGTAAGCTTTGAATGCGTGTTCACATGAGTGATACGTATACTATTCGTGATAAATAAAAAATAGGGCAGAGTAGGTGGCTGGAGAATGTAATAAGGGGCTATAGGTTGCTCAAGAGAGTGATAGCGGGAATAGATCAAGGTAGAAGATTTTTCCTCTAAGCACTTTCGCACAATGAGTTTTAGATTACAGCGAAGCCTGCCTCAGGCGTCCACCTCTCTTGGTCGGTCACCTCTGCAAGCGGCTGATTTTTCTGGAATGAATTTCCAATGTTACCGATGCGAATTTGACGTCCATCCTGCCGTCACATCCTCAAGCGGCCCTTATTTCATGGTGGTGGCCGCCTAATGCAGTTGTCTTTGTGTCATAAAACTACATAAATGCATAGAATTTGAGATGTAGGTGTGGAAAAGGAAGGAGAAGGTGAAGTGGATGATAAGGAAGACGAACCAGGAAGTGCCAAGTATGGCGGCCGAGAAAAGGAAACTTACGAACGAAACCCGGGATATGCAGGGTAGTTGGCTGGAGAATGTAATAATGGTCGATGGGTTGCTCAAGAATGTGATTGAGGGAAAGATGTTGGGCAAGCGGGGAAGAGGAAGAAGGAGAATAGGTTTCATGGACAGGATGAAGGAGATCAGATCATATGCTGAGGCGAAGAAGAATATACTTGAGCGAGAGAGGCCCCTGAATGCGTAGAAAACCGGGAGGAGATTCTCAGACATTCAACAAAACCTACCTTTACCGGTATGATACTTAACAAAAATATACTACAGATTTATTGATTGGCACGAAGCGTAAATCTGTGGAAGGTTACTAAGCGTTTTTATATTCACCATGAATATTGACGACTGCCACTATTTCCAGCCTGATAGGATAATAAGAATAATAATAATAATAAAACGTTTGTTGTGTAACGTTTGATATTTAATTATCTTATTGTTTTGATGTTTATTGATAATTGATGCTTACGTTGTTAGGGAGTTGTTGATGAGAGGGGGATTGTTGAGAGGGAGAAAAAAAGGGAAAGTGGCTCGAAGTAGTGAGGCAAAAAGAAACTGTATATTTAAGAAAATAAAGAGGATTTTGGAATAAAACGAACGTCTGACGTTACTGTTGTCATAGACCTTCATATCGGCCTTTCAGACTTTTTTGGTACCTAAATTTAATGTCTACATTAGATAAGATTTCATAATAATAATTATTATTACAAGACACAGATACTGTTTACATAGGAAAAAATATTAATGATTACATTATACGCAATACATACAAAAACAGATGGAATATATCAATAATTTCAAATGTACAACAACTATCTTTTTTTCATACTCTCAGTTGAGAGTCATCGGAAATGTGGAATTAATTAATTACATATATTTTCAAATTTCGATCTAGATTGGCATATTTTTACATCCTCTTATGCTTTGGGGCACATTTAAATAATGTTTACTTAAGACAAAATAAAAATAAAATAATTACAATGATATGGTAACATTTACTAGTAACATGCATGGATAAAAGCGAAAAAAATGCATGCTACCGATTTTGTTTCTTGCCAATTTAATGTTACTTTAAAACGTAGCGTTATGGCACTTGCTATACATTTTCGAATAATTCAATTCTATATGTCTAGATTTTCACCTTAACACAACATAATACATATCTAATTATAGAAATGGAGTCTGGCAAATACCAAAGTATCGTACCAATCAAAAAAAAGTCTTTGCTTATGATGTTTGCTTTTTGCTTAAAATTTTGACTACCGCTCCGTAAATCCAAGTCATGTCTGTGTTTAAATTTAGAAAAAAAAATGTTTAATCTAATTTTTTCATCATTTACATAACTACATGTACGGTTATGTAACCGTACCCGTACCTACTTAAGTGAAGTTTTATCCGAGATTTCTTTTTCCACGTTCTTGAAAATTAATGAAAATTAACGAAAATGTGCACTCAATGACTCAAAATTCCTGCACCAACCATCTTAATTTTTATTTTACGCCCGCACAACATTGCGACATACATAGACACATTAGCCGGCGAGTAACGCGCACATTTTGCGTCGAAACAAACGGAAACTTAGGAGCAGTCATAGCGACCTTGTGGAGAAGTCCGAAAGCTCGCGTGGAGTCCTTCTCACCTCAGGGTCACTTAATCCAGAAGTTCAGAAAAGAGATCATTATTTAAGCGCGTTTTAAGGTAATTTGGGCGAGATAGTTCCCTGATCATAATGGAGGTCACAATCGACTTGAACGTTTTAATGTCAGAAAGTGCAGGAAGCAAGAATTAAACAACACATTGTTAATGGTAAAATAATTCACTTTTATATGACTGAAATTGGAAGTATTTAAATAAAAATACCGACATAAGTCTTTAACGTGACTCATTTGTTTCAAGCGATACGTTAAAAATTACTTCACAGCGAAAGGTTTTTTGTGATCCTAAAAAAACTACTCCGGTCACGATATGATTTATTTTCAAAAATTGTTGAGATATCATAAAAATTACTTACTGTTATTTTTTGACGAAATATAGGTGTAAGAAATTCCTCGTTTTTTATACAAGGTCACTCAGTAAAGTCTACTCGTACCAATTCCCAAGTAAAAGGTTGGCTTTTTCCGTCACAAATCTCGCAAAGTTGTTCGGTAATGGGCTGATATGTTGGTATCTTTGGGAGGGTGAGATGTTTTTCCTTAAAATGAGACTTAATTCACTGATTTATAGGTGCAATGATATTTTGCACAAACCACGTTAATAAATTGAGATAAAAACAAATGGGGTTTTCAGGCTAGTTTTACTGTAATTCAGCCTCGAAAGTATAAATTTTGACATGGGCTCTCCTGGAGATTGTTCACATTACAGCAGAAAAACGTAAATTTAACTTAATAGCATATTCAAGTTTTTAATCAAAACCTTCAACAAAAAACGATATATCCTGTAAAACTAAATAACTATAAAATATAGAAATATCAGCACACGTTACTTAAAGTAATTAATGAATTACTAACGTAATCAAAGTCAAATGCTGAAGTTTCATGAAAATGGCGCTGCATTGGGCTATTACGGCGGGACAACTGTCATAATTAAAAATATATTCGTGGAGTAATCTGCTTATTTTAAAACTTAAGTTAGGTTATTAACTGGTAACTCATTTCATCAGCGATAGCACGATATTTTAAAATGAATCTGCATATTTTGTACATTAATTATAATACATATTTTGGACATTAATAATGAAATTGCATAGAAATATGGGCATTTAACTGAATAACTAAAATTTTGTTATTCAGTACTTGTTTGAATTATATAGCCTGGCGCCTCCTTAACATGTTTGTCGATTCTCTGACTGAGTGATATCAACCTAACAGTTTCTCGATTAATTTTGGAAAAGTATAATTCCTTTATCCAATAACTTAATTTCTTAAACTCGGTGTCAGTGGGGCTATCTTCTCACGAGGCTGAGGGATCGAATACCGGTCTAGGCTATTCTCAAACACTGGCAAACATATTTACACCATGTCCTAAACTATTTTATTGGGATAGCAATAACCTGGTGGCATTCGCTTGTGAATAAATTTCCCCTTTTAACCCGAGGCATTTTTTTTAACTTTACGAGCTTTGGCTCCACATTTCACGCGATGTGCTCATGCTGGTACGTTTTCTTATTTCACTTTCATGCGTTAATATTCGATGTAACGCCGTAAACCCGAAAGCGAATTGGGGTATTTCAAAATTTGTAGCAAAGAAATGCCTTTAGGTGACTGGAGCTGTATTCGTGGGTCACTGAGGGCACATTTAAATCTTTTTGATTACCAGACAGGCACGGCCTGGTAGGGAGAGTCTGCAAGGTTGGCGGTCGAAGGAACGTATGACCAGATCACGGTGTGCGACTGGTTTTCATGAATAAGTATGTTCACATATTTTGTATCAATACAAGATTTACATGTAAAAATCAACCCTTGTCCTTTGGTTAAAGAATGGACACCAGCTGTTTTGTCGATAAACATAGAAATATGGGCATTAAAAACATTAAAGGGAGAAAATAAATCCATAGCATCCTGTTGGTCAGTTACATGCGGACGCCTCCGCAGCGTCAATTGATGACAACTCTGGGATTGCGAATGTCTGTGATGCTTCCCATTCTGGGACGACCACACCCCCTCGTCACAATGTGGCATCCGTGTACACTTGAAACACTTCTATAGCTCTTGGCAAGGACACTTTTCTGTTAAAAATCTTCACGTTCTTGTAGCCACATCTAACAATGCTTGTGATGCTGGAATACACGTGTCACTGTAAAAAGGTAGGAAGAAGCAATATCCATGCGGCCCATGACAAACACCCCGCCACTTTGGCAATGTGCTAAAATAGCATTTAGTTGTCAAAAAACCGAACCGTGTTGATGCATTGTTTTCATTTTAATCCCCGAATATCACTAATAAGAAGATTTAAGTAAAATTTCACACAAATCTGTTCATAAAAATTGTTAAAACCACCTCAAGTTAAAAAGAATGTTATTTTACAGCTCCTATAGACGAATTCTCAATAATATTATTTATCTTGACTTCACACACAAGGAAGAAAACAAGGAGTGGTCTAAATCACCTTTTAAATCTCAGGAAATCAGAAAAAATTGCTCACAGTCCCTTCTAGGGTCTCCATTTTAGGGCGATTAGATATAAAGTTTAAAAATGGCTATGAATAATAAACACGAATTTTACATTGCTTTTCGTGTTGCACATGAGGAACGAATTCCACCTTCGCGTTGCAGCTTCCGATGTCTTTCACGCATAGGATTTGTCTAATGCTGAGGAAGTAGTTTGAGTTTGGGGCATACGCTCACCTGAAGAAGTATTGGCTACACTTCATTCATACAAGGTGCCATATAATTGTACATTGCCCATTCTCCTATATCAAAGGGAACATCAGTTCACGCTCCGCTATTGGAGTTCGGAAAATGTTTATGCTCCGATTTTTGATCACACAAAATGATTCATATGCTCCAAATTCCCCGATTTTATACATATATATATATATATATATATATATATATATATATATATATATATATATATATATATATATATATATATATATATATATAATATACGTCACCATTTCACCTGCCGAAACTTTATCTCGAACATCTTTACATACGGCTGGTAACCTAAAACACCCTGCCACACGCCCATGAATATTAGAAGAGCTTAATCTCTTTATTAGGCTCGCAGGGTAGTATGTACATCTACATCTATGTCATACCCTGCAAGCCACCCAAAGGGTGTGTGGAAGGGGGTGCTTCCACACCAGGCATGCATGAATTATTCGGTAGAGCACCGAAATTACATTGAAACCCGCGTACCACGCATGTAAAGCGCCAATTAAAAATCTAATTACCAAGAAACATTCTATCGTCAATCATATCAACATGCAAGGGATACAAAGACTACTACTACATATTCAAAGTATCATGCATAAATAAGAACATCAATATTTACATCATGCATAAATAAGAAAGAGGAGAATATAATGAGAAAGATTAACTGTCTGCCCATTGTCACAATTCGAACTATTCATGACGACAATCACAGCTGTTATGGTCCCGAATGGTACGCGGAAAAAATGACATTTTATACCTATCGGTTCTACAATCTAGCTAATTGTATTGGCGCGATCTAATATGCCGTAGTACGAGGGGGTTAATAGTATGTTTTTTACGTCGTCAGAGAAATGATTTTCCTGAAATTTAGTTAGGAGGTTAAGCCTTTAATTTAATCTACGCTGTGATAGCGATTCCCATCCTAATTCTTCTAACAGTCGATTAGGATTCCCTACCCTTTTCCCGAATCGTTTTGTCCGACGACCTTTTTCCCGAATTTTTTTTCCGAATCAATTTTTCCCGAATAAGCTTTTTCCCGAAGTCAATTTTACCGAACGTCTTTTTTGTCGAAAGTTTTGTTCGATGATTCCATTGCTATGAATGTGTTGCCATGGCACTGTTGTTGTTTATTATTGACAGAAGGAAATTCTAATACCATTGAAGTTGTATCAATTTGTGAGTTCTATTTCTAATTGCTGGAAATTTTTGGAAACTCAGATATTTGCATTGCCATTAGTGTACTGTTATATTTCATCTAAAGAGACAGTGCAGTACACAACAGTACTCCAAGCAATAGCTGTTTCTGCCGAAGATCTGAATATTGATGATTGTGCACCCAATAGAATAATGGGTGATTTTGAAAAAGCCATAATAAATGCTTGTACCGACGTGTTCCCAGATTCACCATATGCAGGTTGTTTCTTCCACCTTAAACAAGCAATTTATCGTTATTGGTGTAAGAGCTGTTGGCAGAA
This sequence comes from Ceriagrion tenellum, assembly GCA_963169105.1. Taxonomy (NCBI): domain Eukaryota; kingdom Metazoa; phylum Arthropoda; class Insecta; order Odonata; family Coenagrionidae; genus Ceriagrion; species Ceriagrion tenellum. The sequence continues at coordinate 111,423,924 of OY720633.1, read as the reverse complement.
GACGCGCTATTCCTCCCCGATATTCCTCCTCCTCGCTACAAAAGCAGGTCATGCGACAACAAATAATGCATCTGAAGGATGGAATAACCGCTTTAGGTTGCTAGTCGGGAAAAACCACCCGGATCTGTACTCAGCTCTAAAAGAGCTGCAGAAAGAACAGGCTGACACAGAGATTACCTTGATTGAATTAAGTGTTGGGAAAAGTATCAAGGGCAAGCCAAAAAAGAAGTGGTACGACGTCCACGAGAGGCTAAAAGCGGTTGTAGAAGAATATCAAGATTACGAGAACGGTTAGGAACTCCCTTGAGTTTCTTGAAGCTATCGCGCACAATATAATTTTCTAGAAAAATTTATGTATTTTATGTGAATATATTTGGATATGAAAAGTAAGAATTCATTTTTTTACAATCGGGAAACAAGGTATTCGGTAAAAAATATTTCGGAGAAAAGGCTTTCGGGAAAAAAGCTTTCGGGAAAGAGAACACGTCACGATTCGGGAAAGAATACTTTCGGGAAAAAGGTCTTCGGAAAAAACGATTCGGGAAAACGGTCGGGTACCGTCGATTAGACATGTAGATTACAAGCGCATGCTAACATAAATACTTCCAGTCATTCGGGCCAATATTAGAAAAGCTCAATCCATTTAGTAGGCTCGCAGGGTAGTATGTAGAGCGGGGGTGGCCGGCCCGCGGGCCGCATGTCGCCCGCCTTGAACATTTTTCCTGCCCGCGAGATTCATAAAATTTTAATACAATAACTTTAACACAATAATATTAACTCATTATGTTTCAATTTTTCACTCCAAAAAATGTCTATAGTGGGTCTAAATCTAATATGGGGATATATAATTTTATATGCGGTCCGCGGAGTTATGATGCATTTCCGAAGTGTCCCGCAAGATCATTTTGGCTGGCCACCCCTGATGTAGAGTATAAGCGCATGCTATAGCAATGACTGGAAGTTATAACTTCCAGTCATTCGCGCCAATATTAGAAGAGCTCAATCCCTTTGTGCCCCATAAAATATCTCAAGTACGTCGACCCGAGGCGTCTGAGATGCGAGTGTGGAGAAGGATGGAGAGGGTGAGCTGGGTGGCGAGAACGACGAACGAGGAGGTATTGGATATGGCTGGAGAGGAGAGGAAACCAGAGGCAGAGGTTCGGAGGAGGTGGAAGAGATGGATGGAGGACGCTTTTAAAGGAGATGGAATGGTGAAGAGAATAAATAGGAGAGAACAATGAGGAAGAGGGGAAGTGGATAGGATTTCAGGACGAAATATGAAGAGGGAGGCGATATGGGAAATTCCCGAGGGATCTTAAGTCGGGTCATCCTGAGGAGCCAAAATGAATAGATATGCCAGTTGGATAAAAACCGTCCAAAAACATAGCCGTCAGCTATTAGAATACTCGAATGAATACTTCAACAGCCCCCTAAGAGAGAACCCTGGTCATAAGGGTTTAGCCAAAAAAATTAATAAAATACAAAGGATAGCTGCACACTTCGTTAAAAACTGTGCCGAGCGAGCATATAGTGTTTCAAAACTTTAAGAGGGATTAAGGTGGGAGCCCCTAGAGACTCGGAGGCTACACGTCAGGCTTAGCTTGCTTGACAAATTTAGAAGTGGTGCTTTTCTGAGCGACATAGAGAATATTATCACGACGCCTCACTATATCTTTAGGTCTGACAGAATTGATTGAATAAGAGAGATAAATTTCCGAACAGATAAGTACAAAAACTCGTTCTTCCCGTGCACAATAAGCGACCACAATAAAAACTGAGCTTCACTAAATACATTCCCATAATAAATACCACCATTTCTCCCCCCCAGCAGCGTAGCTAGGGGGGCGGTCCGCCCCGGGCGCGCACTTTTAAGGGGGCGGCACTGTGGGGTCTGAAGAAGGCTATTATACTATTAAATTTTTAATTCACTGAAGCAGTCTTTTGCTACACTGAGTTTTTTCTTTATGTTTTATTAGTCAAAACAGAGTAGAATTTGTGGCATGTCACTTGTATCACAAATCTTGTATTAAGCTTCATCAGTCATCACTTGGATCTAATTTTTTCATCTTTTATTGAACATGCTGTATGAATTTTTCTCTAAAAGACAAGTATTTAATATTTTTAACAGACTATCGCCCTATTTTCAGATGAAGCGAGTTAAAGAAAGTGGTGCTGCTATCAGATTAAACTATGAAGCTAGTTTTCGGCATGATATGTTAAAAGTCAATAATATAGTTCAATTAGTTTTCCAAGCGTTCTGCAGGAGTACACGTACATGGACACGTAGAGAGTATCCCAGCTTGTTTAAAAAAGTTATTTTAAAGTCGGCTAGATAACTTCGTAGAATATAGCTGTCGTTAAATGCATATTATTTATATATTCTACACTCGTTATTGATCTGGTAATCGACCAGCTTCAACCAGTGCGGTTAGGTTTCCACAATCCACATCGTTTTCGAGAATTGAGAAGGACATCAAGACGCTGCAACTGGTCAAGGTATTTCACCAAAAGTAATGTGGAATATACCGAGTTCCTTCACACAATTATAACCGTGTATGATGGTACACCACGGGAATAATTAAGCATTATCCTCGCGTATGAAATCATACTGATAATTGGTTCCGTGGATGGTAGTGTAGGGACTACCAGCTGTTACAACCTCGCACTTTTCAAATAAAGTTATAGCTAGCTGTCAGAACATACCCCAGGACGATCGAATAAGCAATAGTTTACGAGTCGTTAAGATAGTTTACGGAGATTATACAGAGTTCACCGTGCATCTAGCTCAGATAATTCTTAATATTTGTAAACAGCGAGCAGAGATAAGACTTGGAATTTTAATACATAATAATAAGACACGTGTCATTAACTTTCCCTTTTTTCACGAAACACAAAGCTACATTTTACGCTTAACTAATCTAAATAGTAAACAGATCAATGGATCCCAAGCCAACTTTCACAGACTCAGAGGTAAATTTGAAGATTAAACCAGCAGTGCAAGCCCTTAAAATGTTTTTTTTTCACTGGAAGAAATGAGACTTTCCATCCATATGTCCTCCGTAATGGAAAATGAAAGTCAAAACTGGAGATAACACGAGGAGTGGCGTCGTTATTTTTCTCCTCATTCCATTTGACATCCATCTCATTAAATCCCGTAAATCCGCACAAAAGAATGAAGTCCACAAAATTGGGATGCTGAAATCCGCGCAAGGCATAATGATACGCGGTCGTAAAAAAAAGGGCTGCCTCGAGCCATGTAAAATCATCGAATGTAATGAGAGTGGTGTGAGGTTTGTATAAAACGATTCAGCGAAACCAGGTCCCCTAATGCAAGAGATAGATTTGAAAAAAAGGGACACTAGTGACACAAGTCAAAAGCAAATACTCGGATTTTAATCGCTCTCAGATTGATAGAGAAAGGAGAAATGTAGAACCACCTTTTGAGTTCACGTCCCGATAGTTGGGATAGAAGGATTAACTTTGCAATTACACATTGTAAAATTGCAATGTAAAATTGTATGCATTGCATTTTAAAATTGCACATTGTAAAGTTACGATGTGGAATTGCAAAGTTAATCCTTCTATCCCAGATATCAAGGAATTCCGCCGAGTGAGGTATGAAACCATCGTTTACGTCCCGATAGTTGTTTTGACGGAGCTGAAAATATTTTGTTAACCTCTGCGTACTTAGACAGATTATGTTGTAAGCATTGATCAGGGAAATAAACAGCCAAACGAAGCATGATCGATATTTATTATTTATTGCAAATTATTCGTAATAATACGAATGCAAGCAAGTAATCAAAACTTCATCATGTCTTTTCTCTATGACTCGATACATGAGACGGATACATACACACACGTTCCCATCATGCCGTCCACTTTCAAGACACAGACATTGAAAAAGAGGCTAAATTATGTTGTTAGACCTAGGACACTGCCTTCGATATTAAGAGTTACCTCCATACTAACCTATCCTTGCTAATCTCCTCAGCGTCGGACACTGCTTCATCTACAAGCATAAATGTAGGCTAAATGTAGTGGGTGTGAATTACCTGCGAAATGCTCTTGGTCAAAGTAAAAATGATAGGTATGGGATGAAAGGATTCGGACTGAATGTTGAAGGTGATGAATATTCATGAAAATATCGTGTTCCGTTGGTTTGGCTAGGTTGTGATATTGCGCGAGGGTCGATATTGGCTTAACCTTCCAACTAAATTTCAAGAAAATCATTTCTCTGACGACGTAAAAAACATACTATTAACCCCCTCGTACTACGGCAGATTAGATCGCTCCAATAAAATTAGAGAGCTAGATTGTAGAACCGATACGTATAAAATGTCATTTTTTCCGCGTACCATTCGGGATCATAACAGCTGTGATCGTCGTCATGAATAGTTCGAGTATTGACAATAGGCAGGCAGTAAATCTTTCTCATTATATTCTATACTCTCTTATTTATGCATGATGTAAATATTGATGTTCTTATTTATGCATGATATTTTGAATATGTAGTAGTAGTCTTTGCATCCCTTGCATGTTGGAACGATTGACGATAGAATGTTTCTTGGTTATTAGATTTTTAACTGGCGCTTTGCATGTGTGGTACGCGGGTTTCAATGTAATTTCGGTGTTCTACCGTATCATTAATGCATGCCTGGTGTGGAAGCACCCCCTGCCACACATCCTTTGGGTGGCTTGCAGGGTATGACGTAGATGTAGATTGTTAGTATTGGATTAGGGAAATAAACATCATAACGGAGCATGATTGAAATTCATTGTTTCATGCAAATAATTCGTACAATTACGAATCCCAGCAAGTGGTCAAAATTTCATCACGCATTGTCCCTAAAACTCGATAGATGAGACACATATCTGTACTGTAGTAGTTCTATACCTGTACTATAGTGATAGTTGGTTAAAGTTACTTCTACATTATAGTGCATGTTAGTGATAAATCACCCTATGCCAAACATTCTTGAGGTGGATTTCAGGGTAATATGCAGATATAAAGTAAGTATATAGAGGTTCACCAATCCTAGCATACCCTAGTTTCACTGATAAAGTGGAAAGTAGAACACTATTGCACGCCACAACGTTCGCATTTAGACAAACACTCTTTCCTTGATGTGCCAAAAGTACCACCCATGACTGCCCCTCCTGCACCCGCGCGCCTGTTTATCTCAAATATCCTCCAATCTTTCGCAAGCAACCGGCCTGAATACGCAAAGTTACACTTCTTCAAATACTTCACCAAATCGCCCTTGAATGACACAACTCTTTCCTTAATCTCCCGGTCCAAAAATCACTACTTCGCTCTTGCTAGCAATTTTCCTTGATTCCTTCTTCCTATTGCTACAAAAAACAAATTCAGGAGCCCTTTCCGTCCCTGTGGACTCTCTGAGAGCAATACAACATCATCCGCGTCTAGAAAAACTTGCAAATTCACATCTCCAGCCATTAAACCAACGTTGTCCCTAGACTCGTAAAAAGCATTGACTAATCACGGTGACATTGCGTTATCATACTTCACGTAATGTTTTATTTCCAAATAGTCACTCATAACCCCGCTAACTTCCACCATTGCCTTATTATCATCATACATTTGCCTTAAGTCAGATATATTTTCTAATTTCATCTCTAAAATGAATTATTACTATTTTACAGTGCTCTCCGATATTCACTGCAACGCTCACATATCTGCTTCACCTTTTGAGATTGACATCACTGTGAATACATTTGCTACAATTATAGATAGGTAGCACAGATTTTCGTGGTATGTTCCGTGGTACATGCCTCGCAGCACATGTCGTGGTACAAGACATGTACCTCACCACCTGCTTAAATCTATTTTCTAAAGTACTAAGCGCGCTCTTTCAGGGTACTACGCTTATTTTAGTGAAAGACCCCTCGCTCCAAATTCACTCACCCAACGGCCGAATGACGTAGAGCCTCCCGCTGACGTCCTCGTCCTGAGGGCCGTCCACGAGGATGTGCCAAGCCTGGGATCCGATCTGCCAGAGGCCACTCCTGAGGGCGTAAGGATGCCCCTCGTCCTTCGGGGGGGACCAGGGACTCCTGGCCGGTAGGAGGGGCATTGTTCCCCGCGACTTTCGTCACCCTCACCACGGTACAAAAAAATCACAAAAGACAGTCGATCACGGAAGGAAGGAAGGAAGCTCCGTCGAGGACGAAAGACTTCCCAAGATCACTCACGCGATGTAAGAGGGGGGAGGAAGGCAGGAGAGAAGGGGAGGAGGGGGGATCTCAGCGCAGCCGTGAGGATGACGAATCGCCCGAGCGTCGCGACAAGAGCAGTCAAGTCCCGTTCTCCGCCGCTCGGCGATGTAAACATCTCCTTTCACCCCCGAGTTGCGTAGGGTTTTCCCGCGGGAGTTCTCGTCCTCGGGCCCCGCCTCGTGTCGTGGCGTCGTTATTAGACTTCACGGCACCGCCGCGACGCTCTTCAAGTGTGGGGGGAAAGAAACACAATGGGAGGATATGCGAGGCGGGAGACAGGTCCGCAGGAGACATCACCCGGAATCAAACCCGGGACACACCGGATAGCAGCTGGTAAAGCTCCTTGGTTTCACCACCGTTGTGATTTTACAAATTCTGGGATTATTGCAAGGCAAGTCACTCACCAATGGGGGATGTTTCTAGTCCTTCCAGCACCAATAAACTCTAAACTGGGAGGATTGAAACGAGGAAGGCAAGAAATGAGGTCGAAGGAGACATCACCAGTACTTTAAAGTAATGATTACTTGGAAAGAATCAAGGAATAATCTTCAGTTCCACACGGATTTATCATCACGACTTCAATATTTGGGATAAGTGCGCTGACTTGAAGAATCGACACCAACAGACTCAACAGAGAGTTATTGGGTTGCCAGGGTCATCACCAAAGTTCAAACCCGGGACCATAAAGAGAAAATACCCAAGGATTCCTGTCTGCTAACCATTGTCTTCCTCTTCGCCATGAAGAAATGTCGACACCCCAGTACGATTTCTCCAGGATTGAAGCCACAGTAAAAAAAACTTTAATTTACCAACGTGATTTCTAATTTCACCATATTCAAATTTGAGAGTATCGCCAGATGCAATTCACTTTGAAGATGATGTTATTCTCTTCCCGATCAGCACTTACAGCCTTCCTAAGTCCAGGGGACAAGGCCTGAGGTTGAATCCGTGACCCTTGATTGGATTAGTTGTGAAAACCTTGTGTCCTCGCGGCTTGAACATTTTTTGTCCTAAAAATTATCCAAACAAGGGTAGCTAGGTTTGTCTCGTCCGAGAGTCAAAGCGCAACAAATGCTGTCCCCAGGATGAATAAGTCGAGATATTTTTATCTTAGTGGTATTGCTCGATGCCCGTTTTGCACAAATTAGCTCAAGAGACCGGAATTGGCCTTGCCTTAGGCGTCACCAGAAGTCGAACCCGGAACCCCTCAGCGGCGCCACCAATAAATCGTGCATCCTCACAGCTGTCATCTTACCATTCCTGAATATTCAGGAACAGTGTCACAATTGAATACTAGAGTAAACCTAAGAATTCCTTTAAAATTAAGTACTTTAAAGAAAAACAAATTAGGATAAACTTGAGGAGTCACTTAAATTGGATGCGTTTTTTTTGCCGAGTCCGCTCCACGCAAATAAATCCTTCAACAGGAATTAGGGCGCCCGAGGTATCACCAATCTACTGAAGCCAATTACTGGACCAACCAAGGAATCATATCTCCTTACCATTTCATCCTGATGAATCGACCATATCAAAGCTCATTAACGTCTAAGTTTGTGCGAGAGATAAACGCTTCTGGCGATGAAAACCTGCGGATAACCGCGTGGAGACATTTATCGCGGGAGTTCGTTTACAAATCCGTTCCGAAAAAACAGATTCCACAGACCGTAATGCGTCGACTGAGCCGAAAACTTGGGACCGAACCCGAAACTCTTCACTGGAATGATCACGAAATAATGTTCTTGCAGTTTTTTCTTCCTTCACTTGCGGATGAGTCATTCAAACAAATGCATGAGGGAACACGGATAGGTGAAGGTGAGTTCGTTATTTCCTCATCATAATCACCACGGCATTTCTCTAAAACAATTAGGATAACAGCGTTGAGTCACTTATCTTGGCGGTGTTGTTTCACGCCCACATGAGCGTATTCTCTACTGGCCGGGATAAAGACTTATCCATCCTAAACACACGTCCAAGCAATCGGAACACACACTAGTCTCACGTCTCGCGAGAGATAAAATGCTCCTGGTCGCACTGCTGGTTGATCACGTCACATGGCATCGAGGCGTGGTCTTTCGCAGCGTCGCGGCGTCGGCACTGTAGGGCGTCGCGCACGGGACGGCACTGACTCTCCGACGGCGTCGCCCACTCCTCCCCCTCCTCTATACCTCTCTCCCCTCCGCCGCGTTCGACCGCCACACGCTAGGAAACACCCGCGCGCCGCCTGGCCGACAACAACACAGGAGGGGCGCCGCGCCGACAGAGCGGATCCCGCCAAAAACTTCGCCCTTTGCCCCGCCCCTCTCCACACCCTATGACCCCCCCCTCCCTCACAACCATCTCACCCCCTCTCGATCACTCATCCCCGCCTCTCCCTCGTCCAAGTGATGGATTCGATGAAAACTACGTCGCGGAGGAAGTGAGTTAGACTGTTATAAGCAGTTCTAAGGGTCGGAGGTGAAGGTTGGGAATAGAAGTTATATTTTCTTAGGTAGAGATGGGTAAATTATCGTAATTTTCACTTCAGCTAATTTACCACGGTAAATTACGGTAATTTTCGAAAGTAAACGTATTTTCGGTTATTTTTAACTTTCTACCTTTAAGAGCGAATAGAAGAATTAATAGAAAATCAAATACCAATAGCAAGGGGTTAAAAGCACTTAAACAATTGCTATCGCTACGTTAAATTATTTGGAATAAACAAAATAAAAACAGACACGTCACGCCGCACGGAATTCGGCGTTCTTTTGTTTCGGTTTTGATTTGTTCAGGAGAAATTTTCGTTCAAACAGTGAAATATAATAGCCCAACAAATATTCCACAGATGAGTTGTATGGGCCTTTATTTACAATTATGATCGAATTAAATATACATAGAATCTGCTTAAAATAATATGATTGGAATGTATCGGAATGAAAAATTTCTGAGACGGAGGTGAATATTACCGAAAATTATGGTAATTTGGATTAGGGGCTCTGGTAAATTACGTAAAATACCACGGTAATTAACGAAAATTACTGCGGTAATCTTCAGAATGGTCCATCTTTAGTCTTCGGTCAATCATTACAGCATTTGGGTGTGACAAAATTGTACACATGTCGGTGATGAATTATATAAAAGACGGGATTAAGATGAAACCAAGCTCTATCACCAGAAAAATGCAGATCTCATCTGTAAGTGATTGTTCGTCTCGCTTTCCATGATTTGAAACTATCGGCACCGACGAATTTTAACGAGGAAAAAATCGTTATCAAGATATGACGTCCTGCCTCCCATATAGGCTGCATACACTAGCATTAAAAAAATCCCTGATTTTGACAGAATAACATTAATGTTTGTGATAGATATATCATAAAAGAGACAATTAGGATGAAAATAAGAAAAAAAACATCACAACGACATTTCCCTGTTTTGCTTCAAACAGTGGTCGAAGATACAACAGAATGGTTATCGACTATTCTCAAACTATAGTTTCGAAAATTATAGTTCCGATTTGGGTATTTTAATGGGATGCAAAGAATAAAGATAGCAATAAAATGAGCCAATCAATTCAGTACGGGAGGCGAAAGTTTTCATAAATTATTCTCTAGTCGCGTGAGTCTCCCGAAGAATCCGTAAGAGTTAGCGTCCCTTGTAGCCTGCGAATAACAGAGACAAACACGCTAACCCCTGGCGATACTCGCAGACCCTTGGCGAACGGCTTTTATTGAAAACAGACCCTCCCAGACTAAAAATCGTTCGCTGCGCTCTAACTGCGTCCAATGAGGAAGTTGATGAGTGAAAGCTGAGCAATTCTTGAAAGTCTGATTGGCAATGATACGGAAAGAACGACAACGTCACGCGAAGATTGATCAAACAGGTTGCAACAAGCATTAACGAACTGCAACTTGCCTCCGTCGGAACGGACGAGAATCGATATCAATTGAGCGTTCTAAAATGCAGTGGTTAAATCGACATCTGAGCCTGAGTACTATCTGATAAGTGCTTGCGGAAACTTGCGACGGATAGGGCCAGGAGTGAGTGGGTCATGGGAGGATAAGGTCGTTGATTTGTGAAGTGGGGGCTTATTACTTTCCACAGGTCTGGGAAATATGTTACACCTTATTACCACATTACCAACTTTTCTATTTCCCCAGGAAATACGGTGGATGATTACCCCCGACTCTCCCGGCTCTCGATCTTACATCTACAGCTACATACTACCCTGTGAGCATCCGCATAGGCATGTGGCAGGGGGTATTAGGGCATGAGCCGTGTAAAGGTACAAAGTATGAGGTTTTGAGAAGTGAAATGGGGAAGTGTACTATGCGTGCGTTTTCAGTGGAACTCCAGTTTTATAATGGTCGCTTTTTGTGCATGTAAAGTACGAGTTTTTGTACCTAACGGTTCGACAATATATCTCTCTTATTTTATCGCTTTTGTCGGACCTAGAAATGCAGTGTGGCGTCAAAATGATGTTCCCTACGACACTCTATTCATATAACATTAATTAGCCCGTGGAGTGGGTGATGAAAGAATATGGATTGCAAGGTCCAGTAAATTGACATGTTTGAAAGCAGTATGCTTCGTTGGTTTGGTCATCTCGAAAGACTAGGAGAGAATCAAATAACGAAAAAGGAACATGATATTAAAGAGAATATTATAAAGGGAACGAATAGACCGTGAAAGTCATGGGTGAATGTATCAGAAGAGACTCGAAAGAGAATTATATTAGGAGTTTTAAGAATAGGAGAGCATTTTTCATGCAATGCAGGAGTTTGAGAGGTACCAAATTGGATTGTAAGTACAGGGATTTAGGAAAGAAATTATTGAAAGACAGCCAGTAGTCGAGGGCTTGCGGCAAAACTAAATTCTTTGTCTTTTCCTACCCCAAAAGGGAACGACGCGATGCATACATGTGTAAACTGTATACAAGCTCGCAAGAAAGTTGTCTATTTTTTTTAAACTCGTGTCCTAGTATATCGGCAGCTTTCCATCTCCACCCTACTCAACCTCTACATCTACATACTACCCTGCGAGCCGCCGCATGAGCGTGTGCCAAGGAGTTTTAGGAAACCAGCCGGGTAAAGGTGATAAGGATACGGTTTTGGGAGGTAAAATGATGAATTGTATTTTGGGAGCGTTTGAGTGGAGCTCAGTTTTAATAATGGCCACTTATTGTGCGGGGAAAGAACGAATGTTTGTATCTATCTGTTCAGAAATGTATCTCTTTTATTTTATCGCTTCTGTCGGACCTAGTAATATAGTGTAGCGTCAAAATGATATTCTCTGTGTCGAGCCAAAGCACACCTGTTCTGAATTTATGAAGCAACCTAAGCCTAGCATGAAGCCTCTGAGTCTCTGGCAGCTCCCAACATAATCCCTCTAAAAGATGTGTGACACTATTTTTTCGTACGTAGAATTTTTTAACGAAGCGCGCTGCTTTTTTGGTATTTTATTGATTTGTTTGTTAAGTTTTTCTGTCCCAAATGTTTGCGGCGTGTTCTAGGTGAGGCCCAACAATAGTGAAGCAGGACCTCTCTTTTACATTTAGTCCGAGGACCATCCTATTATATGCTTGATAAGTCCTAGTTTCTTTAAAGCTCCCCCGCATATGTTTTGTGTGTCCTCCCCGATAGATATGAAGTAACGGTAATTCCAAGATATTTGAATTTATCCGAGGACTCTGTTTAATTCACCCACAATGTAGATATGACGCTTTTGTGATGACTTCCGAAAGTGAATTTGCGTTGCATTTACGAAGATGTAATTTTAGTCCCCACTCCTGGCACCACGAATGAACGTTGCTTATGCCCGATGATAGAAATTCCACATCGTCGCTAATTTCTCGGTAGATGACCGCATCGCCTGCAAATAATCTTAGTTTACTGCTAACTTGAGAACTTAGGTCATTTACATAAATAATGAATAGAAGAGGGCCGATTACGCTTCCCTGTGGAACACCGGATGTGAAACGTGTCGTGTGAGCGTGGCATTCGCATGATGGCAACCGTGCCAGCGTGGGCTCGTTGGCTAGCGTGGTGGTTCAGTATCACGTGCAATTGTGAAGCTATCGTAAAAGCGAGCATCCTCGGACGAGTGTTTGATCAAGTACCGTGAGAAAGAGGGCTTGAAGACGAGGGAGAAGATGACACGGCGATCCTAAAGCGAATGTGGCGGAGGAGGGGTAGCGACTTCCAAGGCCCCAAACATTCTCCCTTCGCTTGGTTGTTTGTTTCACCGTCAAATGTTTTTTTGCTACCCCGTGCGTGCGTGCTCACTATCCCGGACGGGTACCCTATGAGCGCCCCCGCTTCCCCGCTGAAACCCTCCCCCTCCCGCCCCACCAGGAAACCGTGGTAACGCATGAATCAACCTCAGCCCTCCCATTCATCCCGCATCCACTCACAAAAAAAACATTCCGTTTCCCACATCAAGACGGGCCCGCATCAGGGTTGCCAACTCTTAAAAAAACAACCCATTTCAGGAGAAGTGTTTGCCAGGTCGAAGATTTTATCGGATTTTCCCGGGGATTGAATTTAAGAGCGTGGTTATAAATACTGTTGAATGCGCGTTCTCGATTGATGAGCATCGTATATTCTTAAATGTGATCACGATTGGACAAGCTCCGAGCAAGATATATTTCCAGGGCCTTCAAATTTTGAGCTCACACGCGGGAATCCATGAAGGGCCACAAATTCAAGATTGAAAACTAAGGTGAGAATAAAAAGGACAAAAAACTGCCAAGCCGTTGAAAATGATACAATCTGCATTAGCACACTTTCATAGTTTTGCCATACAAATATTGAAAAACAGAAATATTTGAAGCCCACCATTTGAGTAAAAGACAAAATATTAAAAGAAATTTAATCGAAAAATGGTGGAGAATAAGGTGATACATTTTAATAAACGTTCATAATAATTACAATGACAAAAATGAACTTAATTCTCAATGCTACGAAACATACTCCAATCTATTCGCCGACCCCATCCAAACCCGAGCATTGAGGGATTTCGCGGGTTATAGATCTGGTCCTGGCCGAATCAATAGTGGTCAAATTGCATCATTAATTTCAGGAAATGTTGGGATACATTTTCATATTTATTGATAATAGAAGTAATGAACAAGTGGGAAACTATTATAGATTGTAGCAAAAGGTTGTATTAGGAAGAATTAAATGTAAACGCTTTATTTACACACGCACGTTAGTTTGAGCAAGAGAGCGTTTGAGAAAAAAAATCGATGAATTTTGGTCTCTTTTTTATGAAAAATATCTCGCCATTCCAGTGATAAAAAATAATGCAATTTAACTTTACAATTTTTTAGATTCTCACCAAAAATTCATGCCATCTTTCCATTGCAATGACGCAGATATGCACCCCAAAGCGACTTTACTACACTAATGACAATTTTGTGTCTTATAGATCTCGTCAAAAATTTAGCAGAGTGTATTTTGAATGCTTCATCAAATAATGAAATAAATAGATCAATTATTCACGTCAATAAGTTTACGAAATTAAAAGGAAACCATGGACATGAAGGTGGTTTTAAACGTAAGCTTGCGAAAATGTTATAGTGGAAATGATGCATCTTTCGTTAATTACAGAAGATATTTGTAATTCAAAACTAAGTTTTTGTGTCTTCAATATCACTATTTGTACTTTTTACTATCAATTGTATCCTTATACAGTGTGACATAACATCAGACTCAAGAAAATTAGAAGACAATCATAGTTTCTTAGGTATTCCACCAGGTTGGAAGCTCTTTCGAATAAATAATACAATTTCCTTGGTAACTTTGTGGTATTCCATTTTTTCAGAGGATTTTATGGTAACATTTACAAAACCACATACTTAAAAACACGCACTACCCGGGATTCAACGCTTAAGCGTCATCAGATGACGCTTAAGCGTTGAAACCCGGGTCGTGTGTGTTTTTAAGTATGTGGTTTTGTAAATGTTACCATAAAATCCTCTGGAAGCTCTTTGTCTACCGACGTTTTGAAGAACGACTTATTCTTCATCTTCAGGGGGTCTGAAACCTGAGGCCCACAAACCATCTCTTCAGAGCCCCTGGAGACCTTTACTTAACACACACGCCGTAAAAACCGAAGATATTTCAAATTAAAATGCACTTTTTAAAATATTTCATCCAAGTTCCGGGGTTCAAGGGAGTATGTTTCATATTTTAATACAGTAAATAATTCAAGTTGGTCACAGGCAACTTTTGTTTTCAAATTTTATTCATTCATATTACCAATTAGTACGCGTATGGAAAGTTTCACGCATATTGTACACAAGCGAAAATCGCGCAAATCACCAATACACGAGTGAAAACGAGGATCGGGTTGTTGTGGTGGCGAGAGTACTGGCTAACCTTACGGGCGGCCAGGGTTCAAATCCCTGCAAAGGAGGAATTTTTTTAAAGGAAACCCAATCCCTACTTGTGTCTCTTGTGGAGGACCTTTCAAGTGCAGTACTCCGCCAGTCGGATGAGGCGTTAAACCGTGGTCCTCTTGGCACCTTTCGTTAAGAGCAGGCTAAATTACACTTAATCCTTTAAGTTAATTCTATACCGATTTGTTTTCAGAAGAAGTTATCAATATCTTACGAACTCTAATATACTACGGTAGAGCAAATAATGAGAATAAAATAAGGGAAATAGATGGTAGAACTGAAATGTTTAAAATGTCTTTTTTCCCGTGATCGATAAGAGATCATGATAGCTGCGTTGAGACTTTGAAGTGGGTTAATTGAGAGGTAGTGCAGCTGATTAATTTATATGCCCCCTAATGCATGTTTCTAAATCTGCCGAGTAGTGCTAGCACCATGTTTTGCATGTTCCCTGCATGTATCTTGCGTCACATTAACCTAGTTGCGTTATAGATTATTTTTGTGCCTTCTGTAGCATTTGTAGCATACCCATTATGTGGTGCATGTTGGTGAAAGAAAAATTTCTTCTCTGTAGTTCATGTTGGTGAAAAGTCACCCCTTGTCAAAAAAGCCTAGTGGTAAATTGCAGGGTAATAAGTAAATATAGATGCCAATACCGACGCCGAGTTTCTATCCACCCTTCCTCCCTTAAGCCCGTTTGATACGGTCCAATATATTGGCCAATCCATTGGATATTGAATTGTGGCACGCTTGACACACACCAATTTCCGGCCCAATTTCAATACCACAATCTCCCCGACAATTTCTCACCCAATATTGGCACTTAGAGCACGTTCTTTTTTCTGCTGGCCAATCTCCAATCAGAAGTTAGCTTTCTTGTATCCCAGTGACAAATACAAGAAGCTCTTAGCAAAACATCCGGGTGTCTGGGAACAAAGTACATTTGAGCCGGAATCAAGTGGTGTGAGGGTTTTTTTTTTGGTTAAATAAGGAGGACGAAATGTAGACGAAAGAAGTAGTTTCGTGATTAATGGAGCAGTACAAAACCCACGAATGCTTGTACAATATAAGATCGCCTCGGTTCAAGAATAAAATTGTGCGTGCTGAAACAATGAAGCAAACAATTGAATCCATTGAATCGAAGACGATACTAACGCTTATAACCCTTTGGGTGCGGAATGACGTGATATCACGTCATGGTTGTCTTTAAGCTGGTTCTGATGACGTGATATCAAGTCATGGGTACCGTGAGTGTTCCATAATTCACTAGGGGGACAAGTAAAGCTCCCTAGTGAATGCTGGAACACTCACAGAACCCTTGACGTGAAATAACGTCATCAGCACCAGCATAAAGACAACCATGACGTGATATCACGTCATGTTTTTTTTTACGCTGGGGCTGATGACGTGAAATCACGTCAATGGTGCCTCGAGTGTTCCAGCTTTCACTAGTGGGCCTAGTGAAAGTTCCCCAGTGAAAGCTAGAACACTTCAGGCACCCTTGACGTGATATCACGTCATCAGCACCGGCGTAAAGACAACCATGACGTGATATCACGTCAGGCCGCACTCAAAGGTTTAGTAAATTATACTTTCAATGTCCTATTCTGTCTCGGTCTATTACATACCAGCGTAGCGCTTCGAGATATTATTTCTTATGTGGCGTGCTCATGCGGGATTTTGGAGAATTATTTTTGCTAATATTGGTCCCAACATTGACGCTTCTTATGCGGAACATATCGCCCAATATTCCACCCGATATTGTGCCGAATAATTGAGCAAATTTCTTGACCAATATATTGGGCCGTGTCAAACGGGCTTTACCTGTCCCCTATGTTGCAAATGATCTTAATATAACTGTCGGTCGGCCCCCCCCCCCAAAGTTCAATCCAATCCAACGAGTGAAAACATCTCTGTTGGTAATAATATTATTAATATATATTGTTCAAGGACTACATATCCTTTGGAA
Source organism: Ceriagrion tenellum (assembly GCA_963169105.1). Taxonomy (NCBI): domain Eukaryota; kingdom Metazoa; phylum Arthropoda; class Insecta; order Odonata; family Coenagrionidae; genus Ceriagrion; species Ceriagrion tenellum. The sequence continues at coordinate 111,407,344 of OY720633.1, read as the reverse complement.
CAAAGTACAGTTTAACTGAAAAACTCTGTGGCAAAAATAGTATTTTTTCAGGACACTACAGTTTACAAATATGAACATTCAATAAGCATACATTAAGCATTAATACAATAATATTTACAATTACTATAGTGCAAGCTCATAAAATATATAAACAATTAGTAAGGATGAGAGAGAGTTTTTTATAGAAATTAACAAAAAATGAAGTGTACAATGAAATTCACACTGCGCTACAATAATATTTTTTATACAAGAAAGATAACATTTCCGATTTAAATTTATATACATTGTTTGATTTTATAATATTGTCAGGAATACCATTCCATATTCTTAGGCCATAATTTATTGTGGATAACTGATACATATTAGTTCTACAATGGGAGTTGGTGGGAGATTTAAGATGAAATCCTCGTTCAATTCCAGTTGTCTTTCGGTGGCTTTCGGGAGATGTTGGCAACCCTTGCGTACACAATCCGAGGCCATCTCCCTTTCTCTCTCTCTCTCTCTCTCTCTCTCTCTCACGCTTCCGTCTTCTCCCTCATTCTCCGCTCTCGGGAGGAGGAGGAGGGAAGCGGAGAGAGTATTACGGGCGGATGGGAGGGAGTGAGAGGGAGACCAGCTAGCAGGGATAGGAGGAAGGGAAGTTCCCATCCGGAACCCCGCCCACCTCGAGTTCACAAGACATCGGCGGCCTCACCCGCGGCCCTCCTTCCGAATCGATGGCTGAGGAAGAGGGACGGGGGGCGGGAAGCACAACGGAAAGGGGAGGGGAGAGATTCAAGACACGTGGGGGGGGGAGGCGGGGGAATGATAGGGTCGGGGGGGAATTGCGGTCACATGATCTATGCCGCAGGGAAGAATGGGGCGTTAGCGCCGAGTACCTCCTGTAACGCACGGCAGCCGCGTGATTCTCATCAAGGGGCGATCGTTGTCGGCAGCGAGTTCTCATTTGTTTCGGCTTCTCATATCTCTCCACCACAGTTTATCGTCCCATTAGACGGATGGAAGTCGGAAGTGCTCGTCACATGACACTCAATTGAGGGAACGGAGTAACTTGAAAAAAAAAATGACTGCGTCGGTGCGTGGACGCACGGCAAAAGTGTTCAAACTTCTTCCTGCGTCATATCTTATAAAAATTTTAGAAAAAAATGTTCCCAGATGATACAAATTCTGTATTAAATTGTTAATATACGATATTGTGGATTCTAGGACTATAGTTGTTGTTTTCATAGCTCTAATCAGGAAAGAGAGTGAAAAAATGCAAAAATTATACACTTTTACTCACATTTCGCAAAGTAGAGACCATTACGTAAACATCAGACGCAAGAAAATTAAACGACAATAACGTTCTCTCGGGTCTTCCACTGGGTTCGAAGCTCCAAATCTTCCGAAGTTTTGAAGAGCGACTTCTTCTTCATCTTCAAGGGTTCTGAAATATAGGATGGTGGGGTCCACCAATCATTTCATCAGAGCCCCTGGAGATGAAGAGAAAGCCGTTCATCGAAACGTCGGGAGATACGGAGCTGCTAAAGCGGGGTTATTCCCGGGAGAACTGCATTCACCAGATACGCAGTGAAAACCTTCTTATTTGCTGTGAAAAAGATCCTTCAAACGAAAATACAATTTTTAGGACATATTTCATTCGAGTTTCGCTATTCAAGGGTGTATTTTTTTATATTTTAATGAGGGAAATTGTATGCTAAAAAGAAATTCTCCTGTGTTGGAATCATATAATTATTATAACTTATATGGTAAAAGGTTCGCAAAATATTACGTACCGAACACACTCAATTGTATACCCAATCATCCAAAAGACCTAAAAGGGACAGAAGAGGTAAAGAAAAAAGTAGAAGATGGTTAATTATTGAAATTTAAAATTTTTAATTTAAAACTTGTTATCTGTTACACTCACATATCGATTAATTTGCTGAGTGTAGCCAGATACATTGTAACTAGACCATTGGAAATTGTTGTTCTATGCCATTTGTTATTGCAGTTTGACATTTTTGTTCATGCCACTTTGTTTCCACGATTTGTGGAACCTTCTGACAAACCATTTGGCTTAGAAGGACCAAGTTTGTATATGAAATAAATGAAGCGAATAACTCCTCATAAAAAAATAAATAAAATTGATCTTCGAGGAAATTCTTCGTTTCTGACACTTGTATGGGCGTAGCCAGGATTTATCTTGAGGGGCGGGGGACAGGACATCGTCCTGTCCGGCTCCGTATAACAGATTTGGTTGGAGATGTCTCGTCAAGGGTCCCCTGCCCCCACTCAGTGACGCCCTTGGACATTTGTTCCCATTTTAAAAACGAAATTCTGCCTATGCTCGAAATATGGTGACTTTTTCACATTTTTTTCTCAACTCCCTGGGTGATTCACAAATAAATCCCCTCTAAATTTTAGCCCTTCACCTCGGTTAGAAACTCCCATGAATATGTGTCCCAGAGATCTGATGCCAACTGACGTTTTTCCAATTCATATCACGTCACGTAAGAGATGCTTTTACCTCTCATCAAACGTCGTGTTTAAAGCGGGCGCTGTAGAGGGCGTGAAATTACTAACGAAATTGAAAATTTAATCTTAAAAAACTCTAATACCGCCTCGGCCCTGAAAATAAAAATCCACTGCTATGCTGACCATACCATACCAATCCCTCTCAACGAAGTCGAAAACTTTCTTACGAAACTATTCATTACTCCTTCACTAAAACTAATTCCCTGGTGGAAACCTCTGCAAACAACAGATTAATTCTAACTTCAAGACCACTGTCTCATTCCTTAGGCATAATTTTCAAGTCTTAAGATGAAGCTTAACTTAAAGAACCCATACCGTGCGGTCCTCGTTGTTCAGAGGTTTGTAAAAGTTTCCACGCGAAACCAAATTCGAAAATTTACAACAAAAATTCGAAATTGTTCAGGAGAATTCCGACCCCTGTTTTACGAGTATATCTAGGGCAATGCTTCTTGAAGATGCAACGCGCGTCTGATGGGCCGTGGAGCTAAAAAAAAAGCGGTTCCTGTTTGATCGAGTGAACAAAAATTGAGCCGAATATCTCGCAATACAGATTTTGGGTTTTCGTGATAGTCCCATCATTGACATTATCCGACTCATGGGAAATACGGTTGTTGGCGATTCCACTGAAAATTGTATCATTATCATACATTCTTATTCTCCAATGGTTGAAATTCGTCTTGAAAAATCACTTGACTTGATCAGGATCCCAACGCAGATCTCCACATTGCTGGTCAGGTGTGTGGGCCTGCTACACTACCAAGTATTAATATGCACCGAGGACTCTACATGCACCCGTGCGAGTGACTTCGTACCATTTATTTGCTCACTCTCGTGCAACGAATGGAAATTATATATATTCTCATCTATATCAACATGCTACATCTACACCTACGTGATACCCTGCGAGCCACCACGAGGGTGTGTGGCAGGGGGTGAAGTTAACCAAACATGCACTATTGACATGCAACTAGGATATTTAATGAAGACACGCTAGATAATAGGGTCACATGGTTAGTATCTACATAATAAAGAAGGGATTATTGGTTGTTATTACATGCATCATGCACTACAGACTACTCTAACTATATTTCACCTACCTATCCCTTTGCTACTCTGCCTATTGTTCTCTCTTATAGTACGAGGGAAAAATGACATTTTAAATCTATCGGTACGACAATCTATGTCTCTAATCTTGTTAATATGATCAAACCTAGCATAATACGCAGGGGTTCTCAATATATATCTAACGAATATATTTAAAGGTGTGTTAGGACACCAGCCGTGTAAAGATGTAAGGGATAAGGTATTGGGAGGTGAAATGGTGACGTGTATTATGGGAGTGTGTTTAGTGGAGCTCAGTAATTATTATGGTCACTTATTGTGCAAGAAAAGAACGAGTTTTTGTACCTATCTGTTCGTCAGTGTATCTCACTTATTTATCGCTTCTGTCAGACCTAGAGATGTAGTGAGGCGTCATGATGATATCCTCTGTGTCGCTCTGAAATACACCTGTTCCAAATTTCTCAAGCAAGATAAGCCTAGCGAGTAGCCTCCAAATCTCTAGAGGCTCCCACCTTAATCCATCTAAAATTTGTGAAGCACTATAAGTTCGTAATTTTCTTGCTAGCCATAGAAAAACTTGCCGTCCAATCGGTACGAATACAAAAATCATACTTTTCCATGTTATAATTTTGCAAATCTAACCAGAAAATATATGGTGTGTGAGGATCGGCGTGTGGGAATGAATATATATATATATATATATATATATATATATATATATATATATATATATATATATATATATATATATATATATATATATATATATATATATATATATATATATATATATATATATATATATATATATATATATATATAGGAACTTTTGCAAGAACTGTTTACAAGTAGGTACGCCTTTAAAGGTTTCAAATATGAATTATATGAATTAATTTTTGGCTGCTAAATTTGCTAAAATCTAAAATCAACGGACTCATATAATTTAAGTAGCAATGCGGTAATTCAATTGGAATATCACCGCAGTCTTCGATGGCTGGATGAAAGTGTCCATTAAGAATACATGCTTGCATGCATATTTTATAGCTTAGCTTTTTGTTGCGTAGTAGCTAGTGCATGTTAGTGGTGGGAGCAATTTTATTCACCAAGCAATCAGAAGTGCTGAATTGAGTGTTTGTTTTTACAAACAACGTCACGAACAGACCTCCTTAATATTCAATCTAACGGCACTTAAATTGCTTTTAACACGGCGTTCAGAAACATAGATACCGTGGAAAGAACTGCATTTCGGTTGGAATTGGAATATGGATTTTCGAGATGAAAACCTAATAGTATTTTTAATATATGGACCAAAAGTAAACCGTAGCATAAAAGATGACTGTCTTATTATCCTGTTCTGGCACAATCATGTATTACCTGTATGCAATACGGTTAATGTGATCCTCTACCAGCTCAAAACTTAATAAAAACTTTTACCATTTCATACATACTCGTAAACGAATCATATCTACGCTCATTTTCCCTCACATTGATTTTTTCTGCCTTGTTTACCAAGATCTTACTGAAGAGCATTTTGCAAAGCTCCAACTTTGTATAAGGTTTATTTTCAACCTAAATAAAGATAATCATATTTACCCTTATTTTATCCGCCTGGCTAGGTTTAAGGGCAAAACTAAAAGAAAATACTTGCTTGGTACGTTCCTATATTGTCTCTTCAAAAATGAACAACCCAATTATTTGAAGCAATTTTTTCCAGTCAGAAATAAAAAGTCAAATGTAAAGACTAGAATGGCTCCTGATTTTAGAATCACCCCCAACGTAGAAAAACCACTTATTTATTATTAAAATATTCTCTGTTGTTGGAGCAAGATTATTGAACAGTATTCCAAAGGATATTAAGGATTTTGCCTCTTTATCTGTATTCAAGCATAGATATTTTCACTGTCTAAAAGCCCTTTAAAGAGCGTAACTTGTGGTGTTTTTTTCATTTTTTCTGCTCTTTTATTTTTAATTTACATAATGTATCCTCTTATCTCTATTCATTTTTGGTTGTAACATATTGAGCTCTAAATATTGTATAAATTCTGCATGTTCCCAATGGATGACGTAATAGTCCAAGAACAATAGATTATATTATTATAATTATTACTATTAGAGGTTAGGCACCCTTTTCTATGCTGAATCCCTTGATGCAAATTAAACATTGGGGCTTCCGAAAATTCGAACAATAAGCGTGAAATACACGAACATAGACACAAAAGATTAAGGATTTTGTTAGGAAAGGGGTGAATGTAAAATTTATTCTAACTCCAAGTGGCATTCTCACGAGAGAAATTTGTATCATAAAGCACATCAAAGGAGCCGTCTTCTTCGATTTTCTTGGTGAACTTGATGTTAATAAAGGCAAGACAATGGCAGACTTCAGCTATCGCCGATCATTTCTGTCGGGACCAGGGCACAAGATCCTCCTGGATGAGGCCAAAGTCATTGCGAGAACATGTGCTTATTATCCACGACTAATTAGAGAGGCAGTCAAAATATCTAAACGGCCTTTAAATTCAAATGGGGATGATGGTTATCACTTAAGCAGTGTGTGGAAAAGATACCTTTCCCAAAATATGGGTGTGACAACCGATCATAAACGCATTTTATGATTTTATATTGGATTTTTTTTTATTGGATTTTTATTTATTTTTTAAATTCATGAAAACAATGGTCAGTATTCCTACGGTCCGACCAGATGAAAACGGATACACCTTCTTCAGTCTCCTGACGACGTTCCCAGCAGGAGGAACGAAACGTTGAGCCGTTAAAGTTCGCCACGCAGCAGAATACTCGGAAATGGTTGATACTAGTGCATCAGCAGATATTATTAAGAGAGTGTTGAAAACATAATCCATAAGCGTAAAAATACAAGTTAATGATGCATAAGTTTTCCACAACGACATTCCTCTCCTTTCTATTTATTCATATGAAAAAAAAATCACATGCAGTTTGAAGCCATTTTAGTAGTGAACGTGCAACACACAAAAACATGACACAAACGCAAAAACATATATATAAGATGGCGAAAAATAATAATGGAACATGGACAATTAGTAAAAATTATTTTTTTTGGGAATGGCATAAGGCTAGGTTAGCAAAGACGCTGGAACAGAAGGTGAAAGGGTCGATGTTCTCAGGAAGGGAATTTACAAGAGAAGAGTCCTGGTGTGTCGGGTGGATATTCTTAATTTAATCGAGGAAACAAGGTCGGTGCAGTCATAGGGATAGGCATGTATAGGAATTTTTATAGGGATTATAATAATTAACATTTGACGTAAAATGAGAGGAGTATATTTATAAGGGTGGTCTTTGACGTCCTTGTTTTCCTCAATAAAGATTTCATCATTCATCTAGTGGATATTTATCTTATATGACGTTTTATTCAATCTATGACGATTAAAAGTCACAAAAATATAAGATAATTAACACAGCCATTCCTGAAAATATAAATTATGGAACGGGTGGACAGTGCAATTTATAGAAATATCGCGGACGCCACACGCCACTGTAGGGTCAATCTTTTGGCCTCGCATGAAATAGAAAATACGTTTTGAGTCCATGGGTTTTAAAGGATTGAGGCATATAAACTATCCGGGCATATAAATTTTCAAAAAAGAGCCTTTCCAAAATCCGCCATAAGGTCTTTCCAACACCAACTCACTAAATGTCAACAGAGAAAGTGTATTTAACACGCTCCGCGTTAAATAAAGGAAGATAGGTTCTGCTCCCGTTGATTATTTTCAGCGTCGAAAAAAAAATAGGTGTGCGATTCCAAAAGATAAAAAAAATGACAATAAGGCAAGGGCTGAACGGAAGGGGGAGTCAATACAATAGCAAAGGTTCGTAAACAATGATGGACGAGAGAGTGTGAAATATAGGTGGAGTTTTGTGGGACAAGCGAGCGTTAAACCGTCGGAAAACAAGGGCCTTTTAACCGACGGGAGAGAGGAGAATGGCCACTCGGCCAACACTGTCGAAAGTTCCGCTGGGGAAATGGGATACCATTCCCTTTTCCTCCGCCTCCTCCTCATCCTCTCTCCTTCCGTTCGTGCGCTTTCAACACTTCAACCTCGAGCTTCCCCTAAAATCAACCCGAGACACGGCGTTGTTTCCCCTGTGGGGGTCCTTTCATTTTTATTTTCTTTTTGGAGCGCCCCCACGCCGCGCGCGCTTTGTATTGCGAGAACGTCCCTCTCGGTTTTAATGGGTCGGGGCGGGTGTAATGTTTTCTCGCGAGAGATTTCCAGTTTACTCGACGCGAGGGGGGAACGGAACGTCGAGCGCGGTCGTGAAATTGGTGGGCGCCGCCTCGGGACTGTCGGACTGTAGTGCGACGCCATAATCGACCCAGTTTGACGGCCAATTTGACATACGCCAAGGCATCAGCGTTGCTGGAGGGATAGGATGAAGGGGAAAGAAGCAAGAGAACCCGCCCTAGATGGCGTTTTTTTGAAGTAAAAACTTTTTTTAACCATTTTTTATATTGAATGTAACTATCAACTATCACGAGAGTCTATATCTATGGATGGAAGCGAATGCAAACGAGGAATTACTTGATATAGTGGGTGAGAAAAGGAAGATGCTGCCTCTGACCATACTTAATGGAATTCTCCCATTACAGCACAAATTAAAAATTAAAGTAAATAACCAAAGTAACTAATAATTTAGCTAAAAATATAAAATAGATGTAACTCTATTACGAAGCCGATCGTGAGTGAGAATAAATTTTACGTGGAATTTGCAAAGTATATTTTTTCTAAATGCCGTGAGGAAAGGAAACTTTTGTATGAGGACAGGAAGAGGCAGGGTCTGTGGATAGAAGGGGTAAAGATAGGGGCGATGGGTTGCTCAAAGAAGGGATTGGGGTAAGGATTTTGGCAAGCGGGGAAGGGGAAGAAAGAGAATAGGTTATATGGGCGGGAAGAAGAAGGGTAAGATGTGAGCAGCGATGAAATAAAAGTGTCGATCGACCAATTCCTTTTAAACCTACTGTTTTGTATTCCCACCTTACTCTAGTACTAAGCCGATCTGTCCTGTGGATATGTTGGCCACAGAGGGAAATGCATGATACAGTGTTGCCCTCTGCAGTGCAATAGGCAGTTTTTTTTCTTTTAGGTGAGTGCGTGGGTAGAACGTGTTATGCGGCAGATAAGCAGTAACTTCGAGGCAAGGGCAACTCAAGGTTGTCGACCGGCATAGAGAATCAAGTCAGCCCTGTTTCATCCTGGGTTAGTTCAGGCATTACCTTTGTGGCATATCTTTCAATGTCTATTTCATTTCTTTCATATAGTCCACTCTTTCGCACTAATGTCTGTTTCTCTGAGCAATTAATGCCATGGAGCAGGATATTTGTAAAACCTACCTCAATCGAATGGTCACCTGATAATAGTAATAAATAAAACAGAAATTCAGCTTTCTTAAACGAAGTATACTTTCCAACTCCCGGACCGATTCGGATAAAATTTTGCACACCCATTCTTAAGGATCAAGAAAGATTAATTGGCTCTGTGTCCAAGGTCTAGGAAATATTGGCGCGGCCATTTTGGCGCAGCCGTTTCGGTGAGCGGACGCTTCACTGCGAGCCGTTTGGGCACGAGGATTGTGTGAACGAGCCCTGGTAACTTCCTATGGTTCACACTCTCATATTGTTTTGCTCAATTTCAACTGACATCAATTCTTATCTGATGAATCTGTACTCTTGGAGTCAGTTTCATAAGCAATAATAATTGTAAGTGTAAAATGAATATTGGCGCTAGTCACATTAAAGGGTATTAGAAAAGATGATAAATCTTACCATCGTAGCGTCGTCCGCAATATTCAACCGGTCTCACACCGAAACTTCCCTGCGCCTAAACGGCAGCGCTCAAACGTCCTCGGGGATCGGGTTGGTGAGGTGGCTAGAGTACTCGCCTACCACACGGGCGGCCAGGGTTCATATCCCTGCAGAGGCGGATGTTTTTCAGAGGAAACCCGATCCCTACTTGAGTGTCTTGCGGAGGGAACTTCAAGTAGAGTGCTCCGTCTGTCGGATGAGACGTTAAACCGTGGTCCCCTTGGCGCCTTTTGTTAAGAGCAGGCTAATGCCGACGCCGGGTTTCTATCCACCCTTCCTCCCTTACCTATCCCCTATGGCGCAAATGACCTTAGCCGTCGGTCGCCTCCCCAAATATCCAATCCAATCCAACATTCTCACGCCCAAACGGCTCGCACCCAAACATCCTTAAGACCGACATGGCTCGCGCCCAAACGGCTGTGACGACATGTTCCATTCCCATATTTTTGAGGCCTAAAACACCGAGGGTGGCTTAACATGGGTCCCTATTTAACCAACTTTTATTTCCAAATATCTGAATGGAACTTGGAGAAGATTTTTCTATTTCTGCTTTTTTTCTAGTGACTTGTTCTCATGACATAAGTTTAAGTGATAACATTGAATGGCAATAAATATAATTAATTCTTCATTACAACTAAACAATATTAATTATTTTACTTTATTTTCGTATTCAATTAATGTTTTTGGTAAAATTAATATTTTTATACTCAATAAACGCTAAAATTTGCACTCGCTGATATAAAGAAATTTTTATTGAACTTAGTTAACATAGCATCGACGTGAATTGTGAACTTATGCCCCAGAATTATCCAGATCTATCCAATGTGTGGCTAATAATTGTTGCATGGCATTTGTATCATTAATTTGTGAGAGTTGTATTTAATCTATACGACCGCTTTTTATCCTCTTTTACATTCAACGGGCGTCATCTCCAAGTTAATTGTAAATATCACTTAAGGAGTTTTTTTTCATTATTTGCAGAATATAAATAGCAAACAGAAAGAAAAATTTCGGTGGTGCACTCGAATAAGATCAACTTTGAAACAGCTAGAAAAATACCCTTTCAATTTTGAAATTACATTTGTAAATAAAAGAAATAGAATTTTCTAAAAAATTATTTTCAATATGTCTGCAAAGAAACTTTAATGGACTGTGTGTATTGCCCAAGGGAAAGGAAGGAAAAGACATACAGTCCCGGGCGGCATAAAAACTTAAGCTACACCTCAGCATGAGGGCTTAAATTTGGTGCCACTGATGGATTTGGCGTGCGATTTTTTTTTTCAAATATCCATTCATTCATTCACACTCTACAGATCCAGGTTTGGATTCGCGGAAGTTAATAGTATTCATACTTAAAGGATACAATATTGTTCTTATCACAGAATCTTATTTTTTTAAATCCAAAATAAAATTCTGTGGAAAAGTAAAAAACTGTATTCTTTAAGAATGGACATCTATTTATCGTTAAATTATATTTCAGCTCCATTTCCTATAGTTGCCATTGATCCACAAAAAAATAATAGTTCCTTCCTAATGGCACCGCATTTTGGTAACCACTTGCGGGTTTTTACGTTAAGGTCTCGTTTCATCATCTCAGGTTGAATATTTTCTCGGAATGAGAAGCTGTTAAGTTTAGCCAAAAACTCAACCAAACGATGGCATTCAGAGAGCATCAAGAAAGCCTATTTCCCTGCAGCAACACTGACAACGCAGGACACGACGCGAAGAATAGTTTAAGTTGGCTGAAGCAATTTTCATTCCTGTACAGATATCCGAAAAACTTTGCATACAAGTACTCAAAGGTTATATGTATTGATAATAGCGGAAAAATTGCATGATACCGATTTGGGACTAGGAAAATAAATGCTATTTTAACACTTAACCTCACGGCACTGGACAGATATTTCAAAATAATTCGAAGAAAATATGTGGAGATTTTTTCCTAAACGTTCTTTTCTGTTGAATGGAAATTAAGTTGGAACTTAATGTGATTAATATTTCAAATGTGTAATTTGTGTATTTATAAACTGATAAGTAGTAATATGATATATGTGTAATGTGTATTGACCAACTGCTACTTTATGTTTATTTTTCAACAGTTATTTCTTTTTATTTTTTGTAATTTTTGTTACTTGCTCTATCTCTGCGACTATCAAAATCGCTGTGTAATTAAGGTTGTTCTCAGGTGGCTTTTCCACAGAACATTAATAAATATATTATACATTATATAAACGCGAAAACTTACGTTGACTATGATAAAAATGGTTTCTGATAAATATCAGAGTATCATACCAAATAAAAAACAGCGCGTATTTACATACGATTTTCGTTCAAATTTCCTATTTCGCGCAGTAAATCATGTCATGGCAAATCTATAATTCAGGCGAAAATTTTAAAACAGAATTCTTGCATCATTCATAGGACAATATGTCTGGTTATTTCCGACGCATTAATAAATCCAATTAAGTGGAGTGTGGTCCAAGAATTGTTTTCGACTTTCTTGGAAATTTATTGAAATGTGCACTCAACGACTCACGATTCGCTCTCCAACCACCTTAAAGAAAGACACTGCCCATCGTCAAACTTTAGAAGTGTAGGGATTGTTTTGCTTCCGCCGAAATTTGGTACGATGAGCAAACTCACTTGAGAGCAACTTTTCCGTCTGGAGGCGTTAGGAAATTCGACAAGAACACGAAGATCGATCCACCCTAATGGACCACTCCGATGGAGATGCAGCCAGCGTTGGGGATATCCAGTCTCTGATTGCCTACGCTGTGCGAAACGTAGCTTTATGCTGGTTTGAAAGAATTTTGATTAGATCGAAGTTTTTATCTTTTCAGATGACAGATTTCAATGGATGAAATAAATTTACGGTTTCTATTTTAGTGACCCAGATATCATTAAAAGACGCCTCAAAGGTAGTTTGAGCGGAATATCATTTCACCTGGAGATCAATAAATTTGATCTTATTTGAAGGAAAAATATCTCACCTATCCATAAGATACCAAAATATCAGCCCCATACCGAACTACTTTCCGAGATTTTTGACGAAAAATATCTGCCCTTACACATGGGAAATGTAGCATGTATGCACTCTATATAGATGTTATTTAGGAATCATGTTGGTTCTGATGACTGGGTTGGTTCAACTGACGCGGAAGAAATCCCAGAAAACATGGAGAGATCTACGTTATTTAGGAATGTTTAACACCTAGATCTCGTTAAAAAATTAAAAATGTTGTAGTTTGTATGTTATTCCAATAATTTTTGAAAATAAATCACATGGCTACCGCAGTATATTTTTTTCAGGATAAAAAAAAACATTCCATCGTGAAGGAGTTTTAAACGTTTCCCGTGAAGAAAATGTATCAAGTTAACGATTTGTATAGATATTTTTATTTAATTATTTATGATTTAAGTAATTTAAAAGTATATTATTGCTTCATTAATTATGTAATATTTAATTCATGCTTCCTACAGCTTCTGAAATTAAAAGGTATAATTCGAATATGGTCTCCATTATGACTAAGGAACTATTCCGCTCATACTACCTTAAGCCCTTTCTCCATGATTTCGTTCACCTGATATCGATGAAAACTGTATGTTTTTTTATAAAACGGAGTGACTGTCTCGTGTGAAGTGATTTAAGGCTCCATTTCATGCCAGGACCATCTACATCTACGTCATAACCTGCAAGCCACCCAAAGGGTGTGTGGCAGGGGGTGCTTCCACACCAGGCATGCATTAATGATACGGTAGAACACCGAAATTACATTGAAACCCGCGTACCACACATGCAAAGCGCCAATTAAAAATCTAATAACCAAGAAACATTCTATCGTCAATCGTTCCAACATGCAAGGGATACAAAGACTACTACTACATATTCAAAGTATCATGCATAAATAAGAACATCAATATTTACATCATGCATAAATAAGGAAGTAGAGAATATAAAGAGAAAGATTTACTGCCTATTGTCACAATTCGAACTATTCATGACGACGATCACAGCTGTTATGGTCCCGAATGGTACGCGGAAAAAATGACATTTTATACCTATCGGTTCTACAATCTAGCTCTCTAATTTTATTGGCGCGATCTAATCTGCCGTAGTACGAGGGGGTTAAGAGTATGTTTTTTACGTCGTCAGAGAAATGATTTTCCTGAAATTTAGTTAGGAGGTTAAGCCTATAATTTAATCTACGCTGTGACAGCGATTCCCATCCTAATTCTTCTAACCCGATCCATCTCATCTAATCTTCTGACCATGATCTAAGAGAGGGAATATATCATGAAACCACTGGGCACCTATGAAGTGTTAACGGTCAATTTCAGCCAAACTCAAAGATAACATTGAAGGAAATTCAATGGCATAAGGTGATACGTGGTGGAATTCCTTCATGATTGATCGACAAGAAATTGCACTCGCTATGCTGCACCGGGATTCATTTTGTGCGAAAGTTGAGGTAGATGAAAGGGGAACTAAGCCATCAAACTGTTGCCTTACAAGCGAAATAACAATCATATTGCTTATCCCTCCTCTTTCCTCCCTTTTATTTGTAGAACACGAAGGAATGGAGGAACGTGCGTATTTAGAGCAAGAATATCCACCGTTTGAAATTTAAGGTAAGTAACTCTTGAAACATATCTATTTGCCACTCAGTGCGATGGATTTTACTCGATTTTATCATAGTTGTCACGGAAAGGCAATTTAACATTAATTTAAATAAATAAAAGATGTATGCAAGGAGGAAGCATAATAAATAAGTTCATTTAGGCTGATTTTCAGTATGCTATTGGGGGAAACATCGTAAAATTGCAAAATTGGTACGTCTGCCTATAAGCGGTAAAGGAAAATCGGGGTTGACCACGATAATGGACGGAACACGCCCATTTTACAGCTTCTAGCATTGGCAAAACACGTTAGATTCGATATATTTGTAGCTCTATCGATATGGGTCTTGGCAACCAAGGATTCTACAGTGCCTTTTTTCGCAACCATCTCCACCACATGGCCGCCATCAATGTGCTTACTGAGCACTTACCACCACCATTGCACGCCCAAGAAAATCTATGAATATGCGACACCATCCATCATTTCGAACGATAATGCACTGAAAAATCATCAAAAACATTGAACATCCTATGCAATGCTTAAAGAAAATGCATTAAAAGAAGCACATAATTGGCGGACTTGTTTGCGTTGCGAAGACCTTTATCGAAGGAAGAATACAATCGATACTGAATGACCTTGGCGTTGGCTACAAAAGCAGGCGTCTCCATCTGTCTCAATGGGTGCGACCGCTTTAATACAATCATCAAGCCTGATGATTATACAATGTATCGTTTTTGATCAACTGAAAGAGATTTGAGATCTTTGTCTCTGACACATATATGTAGATGCGATATAACGGACCACTGTATAATTTTGATATTCAACTGGAATTTCGAAAGGAGTACTGGTCAAATTCATCTCATCGACTTTTTATTTCCAAATATCACTACTCATACCTCCATTTTTCTAACATGTAAAACCCCAATAATTTTTATTCGTGAATAATTCCGGGGTCATTTTTGAGATACGGCGGCGTTTACGCCATCGACCATTGAGATTTAGACCGTTCACAGAAATTATCGCAATTAAGTCCGCAAGCTGTTTCGGAAATTTTTTATAAATACCATTGGTGCCCTGCTTTGGGCAGGTGGGAATTTAAAATAGTCGATCGTTCACCGATACCTCTGTTATCTCGAAAGAAACAAAACGAACGAGGAAATAATTTATGATATTTCACGATTTGCACCTTGAAAAGTTAATTGCCATTTCACACGAATACCTGGAATCACCGATAGAAATATGAAAGATTGACACTTTCGACTGCCCCATGCAAAAAAAGAAAACAGTTGACGACGCATTAACGCAACGTAACGGAACCAATGGTATTTATAAAAATTTTCCGAAACAGCTTGCGGACTTAATTGCGATAATTTCTGTGAACGGTCTAAATCTCAATGGTCGGTGGCGTAAACGCCGCCGTATCTCAAAAATGACCCCGGCATTATTCACGAATAAAAACGAAAGAGAATCCCGTCTCTTTTTTTCGTAAAATGATCCATCTTACATGGCCATTGCGCGAAATTTATCCAAATATTTTGAGTAATGAGCAGAGTCTTATGTCGGAATTTTTATCCATTTTGCATTTTGCCGAACAAGTCAGAACGATACTACGACAATGTGCTCCTACTACCTATGTTTTCCGTGAATTGACTGCACAAGTAATCGATTCTACATGATTAATTGCGTAATTAAATTGGCCTCAAGATTTTCCTGTGATATCATAAAAATATCGCTCTATCCACGCTCATATTTTAAACTGAGGAATGCTAAAACTATTTGGAGAACCTGGAAGAGAAAAATCTCTCGGGTGGCTCTTGTAAGACGTCTTGTTTTCGTTTACATATTGATATCACAGGAATATAGATGGCACTAGTATGTGGTACGGTAACAAGGTCGATCGATATTGATAGTTTTTATCCTTCGATACAGATCTTCCCAATGTCAACTGGTCCGCCATTTATGTGCTTATTTTGGTGTACTCTGTGTACGCATAGCATAGGTTGCTAAACGTCTTTCTTGATTTGGCAGCGCATTCGCATTCGAAATAAAAAATCGCGCCACATACTTGCAGATTTTCTTGAGTGCGCTGCGGCAGTAAGTGTTCATGAAGCACATTGATGGCTGCCGTGAGGTGGAAATGGTAGCGAAGACCCATATCGATGGATGTAGAAAGGCTTCTCGGGATTCCATCCGGGTTGGAAGGTCCATGACTGACGTTTCGGCTGCTTACTCTGCAGCCGCCCTCAAGGAAGTGAGATGCCGATGGTTGGAAGTGTCCCTTTATATATAGTGTTGGGGAAGGGCAGGTGCTTACTGAGAACTTACCACCCTTGTTAGGGAAGGGCAGGTGCGAAGCTATTCGCTGAAGCTGTGCGAAGCAAGGAAAGAGCGGAAAATCAGAGGAATACCGATCCATGCTTTATTTCGGCAGGTGCGAAGCTGTTCGCTGAAGCTGTGCGCAGCAAGGAAAGCGCGGAAAAACAGCTTCGCACCTGCCCTTCCCTAACAAGGGTGGTAAGTTCTCAGTAAGCACTTGCCCTTCCCTAACACTATATATAAAGGGACCCTTCCAACCATCGGCATTCTACTTCCCTGAGGACGGCTGCAGAGTAAGCAGCCGAAACGTCGGTCATGGACCTTCCAACCCTGAAGGAATCCCGAGAAGCCTTTCTACATTCTATTCACCGGGAAAACCTGAAATCTTTCACCATATCGATGGACCTTCGAATATATCGAATTGAATGACCCTGGTACGGTGGCGGTTGGGAAATATATAATGTACATGCGATTCATTGTGAAGATATCATGTATATCATAACCGTTGAAATGCTCAATTGGCCAATTGAGGGAATAAAATACACAGAAAAACGCTGAGAACTAAATAATGGTGAGATTGGGTTGGTTTTGCGATCTGAGCTCTTGCTTTCAATTCTGTGGGCCTATATTCAAATTCTGGATTTGGCAGAAATTTGCTTAGAGGAATACCGATCCATGCTTTATTTCGGAGAGCATTATAGGTTTAGTACTCCACCTGTCGGATGGGACATAAAAATGCGGGTCCACTGGTTCCAATCGTTTATAGGCTCTCTGATGCATTCAGACTGTTTTGTATTACCAGCTTACTTTAGTACCTCCTTTATGTTAATCCCAGAGGGAGTACATCATATAGTGTCGCCCTCTGTTGTTCGATGGGCAGTTTTTTTCTTTTGTGTGAGTGCGAGGGCAGAACGTCTTGTGCAGCAGACAAGCGGTTACCTCGAGGAAAGAACCGACCGGCATAGAGAAGCAAGTCAGACCTATTTCATCCTGGGAGAGTTCAGATATAACCTTTGTGGCGAACCTTTCAAAACTTATTCATTTCTTTTATACAGTCCACTCTTTCGCACTGATGTCTCCTTTTCCGAGCAATTAGAGACATGGAGCGGGACATTTGTAACACAGACTTTTCTCCATATCTGTTGAAAAACCCCTCCCTAACCTATACACTCACCTCCCCGCCATTGCCCAAATTATCTCAATTGCAGATAGCCTCTCCAAATAACCAACTAACCAGAGTATTAGGAACGAAGTTATCGCCATTTGCCATTAATTTTCTTAACAAATTTAAAAAGAGTATAGTTTACAAATATTGAGGCATTTCATGAAATCGTTTTGGGCAAAATTCGCAAGATAGCCATATTTAGTGCATAATTTTATTTACAAAATCTGATTTTAAACGTTTCGCGCCACGATGATTCAATCTATCTTCTTAGTTATGGCTGAACACATAATTCCATCGACCTTTCTCTACGAGAAACATATTTTCTCATGAGACGCTGCACGAAAGTATGAGGAGAGATATGTTGGCCATTGTCAATGTGGTGAAATGACAGGTAAGAATTTTTTTAATTGCAGGATCGATGTTTCTTAACAAAATTTCCGCCAAATAGATTTCAATCAACATATTTACTTAGTCGTGGTGATTATTCACGGAGGCAAGTAATAATATCATGACTTAGTCATTGACGCTATTGACGATCGTTTGAAAATCTGGTCAATTTAAAATTATTTCGGGAACAGAGGGAGAAACGTGGTGTCGACATCAGTCTGTAGGCGCCGAGCGTTCGCAGCTTAACATATCATCTGGGGTCTTTATTAAAGTATTCTACCGCTAAGGGTAGGTTTTTGATGATAGTCAGAGAATATCTTTCCGTTTCTCTTCTTTACCTCTAGTCTGTCCTGCAAGGATTTCGCGTGATGACGACCGCGGGGGCCTTGCCTCCGGAGTTGCCGGGCACGACACCCGCCCCAGTGGGAGGCGTCCCGTAGTTGCTGGGATTCATTTCTCTTTGAATGACCTTCATTTTTCTGGGTAGTTGATATTTGGAGGGACTCCCACCCCCGCTTCCCAGCAGTGTTTTTTACATGACACCATCACTGGACACCATCACTGGACTGCCTTCAGTCTGGCTCCTACCCTTCGACCTATCTGGCTTGGGTGGGCCCTACCGGGAGCAATATTAATTGCTCCCGCCAGTCCAGCTCTTGGGGTCATTGGAACGAGCTAGAGCGTCAACCACCTCAAGGTTTTCATCCGCAGGAAGAGAGGATGGTGTTACTCAACTTTTAAGTGCCCTCATCAGAGCACCAATAAAGGACCGAGATTCCTCTTGATAATCTCGGACATTACAGAGAATCATGTTTAGACCCTCGAAAATAGCAATGTGAGACTCTTAGAGTCATCTAATGGATGCAATCTTTGGAAAATTCACTGCAAAAATATGCGTGCTGAGTCAGACTTAGTCAGAATTATTCGTGAAAGAGTATGGCGAGAAACATGCGACGAAGAAGGGCGATAGAAACCACAACCGGCAGCAATTTTTATTTTCATTCATGATTTTCGAAGCTCTGATTGATGCCCAAGGTATTGCTTTTGGAATTGTGTTTTTTTAAAGAAATGAAAAATTCAGAAAACTGAGAGGCAAACTTCGAGAATGAGAGTGTTCCCCCGAACTCACTAAACAGGAGCCGAAATCCAAAGCCACTGTTGTGTTGATTCGTCAGCGAAGTTAATTCACGCCGCCTAGCATTCGCAAATATCCTCCCTTCTCCCATTTCCATCCTTTCTCTCCAAAATCATGAAATGAAAAGTAAACATTTCGACGGATGAGATGCATGGTCACGAGTCGAGGGAGAGATAGGTTAAAGTTCAAGAAACGCCCCCGAGGAAATCTTGGGTGGACGAACGAGCATCATCCATTGCGGCTTTGATATACTTTTAAAATAGTAAATGCTTCGATTCGTCGATGCCCAGCTATTACTAGAATAACACAAGATCTATATTTTTGCGTACTTATAATAAGGAGCCTCAAACACGAAATAGCAGTAAAAACAGGACTCAAGATTTCTAATGAAATAACAAAAGAGATTGGAATTTATATAATAGAGATAGAAATCGATAGAAAAACTGACATAAATACAAGATTTGTGAACATCTTGGAGAATAGATTTATTTCCCTTTTTTATTATTAAAATTTTTTTAATAAAAAAAGAAAAGCGGGGGTAATCTTAGCAATGTAAATGATAAGTAATTTGGTTGTTCCACATAGATTTATTATAAAAAGACGACCTTGATTTCGACGTAGCTCTTCATCATCAGGTACGTATTTAGAAGAAGACATAGAATTAATAGTCACTTAAAATTTGGGGATGTAGAGGACTCCTCCCTCCCTACCTCTACCTTCCCCAATTTTAAGTGGCTGTATATTCTATGTCTTCTTCTACCTTGCACCTGATGATGACGAGCTACGTCGAAACCTAGGTCATATTTTTATAATTAATCTATGTGGTAAAACAAGTTACTTATCATTTATAATGCTAAGGATTTCACGATTCCACAAAGTCACGCCCGAGACAACGGAGATATGGAAATCACTTGGCCAAGATGACGCACCTTGTTTTAACTCCAAACTTGTTCCGATGTTTGCTCTTCAAGAAACTATGAGCTGCCATAATTTACAGGAAGCCGAATTGTTAAATAAATTATGGAGTATCACAAAACTTTATAACCTACGCCATTGTTTCACACAGTAAAGTTTCAGAAGTTCATTGTTAACCATGCCATAGATACGAGTGTGATGTAAAAAACTAGAAGAGATTCGTTTTGAGGGGGTTGATCATGTGATGTTAATCATTAAATGTATGCCTATTATTATCTTCTTTCAATAATAATAACGTCCTTCGATAAATAAAACACGATATATTTGACAAATGAATAACAAAGATATACTATATTACAGCGCTAAGGGTAATTCTCAGTAAAAAGTGCTTCATGTTCCAGGCTAAACAGGCTTCCTATCGACACAATGACAGAATTATTCTCTTTGTAAATTAATGCTTCAAACCTGCCGTTACAGTTTCGTTAACCCACTCATTCTATCAAGAGTTGTTTGATATTTTGAACAAGGTTTTATAGCCAGCACCTGAGAGAGTGGTTGTGCAGAGGCATATTCTGGCGAACCTGAAACTAACCGGTCGGAAGTAAGAAAAAAATTTCATGTGGAATTTGATCAGTGAATTTTTTCTTTGTGTCACAATGGAAATATTCCATGAAATAGAGCCTAAAGACGACGTCTTACTTAAAGGTAAACTCAAAAAATGCTTTTATAATACGATTTTTGAATATCTAATTTGATAGATTCCCAAATTTAAGATAAAGTTATCTTACATTTAACAAGATATTGCCGTTTAAAATTTTCAAATAGACTCATTTCAGAGTTAAACCTTGGGTTGAACGAGCTTTCATCAGAGGAACAGTTAAGAACCGACGATAATTGGAAGTAAGATGTTTCCTGAGACTTAGGAAATAGGATACACTAAGTGCAAACATGTATGTAAGGCCGGTGTAACAGTGGTCATTCATTCACTTCCTTAATGGCCAGCTAACTACAAGCCGTAACCCGATGCATGGATACTCGAGACTCAAAGCTTAGACTTGCACGCGTTTCTCACGGGTCGTTAAGTCAAGGTGGTAGCTTAAGGTGAGGAGTACCCACTCCGTCTTCATCAAGTTTTCGCGTAACAATGACGCATTCATCAGAGAAACACTCACACATGTCATGTCACATTATGTAAATGACATATTACGTCTTAAATGACACAGTATGTCATTAATATGCCGAACATCTTCATATGAAAATCGGCGAAACTTTTTCAGTTTACGAAAGCACATTAAGGAGGCTGAATAGGGACACAAATTTATGTTATCTCTTTTTATTTTTGTAATCTGCAGTGCAAATAAATACATTGCATCAACTTGTATGAAATTACTCCAATTAACCGCGCCTTTTTTGTGGTCATCGCTTGGAACAACATACTCATTATCGCATTAATGGTTGTCTGATTTTATATCAATGAGTTATGTCATGTTGCATTATATCATACCTTTTACCTTACATCTTCACACAGCTGATGTCCTAACACCCCCTGCCACATGCCAATGTAGTGGCTCGCAGGGTAGTATGAATAGGTAGAATTTATTATATACTTGCTCCATGATTAAGTGGCGATTACCCAAAAATAATGAAATTCAATTTCTTAAAATATATATCGAAAAAATTTACTATTGTGCAGAAAAATAAAGTTTTAACCAAAGGCAAAGCGATTTTGAAAATCGAATGCCAGAATCAAGAACTTTATTTATTCAGCCATTCGATGGTGAAGGTTTCAGCCTTGTATGCTGAGTGGAACAGATATGAAAAAGACAAAGTTATATCCTATGCACTGAGATCATAGCTTATCTCATGGGGCTAAAATTTGATAATACAGGAGTATGCTATTTTAACCTTATTCTTGACCAGTTTTCTGTTTTTTCAGCAATGAAAAATTCTAAAATTTTACCCCATAGCCACTTGAGTAAAAGCCATATATTACAGTAAAAAAATACTTGCGCCGAGTCGATGCTTAGGCCGTTTTCGAACCTGGCAAATCAAGCAATCTTGCCTTGAAACCTAGTACGCATTGGGCGGAAATGACATCGAATTCAAGTGGCCGCTGACGCCATATTGTCTAGATACCTAGTTAAGATA
Source organism: Ceriagrion tenellum (assembly GCA_963169105.1). Taxonomy (NCBI): domain Eukaryota; kingdom Metazoa; phylum Arthropoda; class Insecta; order Odonata; family Coenagrionidae; genus Ceriagrion; species Ceriagrion tenellum. The sequence continues at coordinate 111,385,245 of OY720633.1, read as the reverse complement.
CCAAGTAAATGAAAAATCAGACTTGTTATGCTTGCTAGGTTTTAAGTTAGATCACGGGGTTGAAAATATGGGCTTGTATGGAAAATAGAAGTGAAGAAACTTTCAAATGGATACTATTTTATCATTACTACGTATATTTGTGTTATATCCATTAATTTTTTTGCGGAAAAATCGATGAATTTACTATATTTAAAGGCTTTTCAAATGTGAATATACCGATAAAAGATTTGGTACCTGTTAGTTGCGTGAATAATTCCATACATTGTAGGTATTCCGTCCTTGTTTACTTCATTGAACCTACAAATTCTATCATCCTTGCTCTGGAAGGAAAAAAAATGATCTCGTTGAAAGGATTATGATCCGATGGAAAGTACTCTCAGGTAGCCATAATTTCATTGGCAGCATAATTTTTAGCTAAGGAACATCATAATTGTTAATAACGTTGAGCATTGGAGAGGATTTCCCTGCATTCACCAAAGAAGGGGGACAATAAACCATTAGAGTAAATGTAATTTGTTTTCAACTTAATTACCTATGTTACTTACAACGCGCGAATTTATCAGTAATCAGTCAAATATCATAGGTAGTTTGTTCGAAGTGTAATACATTAATATATTTTTACGTGTTTTTTCATATATGCAAAAAATATTATAATACCTTTTTGTGCATAAACACGTTGACTGTGGTGAAATACAGTGTGCGACATGCCGTCCACTTTAGCAGCCCCTAGCAATCAAAGCATAATAGTTATTTACCATATTATGGTATATGAGAATTATTTTATTCATAAGCAATACGATTTAAAAAATTATATTCCCTTTTAATTTGTTGCATACGGATGGGAAGCATTTTAAAGAAGTAATCGACTTCAATCACCCAAAAAAATTATGGACACGGATGGCGCTTTTCGTATGTTTTACGAGATGAAGGCCGCATGATGTCTCTTCCATCGTGAAAGGGCTACGAAAGTGTCAAGTAAGGATGTCTCTTTGCTTGCCTAGGTATCAAGATATTTTGATATCAAGTTAACTATGCCTTTGCCAAGTTCGGAAACGACCTTAGCTTGTGTGGCTAAAAGTTGAGAAACTAGGGGTAAAAAAAGTGTCCTTTAATTGTTGCTTGCGGTTTTTGCTATTTTGCTCGGTCGGCTTAAGGTCTCCGCCAATATCTTTGCCAAATTTCCACTTCCTATATCACCTGATATCCTCCACCGTCGGGTGGTTTCAAGAACAGCTCACATACATTTGCTTCATCGACCTGGAGAAAGCATTTAACAGCGTAGATGGGAGTGGAATGTTGACTTCGCTAAAGCTAAGGCAAGCGAGATAGTTCCCTAATCATAATAGAAACCATATTCGATATAAACCTTTTAATGTCACCAATTGTGAGACAAAAGAAGTCTTTTAGCTGACTCATATTTTCCACGCGGTACGTTTGAAACTCCATCAAAACGAAATGTTTTTTGTGATACCGAAGAATTTACTGCGGTGACGATATGATTAATTTTAAAAAAAATAGTTGAAAAAACGCGCAAACTACACACTATTGACTTTTTGACGAGATCTTAAATGCCTCATTTTGAATATAAGGTCTCTCTGGAGTGCATACACATACCATTTCCCATGTAAAAAGGGCTGGTACTATATATGGCAAACATCTCAGAAAGTAATGCGGTAAGGTGTTGAATTTTTGGTGTCAATGGAAGGGTGAGATATTTTTTTCAAAAATGAGACTACATTCATTGAATTATAGGTGAAATGATATTTCGCTCAAACTACCTTAAGAGCATAAAAGTGCCATTTGACGGCAGATGAGCAATAAATAGGCTGTATCACGAACAGCTGGCTGTGATAAAGTGTGATAGAAATGCAGAGGAAGGAGAAATGAGGAAAGAACTTAGACAAGACGTTATTAATAACAGATAATAATAAGACAATAAAGATGACATAGACAAGATTAGTAGAATTCATACCGGTTTGATCAGATGAACTCTTATTGAATTCTGTTTTTTTATTCTCTTTTTATATTAAAAAAACAATTATAATCAATTTCAGCGTTAACTTTGATTTTTCATTTGTTTTATATGTTGAAAACTGTGAATTATTAACTCATTTTATATTTATTTATTTTTGAAAAACTTGTAAATAGTTCACGCTAATTTAATTGTTGATTTTTTACATATTTCTTTACTGTTCGGAGTAGTTTTTTTCTTTGTCACTGTTTTATATTAAACTCAATGGTAGGAAAAATTTTCGATTCCTCAGCTTTTGAACTAATATTTGTACAAATATCTGGCTGTATGTATCATTCACTACGTTTACCAATCGAACTCAGATCGATATGAACTCGGACCGATCTGAGCATTCTAAGTCACCCGACTCGGATCGCCTGGTTTATCAATGCAAAATCGATTGAAGTATTGATTTGAATCGGCTCACACCGTTTTTAAATCTCAGACTGACAGAGAAAGCGGGCCGAGGTAGCCCGCTTTCCATATCGATCCCACCAGCAGTTGCGTTTATAATACCGAGCTGAACCGGCCGAATCGATCTGACTTCGATTGGTAAACGTAGTGATTGCTTTGTGTTGCAAAGCCCTGAGGATGCCCACATAGTTGGCGAAACGTTGGCTGCGAGTAAAATACATGACTGAACAAATATTCAAGAATCTTATTATATTTGTTGAAAAGTTATAAAAGTTATCAGTAATGGTATTCGTTACGTAGTGCTACGAGCGGGGCCGTCAAGTGGAGCCCTCGAAGGATCAAGACGGATCCGGAGTGGGGTGGCGGTTGCGAATGAATCGACCTTCCGAATCACTGGAACTTCGATAACCCGTGGAAGGTTCCAGAAGGTCGACGGAGGAGCACTCCGGCAGATAAGATGTTTACTTATTTTCATGAGTAATGAAGTTATAACAATGGGATAGCTGGTTGCTATAAATAATGTGAAGAGTATACGAGAGGCAAAGAAGCTCAAGAAAGAAACCGTGCTGCATAGAGTGTAAAAGAGGAAAATAAAAGGGAAAAGATAGAGCCTAGGTGGTTTTTCTCTCGTGATATTACGATCTCTAACCCCCCCCCCCTGAAAGCATAACAATACATATTTGAACAAACATTGAAAAGCCATAAATTAAGTAAAGAAAAAATTCAAACTAGGAGTACGAGTGAGTGGTGAGAAGTCACCAAGCTACGCTCCGCTGATGACACTGCAGGCCTGGAGGTAAGTAAGTACCTACAGTTTAAAAGCATGTATTTAGAATATGCCCTATTGCGGCAGTAAAGCCTGGACAGTAACAGCATACAGCAGCTTAATCCGGTAGACATACACATGGAGACCGCTTTACACGGTACACGGCTGTGGGTGGAGCAAACATAAAATCTTCAGATACAGTCAAATATCTTGGAATTACTTTAACGTCCGATATATCGTGGGGATAACACAAACCAAACATATGTGGCACAGCATTAAGAAAACCAAGTTTTGTTAAACATATAATAGGAAGGTCCTCGGATGAAAAAGTCAAAGAGAGATGCTACTTCACCACGAATACGCCGCGAGCATTTGGGACCCTGGTCATAAAGATTTAACCAAAAAAATAATAAAATACAAAGGAAAGCAGCGCGCTTCGTTTAAAACTGCTACGAGCGTACATATAGTGTCTCACAAATTTTAGAGAGATTTAGGTGGGAGCCCCTAGAGACCCTGAGGCTACACGTTAGACATAGGTTGCTTGAGAAATTCAGAACTGATATTTTTCATAGCGACACAGAGAATATTATCATGACGCCTCACTACATCTAGGTCTGACAGATGCAATAAAATAGAGATACACTGCCGAACAGATAGGTACAAAAATTTGTTCTCACCGCGCACAATAAATGACCACAATAAAAATTTAGCTCCACTTAATGCACTCCTATAACACATGCCACCATTTCATCTCCCAAAAACTTACATCTTTACACGGCTGGTGACCTAACACCCCCTGCCACACGCCCATGCGGCGGCTCGCAGGGTATTATGCAGATGTAGACGTACATTTAAATGTACAAACGAATGTATCACAGAATGAACAAGAAAACGAATGGAATTAGATCAGGTTCGATTTCCCATTCTGTCCTTTAGAAAATCACATAAGATTACCGCTTTACGCGGTGCAATTCCCCTCATGAAAGAGTTAAAGCATTCGATTATACAATGAAATGTACTTCGTAAAGGGGCCTTAAGAGATAAGAAGCCATGAAGATAGGGGGTTTCAGAGGAGTAATGAAGATAAAATAGAGACGGAGATAATCACAGACGAAGATGTGCTGCTAAGAGCTGAAATAAGAAACTTAATGAAAATTGCGTAAACGGATAAATAAAGTCATTGGACACACTTAGCGACGCAACATCCAAATGAAAAGAGTCATGGAATGAGAAATAAATGGGAAGAATTAAGGAGGAAGACCAAGAATGGAATATATGATGTAAATAGTTAAGTTCGTTCAAGTAAATAGTAATAGAGTGGAATGGAGAACTACTGCTTACCAATTTACATCTACTTATTACCCTGCAACCCACCACAAGGGTGTTTGGCAGGGGGCGACTTATCACCAACATGAACTACAGTGAAGATATTTACTTTCATCGACATGCACTACACTATGGGTATGCTACAAATGCTACAGAAACTACTAAAATTATCTATTATGTTACTACGTAAACGTGACACAAGAGTCATGCAGGGAACACGCAAAACATGGTGTTAGCACGACTCGGCAGATTTATAAACATGCATTAGGGGGCAGATAAATTAATCAGCTGCACTACATGTCCATTAACCTACTTCAAAGTCTCAACACAGCCATTATGGTCTCTTATCGATCGCGGGAAAAACGACATTTTAAACCTTTCTGTTCAACCATCTATTTCCCTTATTTTATTCTCCTTATCTGATCTACCACAGTATGTTGGAGTTCTTTCAATCATCAGTAGTTACCAATCTTTCCTTCTTTTGCTGTTTTCACCTCTCCGGTAGTAAGTACATTTTCAAAGCATGTATTTGGAACATGCCCTGATACGGCAGTGAAGCCTGGACAATAACAGCATACAGCCGCTTAAAATGGTAGACATACACATAGATTTACATTATATTTATAGACGAATAGACATACATTTAGATTTATAGACGAATGCGTCATGGAATGTACACGAAAATGAATGTAACTAGAGCAGATACTATTTCCCATTCAGTCATTCAGGCAATCACACAATTTGCCGCTTTACAAGATGCAATTATCCTCATGAAAGTGATCACAAATTCGTTAGCACTTTCCACTTTCATAAGCTCAATCGCATGCTTATCTCAACGTATTCACTTTTTGAGGCAAAATAATAATTCAACAAGGGTGGAATACCATGAGTAAATTATCATGGAACTAAAAAATGAAGGCTTATAAAGGAATTAAGTTATTACCAAAAAAGAGGAGAGTGGCGTGGAAAACTTGAGCAAACAAATCTGGCGACGATGAAATAAAAAGCTTCGTTTAATTTTTTTTCAAAAACTCATCACACTCAGAAGGACTTAATTACAGCTTTAATTTTTCCACCTCCGAGTACTCGGAAACAAAGGTATTGCAGAAGAAAATTGAACATTCGTACACCTTATTAACGGCTTGGTCTAATCAAGCTCATGAATTTTAAATACTCTCGAGTAACCTATAGGAGACTCCAGGAAAGGGGAACGCCAACTAGCGGAGAAGTTCTGAAGCTCTGTAACGAGGATGCTCTGTTGATGGCGATCGTGTGACCACGTTGAAACTTGCTGGCGACATTCCGATTTTATCTAGTTATTGATAGCTTTCCTATTTTATACTTTAAATTCATAGTCTTAATTTAGTCGTATATTTATCTCAATCGTAGTTTCTTTAATTAGTAGAAATAGTTTCAAGTTTTTTTAATCTACATCTACGTAATGCCCTGCGAGCCACCACGAGGGTGTGTGGCAGGGGGTGAAGATCACCAAACATGCACTATTGTCATGCAAGTAGGATATTTAAGGGATACATGCTAGATAACAGGGTAGCTGGTATATGCAGATAGATGCAAGGAAGATAACATGCAGGTAGATGGTTAGTATCTACACAATAAGGAAGGGATTATTGGTTGTTATTACATGCATCATGCACTACAGACTACTCTAACTATATTTCACCTACCTATCCCTTTGCTACGCTGCCTATTGTTCTCTCTTATGGTACGCGGGAAAAATGACATTTTAAATCTATCGGTGCGACAATCTATCTCTCTAATCTTGTTAATCTGATCAAACCTAGTATGATACGCAGGGGTTCTTAATATATATCTAACTTCATCTGCGAACAAATCGGTATCGAATTTACTTAAAAGGTTTAACATAAATTTTAACCTGCGTTCTGGTAGTAATTCCCATCCGAGTTCTTCTATTAAATTCGTAACACCTATACAATTATCATAACGGCCTTTAACAAACCTAGCGGATCTCATTTGCACACGCTGCAAAGGAGATCCGTTATCATTTAGGGTTAAGAATTTAAGGTTAGGTCTTTGTACACAGTAATTTTCTTTTTCATTCTTTCGGTAGTTTTGTTTTAGCATCTTTTACTTCCAGTTTTTTTAAGTTTCTTTTAATACTTTAGTTTCTTTGTTTACAAATTCGTTATCAATATTACACGTAGGCTTTTAATTCGTTCGTAGTCGTATCTTTTGTATAGTAGCTTAGATAATCTTCGTGATTTTACATGGTGATCTTATTTCATAGTATTGACTTTAGTTCGTAATATACAGGGTGAGGATTTTAAATAACGTTTAATAATTACTTATTTCCATATTTCCCGTGTCGTGTTTTAGTTTGTGTAGGTTAGCTTTCACGCGTTTTGATCTCGCGTCATTGTCTGCGGCATTCGTGCCCCGCCTTCTCCCTCCTAACCTAAATAATTGATGCGACGGCTTTGCAGTGAGAACAATCATACCACAGCAGAGAGATTTCTGCTCCTGAACCTTTACGGAGACTCCTTGAAATTTTCAGGTGAGAATTTTAAAGGAGACGAGCACGGGGTAACACAAAGCTTAAGTCAAGTCAGGGAGAATTATGACAAAGTAAACGTAATTTTGAAGTGAAATCCTTCGCGCTTCCAAGCCACAGCATTACCACGCACTCAGATATTGATTATGGCCATGAATGTTAATTTTCATCAACAGCGGCCATTTTAAAGGGAAGCTTCTCGTGAAAGCGTGAAATAACAAATAGTTTGAAGTTACGACGGCACCTCATACCATGAATGAGCTAGTTTTCTTTTTCAATTAGATTGCTTAAGTCCGTCACGTTCCCCAGATCTCAGCTCTACATTCATCCAGTGTGGGTTTTCATTGATATCATACAATATTCAGGAGTATCAGTGACTACTGCATACAGGGCAAACCTATAGAGAGAGAGGGAGAGAGAGAGGAAGGTATTATTCAGAGAGAAAACTTAATAACAAAAAAATTAAACTGTGTATCAGATTCATTTCATTCATTTAAGTCTTCTACCAGCTTAATGATAGGTTTTTGGACAGTCTTTATCCTACTGGTACATCGTTTCGTCATTGCTTCATTGATGATCCGCCATTAGATCTCGCTTAAATTTCTCATATCGTCTTCTTATTTCGTCCAGGACTCCTATCTTCTTCCTTCCTCTTCCCCATTTAGTCCGGTAAAATTAGATTACGTCCCGGACGAAAATAATTATCGGGTGAAACCTTTTCCGATGTCTTCGGGAACTTCCCAGGATGACTCTCAAAAAAGTCTCAAGAGCTCCTGACTGGGATAGGGAAGTTATCCAGGAAAACCTGGAAAAACCTGGAGATTTCGTGGAAAAATCCTAAATTAGTTAAAAATTCAGTTAGAGCGATGATTTTTATATCATTTTGTCAGGAATTTAATGACAAAGGACCAAAGTCTTAAATTTCACTATTGACCCACTGAAAAATATAAAATCCAGAAAAACTCGGAATTTCCTTGAAATTACTTCATCATGCTAAATGTACCGCCGGATTTAACTGTACTCTGTGATTTCATGATTAATGGCATTGCGGATGAAGCTAGGCACATTAAGGTCGTCACTCAATCTAGTCCAGATTACAGGCTGCCTGTAGTTCCCCTGGAATACACCTGGACTTTGATTGTATCATCCAGTGTTTTTCTAAGAAGGAAATATTCGCTGTTATAAGTGTTAAGCGTAAAGGATGAACACAGACTAGAATTTGTGTCAGAAACTGCATTTATTTCTGGTGGTCTTAATTTAATATAGCATACAAATTATGTTGCGATATCGCAATGTCGCAATCATACAACAACAATAGAAATTGGTTACAACACCAACTTGCGTCGTCTCGCCGCTGGCTCGTCAACATCAACAATGCTTTATGAAACCCAAGACAACAATTATAAGACAATCCATCCCTATTTGTGAAGAAGGTAAGTGTATAAGACAGTAAAATGTACCGGTTTGGTGATCATAAGGCTGAAGATCGTCATTGGGATCACCACTGTCCTATACTAGGATGCCAATACCCATGTCCGGAGTCAAGTCGTTGCCGTACCGGTCTCTGTGATCTGGTTCGTTCGTGACGCAAAGTGTTCATGAAGTGTCAAGCATGGATAAGTGCCTTTTGTGTGATTTTGTGGAGCGTCCTGGAGGTGAAATATTGATGGTAAATTTGTCCAATGTAATTTAAGAATGGGTGGATGGATGAGTCCCTGCTATTTTAGTCCATCCGCATTCTCTTTCATTACAAGTACTTCCATTCACTGTTTCAGTGTGGTACAAATGGCCTTGATACAATTCATAAAAGCAGTGCAATACGTCAGGATACAGTTCGTGGCCTCTTAGAAGGAAATAGTTCCGTAACGCTGCATGTCGAATGTCGTTAGATCTAAACAAAGCGACCACAATTTCCCTCTGTTCCTGAACCTCGGCCGCAGAAACAGAGAAGATCATAGACTCTAGAATTCGATTTCATGTCGCACTGTCTGCTCTGTGAAAATTCAGAGAATCCTGATCATCCAAATCGATCACCCTGCTGTCAAGTTGGGACCTTAGAAGTAATCGAGAGCATTCGTGAGCAGACGTTGGGTATAGATGGAAGCAATACATCGACGAACTCTACAGAGGGCCGGAATAAAACCTAGTAAACGACGAGAGCGAGGTTGACGAGGAAGATCGGGGCCCACTCATACTGCGGAATGAATTCGATAGAGCAGTAGAAGACCTCGAGAACATCAAAGCACCCGGAGAAGACAACATCAATGGAGAAATCATCAAAGCGCTCGGAAGTAAATCCAAAGATAAACTGTACAAGATACCCAGAAATAGCTACCAAAGCGGAACACTTCCAGAGGACTATCATTGGGGCGTAATGATTGCGATAACGAAGAAGACAAGGACAAAGAGATGTGAGGAGCACCGAGGCTTGAGTCTAGTGTTCGACGCATCAAAAATACTAACACAAATTACAGGCCAAATAATGGATAGGAAAATTGAAGACAACCTCTCAGAAAACCAGTTTCGATTTAGGAAGAACAGGGGTACGAGGGAGGCCATACTCTGCCTGAAAGTAATCGTGGAAAAAACAATATATGTGAACAAACCATTGTATGTCGCACTCATGGATCTGGAGAAAGAGTTCGACAACATTGAGTGGAACAAGATGCTCAGACTGCTGAAAAAAGGGGGAATGGATTACGACGACAGAAGAATTATCTATCAACAATACAGGAAGCAAATCGTTACAATACGAATGAGAGACGGAAACTAAAGAAGCTAAAATTATCAAAGGAGTATGACAAGGATGCAACCTCTCACCAGCACTGTTCAACATTTACTTGGAGGAGGCCATACAAGAAGAGCAATAAACTGGTCTGAGAGGAATAAAGATAAACGGAGAAGAAATAAACATGCTACGCTTCGCAGATGATATCGCAGTCATAGCTGGAAACCTAGCCAGCATCCTCAGAGGTCACTAAACGTCATAGACCAAGTTTTCCAAGAATACAATAAGAAGATAAGTATGACGAAGACTAAAATCCTAGTATGCGGAAGAGAAAATCTGAATGCAGAAGTTACCCTGAGAGGAGAGAAATTAGAGCAAGTGGATTCTTTCACCTATCTCGGAAGTACCATCAAGTGGGACGGGAGAAGTACAACGGGCATCAAGCGGAGAATAGCCCAAGCTAAGAAGATGTTCACGGGAAAAAGACCACTGCTGTGCTGAAAGAAGATAGGACAACAAACCCGGAAACTGTAAGTGAACACCTTCATGTGGGGCGTAGCACTCTATGGATTGGAAGCTTGGACAACTGGAAAAGCTGACCAGAATAGACTAGAAGCCTTCAAAACCTGGTGCTGGAGGAGAATGATGAAGATAAAATGGACGGAAAAAATAAGAATCGTTGAAGTGTACAGAAGAGTAGGAGAGGAAAGGACCATAGGGAACACTAAACAGAAAAGAAGAACCAGATGGATTGGACACACCCTGAGACAATGGATTTGTGAAGAACATAATTGAAGGCAAAAAAGAGGGAAAAGTCCCCCCAGAGAAAGACCCAGGAATGAGTTACTGTATCCGTTATTAGAAGAAATGGATGCTGGAGGTGGAGATCTAATCCCAAACTCACTTCATATCTTTGTGCTCAAGGATGTGAGACGATGTGCTGCACCTGCAGAAAGCACCGAATTGCGTATTGTAACATATGTGGATGCTGCGCTGGACATGGGTGTACTAATTCCAGGTGTATTCCAGGGGAATTACAGGCAGCCTGTAATCTGGACTAGGTTGAGTGACGACCTTAATGTGCCTAGCTTCATTCGCAATGCCATTAATCATGAAATCACTGAGTACAGTGAAATCCGGCGATACATTTAGCATGATGAAGTCATTTCAAGGAAATTCCAAGTTTTTCTGGATTTTATATTTTTCAGTCGGTCAATAGTGAAATTTAAGACTTTAGTCGCCTTTTTCATTAAATTCCTGACAAAATGATATAACAATCATCGCTATAACTGATTTTTGAACTAATTTAGGATTTTTCCAGGAAATCTCCAGGTTTTTCCAGGTTTTCCTGGATAACTTCCCTATCCCAGTCAGGAGCTCTTGGAACTTTTTTGAGAGTCATCCTGGGAAGTTCCGGAAGACATTGAAAAAGGTTTCACTCGGTAATTATTTTTGTCCAGGTTTGCGGCAAAATTCAACTAATTTTACTGGACTAATTGTTCTCCCCTCTATTATTCTCTTCAACATTCCCTCTCCTTTCAATGCGCCCTCCATCCATTCGTTCTGCCTCTTCCGAATCTTCACCGCTAGTTTTCCCTCCTCTCAGACCAAATTCAATACCTCCTCGTTCGTCTTTCTCGCTACCCAACTCATCCCTTCCATCCTTCTTCAAACCCACATCACAAACGCCTCGAGTCTACGTATATGCTCCCTCCGCAAAGATCAGGTCTCTGGTCCCATACAACGCCACGCTCCATATCACAGTTTTCATCAACCTTTGCTCCACGTCTCCTGCATCAGATGAACAATGAGTTTTTCTGTCAGCTACTATTCCAAACACCCAACCTTATTCACTGCCGCGATTTTTTTCAGCCACTGATTTGCATTAAACTTTGCACGCGTGTAATCATTAGTGATATTTACTTGCAGATAAAAGTGACATAGGCATCATACTGATACGCATTTTTTTTAGTTTAGGGTCCGAGTGATACGAACTAGACACCTAAAACGTCTCTCATGCACGTAAATAGAACTTTTCAAATTTTTCCTATTCCACACGGTGAAATCGTTGGGTGCTTCGGGCCAAATCGACCAAATTGGTCCTACAAACACTTGTATCGGAGGACTCGCTTGTATCACAATGTGCAAAAATTTCCTCTCTATTTGAAATGTAATCGTTTAACTCTTAACTTCCTTTTAACTTCCATCCTTTCCTATTAAATGCTAATTCCATTACTTACTGGAAGTTCTTCTTAAGTACTTTTCCCCTTCATTGCATCTATGTATTTTTTCCTGGTTCTTCCTATAGGGACTTTCCCCTCTGTATATTCTTCCATTATGTTCCTCACAAGCCCAATCTGTCCAATCCATCAGGTTCTTCTCTTCTGTATGGTTTTTCCCATGGTCCTTTCCTCTTCTACTCTCCTGAAAATTTCTTCATTCCTCATATAAACTGTCCATTTGATCTTCGGCATTCTCCTCCGATGCCAGGATTCGAAAGCTTCTAGTCTATTGTGGTCTACTTTCCAATGGTCCATTATCAAGATCCACAGAGTACTACGGTCCACACGAATGCTTTTATGCACTGTTTCTTTGCTCTTAGGCCCATTCAATTTGAAGACAGCAGCTGCCTTTTCATCAGGAACTCTTCCTTGGGTTTAGCTATTTTGCGCAAGAGGTTCTTCGCTGAAACCCTTCCTTCCCATGAAATGGTATTTCCGCAGCAGGTTGAGGAATCCACTTATTCAAATCTCTCCATTCTAGACGTTTTTAATGTTTATAAGAAGCAATTTCTTCCAGCAAATTGAATAAAAATAATAATAATCAGGCACAGTCCTTTCTAATCTTTGGTGTCACAAGTGAATGACCGCGATTGTTGGGGTGAAAATGTATTAATTCAATGTGAATGACACAGTGCTGCAGTCAACTTCCATGGCTCAGGAAAATTGTTCATTAAAAACTTATTCTTCGAGTAATCAGCATATCTTTAGATTTATTTATTTACAACAGCTGAAGAATGCCAATAGTGAAAGCGAAGTTATGCCTCGTTTAGACTGCCATCATACGGACCAACGTATGTACGATTTTGTGTGAACGGGTCTCACCGTTACCCTCACTCTCCTTACCAGGGCACCTAGACAAAATAAAGAGAAAGCGAACGAAATAAGGAATGCCATATTCTTGTGGCGTTTTGGGTCTTTCGAGATATTTTTGAAAAGCAAATTATACTTTTCTATACTTATTCATTAAGGTAACATCATATGATGCACCTAAATGATCGTCATTTTTCATTATCATTATACAACATTTTCACTTTCTGCTCGCGATACCAGCGCTACCACTGTAAAGTGCCAGCGCAAGGAACTATGGATTACCATGGTACCGACGTGTATTCACAAATCGAATTAAACCTATATTCGTACAAACCACGGTACTTACGATAATAGCGAGAACGGGGCATCATTTAAATATAGCTGATAAAAAAGGTGGAGTTTGGTATATTTATTTCCTCGCATGGTCTCGGTGGCATTTTCCTCGTGACTTCAATAATACTAAGTGTTATCTTGCCGCAGGTATGGCTACATCTCTGCTCTGCTCAATAATCTATGAGCGCAGCAAACCCCACACAGGGGTCGAGACAGGTCGAGCTGAGCTTTGGTTGACTGACTGTAGGAGCGTTCTAAACAACGACTCAAGTCCAATTAGGACGACTGTGAGACGGGTGACATCTCGCTCTTGGGTTAACAAACATCTCGAACCCCTACGAGTCCCGGATACACTCAAGGAGTAGAAGGTGCCGTGTCGTTGACGAAACAACACTTCGCATATACAAGGACTAGAATTGCCTATCGCGAAAGGTAACCCAGCCTCCATTATAGTTGATTGTCTCTTCACACAGTATATTAGAAGGAGATAAAACTATGCATCAGCAATTACAGGTGCTTTTAGCCTCTCTTTGAGGATGATTCCCGTGTATATCGAGGGAATCCATCTCGATAACTGAGAAATTTTTTGTGGTGAAATTTGGTGTTTGCGAATGAAAACATAGCTTTTACAAGAAAGATAAATTACTTTGAAAAGAGTACTTATTGCATGAACATATAAGTATATCGATGCATTGACTAAACTATGAAATGGTAAAACTTCTGCATTCGCGTCGAAAGAAATGCTTATACCTACATCTTACCTTCACATGAAATCTTTTTCCATAGTAAAGAGAGGAAAAAATCCTGAAATTTACGAAACAAGTCGCCTAAATAGTAACAAACATTTTTAAAATAAGTCTTTAAGCGTCTCAAGTATTTTCCTGAATTAGTTTCAAAATCGACATAAAAATTTTAAATGAGATCTCAAAAATCGTTTCGGCAAATGTTCACTAATATTACAGGGATTATATTCATTATAATAAGGGCTGTTAGAAAATATCTGAATAAGGACTTAACAAGGAAAATAAGGGTTTTTAAGGAGAATATATCTGTAAAATTTTCAAAATGATCCCATTATATTTTTGATTACTCTATGGTACATAATTACCACTATAGGCAAGTTTTTAAAAATTATCGACCCCTGTAATTTTTATTACAGTTGCTGACAAATGCGTAAAATTTTTATTAATATTCTGGCAATCCTGCAGATATAACCTACAGGTTGGAGTGGAGCCAAAAGGGAGAGACTAAAATCCCTCCACACCTTTCGCAGCGTAAACCTCTATTTACCTGCTTAATTTTTTTCTTCATCTTGAAATATATTTTTTTAGTGGAAGCTACATGTTGCTCAGTCCACACATACATAAAATCCAAATAGTAGGATCAAAGGTCCATTAGTTCACAAATTTTGAACGATAGATTGCTGTATATTGCCGACAGTAGAAAATCAGGCATCTTTCACCAAATGATTTACGAAAGAAATGAATGGATAAGTAAGGGTAGCAAATTACAGGGCAAAAATCACATTTCCGCGTGCGTTGTGCTTAAGAAATAGTTTATCGCGGGGGGACAGATTATATGTTTTGATAACAGCAAAATATCGAGCGTTCTGCGGTCCTCAGGTGGTGCGCTTGAGACGGAGTATTGCTTTGTGGGTCACGGAATTCCCCGCGGCTAACCTCAAGGGATATAAAAGGGCGAATCGATTTTTAATAATCCCGACTTCATCGGAGGTATTTAGTCTCCAAAAAAAATGAGTCGAATGCCACAAAATGTTTCAGAGGAACGAAACTCTAGAAATACCGTAACTCATTTTCCTGCGGGAGATATTTCTTTGTTATCGCTATTTTAAATATGTTGAGGTGGTTGGAGTGCAAATCGTGAGTCGTTGAACACTGTACAATTTTGTAAATTTTCGAGGAAGTTGAAAAAAAAATTATTTTACCGCACCTCGCTTAAAGTACATCAATTTGTATATTGGCTATAACCGTTGAGGCATGCGAATAAGGCACAACGTCATCAGACTAATGCCTGACAACCGAAATAACAACCGAATTGTTTAACCCTGCTATCTCCTTGGTTTACAATGGATAGCACGACGTAATGGACGAATTGGTGCACGTAAAGCAAGAATATCACCCAACTGTTTGAAATTTAAGGCAAGTAACCCTTTAAAAATATATTCAACACTTTATAGTATCTATATATTCTATTTTAGTCTAGATTTTATCAGTAATGCGGATGATTATGAATTTCAATATATAAACAAATTATTTACGGAGAATGTACATGAAATAAGTAAACGAATGCTAGTTTCCTGCAAGCTATTAATGGAGAACATTGTAAAGTTGCAAAACTAGTGCGTTAGCCCAAAATCGCCATAGGGAAATGAGAGTCAACAATTTCGGTACCTAGCATTGACACACTTTCTGTAAAATACACATGTGTTATTACATGATTAAATAATGTGAATACTTTATCCATAACGTTGAAAGACGAACCACTATTTTGTCTCTAATATTAAGGCACTTTATTAAAGAGGTTTCAAGGTTGCCACATGCATAACTACGAAGGATATTTAGTGGAAATTCAACCGAAGGGATACTATTAAACCTTGTACACTCCACGTTTGAAAATGTTTGCTCAAGTTTTGACACCACCCTTCCAACGACCAATGACTTTTACGGAAGCTTAACGATGTTTTCACACGTTTGATGGGCGTCGGGGTACGCTGAAAACCTATATGTCCCAACCTCCAAAATCGTAAACACAGGAGCGAAAAATTATGGTTTTTTTCGCTAATGGATCCAGAAATTTAAGGCGTAGTACTCACATTAATCATTCATGCAGCCTTTTAATCTCATTTTTTTCTCTCACTTGAACAAAATTACAATATTTACTAAAAAAATACGAGAATGGCCAGGTAAACCATTAACGGTCGGCAGCACCAAATCGGGTAACACCTTCAGTAGGGTTAGAGTCAAAGCTAAACTATGAAATCTGTTGCACCACTTCTGGTTACGCTGTAGTCTCCAGCTGACGTGTTATAAACCGTAACTTCTAGATTCGCCTAGGGCTACTATGATGGTCGGCGGTCAAGTTCAGTGTATTTTGTGAATGTTAACATTCGTAAATAATCAACATTCAAGTTGGTGAGAACATGCACTTAGATCCCGAATAGGATGATTCCGATGAGGAGATTAATATTTACTACATGGGATTCGTGTAAAATCCGAAAAAAGTACAACCAAGAGCCAAGCATTTTGAATTGTGGAGTGAAGCGGTGTTTTACATGCGATGGATCCCATATGATAGATGAAGATTCAAGTCATGAAGTAGCAAGACGCTGTCTGCTGCTAAAAGCGGGAACAATGCGCAAATTCTAATCCTCATACCGGTAGTCCTCATAATGGGAGGTATTTCTTATTTTGCAGCTATAGATTCGTGCGGCAATAGATTTTTTTTTGCCGTTTTGGCCAAAGTTTTTCGGCTTCCAATTCCATACTGCCGAAATTTTTATCACACTCTCATTTGATATTAAGAAAAGGTTTCTTTCTTCTCTAATGGCCAATTACAAGAACATTTAGTTATGAGATCAATGAAGTTATAGATCTCATAAAAATATTCAGGTTGCAGGAACACGTCTACTAGTTACATAACTTATTCGCCAATAGTTTAGAGCTTCGAAAGTTCGATGTAATCTTCTACCGCCGGATAAAATGAAAGTTTAGCCTATGGATTATTGCTAATTCACATAATAATTAGTCAGTAAGGGTTAATAAACTGATCATCTGTCTCAAAACAACTCTTTTATTAAGTAATTAAGTCTCCTAGCGGTTCATTGCCCATCCGCCATTTTGGCTACTTATGGAACTCATAATTCTATGCCGTTAGCCATGAAACCAATAAATATATCGAATGTTACTGCAACACCTTGAATGGTTGCCGAGGCTCATGGGGCCCAAACCTTTATAGAATACATACGTGTCATTCCTGCGACTGGCCAAAAGTCAGGAAATTCCAATTTTTGGTGGGCTGCCGATAGAATATATGAATATCAATTTGGTAACAGCTTGTATAATAAAACATTTCCCTTATTCAACTCTGACGTCTGGGAGCTATTTTTAAGTTATAATGAGCTGTAGAAAACTCAAATATTGCGAGCAAAATATTGTTATTCCGTAGAGTAGTCACAAAGCCTGACACCATAGCTACAACCTTGAGAATATGCCATTGAATAATTTAGATTTTATATTTGCTTATAAACTGTCACAATAATTATGATTATTACAACAGCATATATCTTCTGGTGAGTTCATATAGGTCCATTCATATTCTTAGGCCTTCATATTCATCAGGAAACATGCTTCTAAATATTCTTATGGCAATTTGTTCGAAATATCATTTCACCAATAAATCAGTGAATTTGGTCTCGGGTTAAAGAACAATGCCTCACCCTTCCAAAAAAAAAACAAGATGTCAGACCCTTATCGAACAATTTTATGAGATATTTACAAAAGAAATACCAGCAAAAAAAAACAAAAAAGTAAGGAATTTCTAACCCCTAATTCTCGCCAAAAAATTAAGTGTGTTTTTTGCATCTTTTCTCGGTATTTTAATAATGAATCGTAAAAGTTATCGCAGTAATTCCTACAGGCTCTTATAAAACCTTGTGTTTTAAACATTCCACTTGAAGAAAATGAGTCTAGTAAAAGACTGGGATACATATGTTTATTTAATTACTTATATTTTCAGTCATATATAAGCATGTTACTGCAGTAATAATAATTCAATATTTAATTCATGCTTCCCACAGCTGCTGAAATTAAAACATATGCGTCGAATATGGACTCCATTATGACTTGGGAGCAATAGCGCTAAAATTACCTTAATAAAATATTTGGGTAGGAAAGTCATCTGGCCAGCATTCACCCCTTAATTAAGTTGCTGGTTGCCCGGCAACTGATTGACAGATCGCTTTCATACCCCACTCAGTTGGATGTTAAATATTGCCAGAGGAGAGGGAACTTCCTCGGCTCTCTCAATGCACACAAGCAAACTTGCTTTCTTCCAAAAAACGGCCAGTGTACGGATAATGCGTTGATGCACGAAATAAGTACTCCTCATGCCTCATAGAACGCCTAAGTTAAGCCTCTATGCAAAGAATTGCCAGGTGATTAGTGAAAGGGTCAAATGGAATGAAAAACGTTTTAATGGCAGGAAGAGCTTCTAATCACAGCAAGTGTTTAGGACCAGCGTTTCGTATGATGTAGTGGTGATAACCTTGAGAGATGACGTACGTATTGAGCCCAATGAACTCATTAAAAAAATTGTCTCTCATACATCAAACCAGTAACAATCTATAACGAGAAAGGATAATCATAATTTGTAAAGTATTTACCATGGAGGTTTATGTCTACGTAACTCCTTTATGTCATCAAAGTGAAACCTGAAAACCAAAAAACATCTATATTGTTTAACCTTGCTCTCTGCTTACTTTCAAATAATAGCACCTCGGAATGGACGAATTAGCGGATGTAGAGCAAGAGCATCAACCAACCATCTGTTTAAAATTCAACGTAAATAACTCTTCAAACATATTCGCTACCTAGTGTTGTGGATTATCCTCTATTTGACCCGAGTTTTCACCGGGAATGCGGATTATTTTTAATTTTAATCAATAAACAATTTATTTCCGAAGATTTTCTTTTTTTTAAGTATATGGATGCCTTTATTTGCATTAAAAAAACTTGGTCCTTCTAAGCTATAAGGCTTGTCAGAAGGTTCCATTATTGTATTACATAGGTGCATATTACAAGCATAACATTTAATAGTCTAAATAAAAATTACCCTACTGGTATATTGCTTACATTACATTTATATTACATTATAATTTTAATTTCATAAAAATAATTCAATGACAATAACATAACATTTAAATTTATAAGGAATATTGAAACCAAAATAGGAAAAATTATTATTACTTATAAATATCAGGTTGTTATAAGCTATTACATATTCACAATTTCGCTAATTAACCATTGTTTCACTTTTGTTTTAATTTCGGCCAAGAATTTTAGATTATGCAGAGTCTTAGGCATACAATTAAAGGTATGAGGTACAACATACTTTAGCAACCTTTTACCATACGTATTCTTGTAATAATACGTTTCTAACAAAGGACTCTTACGTTTATCCATACAATGTGTATTGTTACATGGTATTTTATGCTCTTTTTTGAACTAGTTCTCTATAATAATAAGCCATTTAAACATTTTATCCACAGTTAATATATTATATTTAGTACACAAGGATTTTAGGTCAGTATTGCAACAATGCTTGGAACCATCCGTGTCAATTAATTTCAATATTCTCTTTTGGTTCTTGACAATTGTGTTTAACAGAGTATTTGATTCCATTCCCCAGACTGTGATTCCATATCTTAATATACTCTCAACCATTGCAGAATAAATCATTAATTTTATACTAATAGGTACAATATCTCTTAACATAAATATTTGATAAGCTACAATTCGAATTTTTTTGTTAATTTTATCAATGTGAAAAGGAAATTTAAAATGATCATCTATTATCACGCCAAGATAAGTATATTTTTGAACCTGATCCAGTATTGGGCATGTACAAATATAATCAAGATTGATGTTATTATTGTGAATACAATGGTGGGAATGCAGTTTGATTTTCACCTCTTTCCTCGCATTAACCATTGAGGTTATATGCATAGTTGATGTTTTTCCTTCATTTATAATTAAATTATTATCATGCGCCCATATATTTAACATGTTAAAGTCATTCTGCATCCTTATATGACTTGTTTCAAAATTTTTATGCGTACTTATTAATACGATGTCATCAGCATACATAATAATTTTACTATGATTAATAGCCAAATATATATGATTTATGTATATTAAAAAAAAGCAGAGGTCCCAGAATGGAGCCTTGAGGAACTCCATGTTTCATAATCTCTGTATCACTATAAGTGTTGCCTATCTTAATTCTCATCTTTCTATTACAGAGATAACTCCTAAACCATGATAAAATATGACCCCTAACACCGATTTGGCCTACAACTCAAAATGAGCGGTTGTACATAATATGTATATATATATATATAAGATTATATGTCAATATTTTATTATTGAAAAAGTTCACTAATTTGAAAACTGTTCTAAATGGCATTAACTGTTTTTTTTCAAGTTAAACTGCATGATAAAAACCTCTAAATCGGTTTTTTCAAAACTTAAACAGTGGGAGGGTAAATACCATGGAGGTATATGGAGAGGGCACTTGGTATGCTGGCCAATGCTAAAAGCTGAAGCCAGTCCACCATCTTCGTTGACCCTCAATTACCTACAGCGTTTTCGGGCAAATGCACTACTTTATGCAATGTTACCATGTTTTACATCAATAACTAACTGTAAATCATCATGAATTTACTACTTTCATTTGTATTCATGGTATTTACCCTCCCACTGTTTAAGTTTTGAAAAAAACGATTTAGAGGTTTTTATCATGCAGTTTAACTTGAAAAAAAACAGTAAATGCCATTTAGAACAGTTTTCAAATTAGTGAACTTTTTCAATAATAAAATATTGACATATAATCTTATATATATATACATATTATGTACAACCGCTCATTTTGAGTTGTAGGCCAGGTTTTGTTGTAGCAACTACATTTAAAACTAACCTCAAAGAATTACTGATGTACAGATAAAAATTCCCTATCTGATTAACAGCATTCAAAATTAAACATCTTTTCTAATGGGTTAGCTAAGATTCAGCTAACCAGGAAACAGTAGGTATGTGAAAACGTTCTTGTGGAGCGTAGCACTCTATGGATCGGAAGCATGGACCATTGGAAAAGCTGGTCAGAAGAGAACTAGAAGCTTTCGAAACCTGGTGCTGGAGAAGGATGCCGAATATAAAATGGACGGACAAAATATGAAATGATGAAGTGCACAGAAAGGTAGAAGAGGAAACGACCACATGGAACACCATACAGAAAATAAGAACAAGATGGATTGGACTCACCCTGATACGCAATGGGTTTTTGAATAACATAGTTGGAAGCAAATTGAGAAATAGATTCCCAGAGGAAGAAGGGTGGAGGGCTGCACTCAACTAATCTTAGGATTGAACAACCGATGAATTACAATGCTAATTAGCTAAGATTACTAAAAATAGCTAAGATTACGAAAATCACTTTTTTCAAACTGTTCACATATCTACTCGTTCGATTTGAATTAGATTGGATATTAGGGGAGGCGACCGAGAGCTTAGATCATTTGCGCCTTAGTGGACAAGGTAAGGGAGGAAGGGTGGACGAAAACGCAGCGTCGGCATTAGCTTGCTCTTAACGAAAGGCGCCAAGGCCTTAACGTCTCATCTGACAGACGGAGTATTGCACTTGAAGTGCCATCCAAAAGACACTCCAGTAGGGATCGAGTTTCCTCTGAAAAATATCTTCATCTGCAGGGATATGAACCCTGGCCGTCCGTGTGGTTCGCCAGTACTCTAGCCACCACACTAATCCGATCCCCCTATTCGTTCGGTCTTCCATAAAAATGCCAGCTTCGGAAGATATTCCCACGAGTGTAATGATGAGTGATTCGGACATGCCAATAGAGGCAACTGCGGGGAGATCCGAATTTTAAGATAGGAGCAAAATATCGATCGTTGAAAGTTAGATTTCCATATTCCTTTCTTCTGTCAGCAGACAAATATTGGAGTTTTATCTCCCGGAAAGGGGGAGGGCGAGAGAAAGATAGAGGGGAAGAAGGAAATGTCAACAAACAGAACCAGGACCTTGACCCGAATGTTTTTCAAAGATCGTTGCGTTCGAAGCGGCGGCCGCGGAATCGATCACATGACCGAACGATTCATGAGGGTTGGAGGCAGTTTTACAAATGGAAGTCACATCCATGACAGTAGCCTTGGAAGTCGCTTTTTAGTGAACACTTCAATGTGTACGCACGGACGTCCATGGCAGTAGGTGTCGATAGTGGTGGTAATCGACTCCCGTTGCTACTTGCAAGGAAAATAGATTTGTTTCTATTTTGTCTGCAAGTAGCATATCGATTCTGCGATGTAATCGCATCGCATCCGGTGGAATCTTGGTCACATGATGGCAAACGGAGATTTAAAATGTAAAAAACGAATAACTTAGTCATGAATATATATAATGGATTGGGATCTCGTTGCCAAAAACTGTTGTCTAGATGTCCGTAAACAATCAACTTTTTGGAAAGTGGTGCCGCCTAATGATGAAATACGGAAGTTCAAATGTAAATACAGTCAACAGATTGTAATTAAACACGTCTTACCGGTTTGCCATGAATATACATTGGTTTTTATTTACAAGTAATCATAATGTAGTGGATAAAAAATGTAGTAATACACGCGGGACGTAATTAATCACTTTTTTAATATCGTTCGGTCTACAGATATATTTGATTCCTCTACAAATTTAATTACACAAATGCACAATTAACTTCTTAGTGTTGCACTTACTTAATGCTTATGCTTAAATGCTTAAACTTAAAATGCACTTCGTGAATATCGCTCTACGAAAATTTAATAATAATGCGAGGTGACTTCATGAGTATTGCCAATGGCCATCATTGCATTGTAGGTCAAAAGGAATGCACTTACCACTTGAACAGATTCTTATTTTTCACCTGTTTTGTCCTCGAGTCTCCTATTTTGGGTCCTCGTAGACGCATACCCTATTTTGCAGCCTGGTACGAAGCAAGTTCTGTTCAAACAAGGCATTCTGAATTCTTTATTTAGGCAAAACAGGCTTAATGCATTCCAATTATAATCGGATTCTGGCAAACAACGTAGTCGGCACACGATGAACTTTTCATTAACCTATTACTGATTTCCTGTAATAGATATTTCCTCTCTAGCATTTAAAAACTTTTAGGTTAGAAAAATAGCAAGATATTATTGAAAGCATCAAGTACTTCAAATCTCCTCGATCGTCATTGAATATTCACCACAGTCTCACGTCAGCAACAATTAACTACGTCTATTTACAAGAACAACTGAAAAGACTAAAAGAAGTGGCACCAAGGACTGGGTGAACTGAAGGTGGAAATTTAGGCAAAACGTAGCCTAGGCAACAATGCCAAACATTCCATATCCATATCCATAATATATATTCAAGAACATTGCATAAGGACGCGACTCTTGATGCGCTTTCGATCGTCTTTCGCTAAAATTTCGGTCGCAGGTTAATAGCGTTTCGAAACTTGACGATAGGTGGTACTGAGGCGATCTTTGAGCAAGCAAGCTAGATAAAACAAGGAAGTTACAGATATTTGTTTCTTTTTTAACATATATTGGAATACTTTGCTCGCTTCCCCGTCCGCTCGCTCGTGTATTCTTGTTCTTTAAATGTCCATTTTCCTTTTCTACCCCCTACGAATTGTAAAGGGGAAATGCCTTCGAACCATTGTAATTGTCACGGCATCAATAACATCAGCTGATTTTGCTAGTGGCGTATTCAATTTTCGTGAATTGGCAGCGAATAACCGGAAATGAACTAGCATTCGAATTAATTGCATTAAATAAAATTTGAATGCACTTTTTTCCCTTTTCCTACATCATAAATTAGGAATTGTAGGGTGGAATTCGGAATACGAATCCATCGATCACATCACCTAATTCTGTACGCTTTCGGTGTCATTTATTTAACTGTAGAGTTTTCTCGTCGATGGCTCGGTACCTTGGTTACATAAATCTACTATGCAATGTCTTAAAGTATTACTTGTAGCATAAATCATCGTACTGGCGGAAAAAAAGGAGACGTAAGAACACATATAGTTAGCCCAGAGACGTCTGCTATAAGGCTTGATAACTTAAACAGCGCAGCCTGTGGCCAAAAGTGGAACTTCAATTCTTTCGCATCGAACACTCGCATTTTAACGCTTGATAGACTTGACTGAGAGTGATTTTTATTTAGATACAGTCATCATTACCACATTTGCAACTTGAGAGAAAATTAGAACTAATCCTATGATATTATTATTCTCGCCCCCACGTTTGGCTACATTCAATTTTTTTTAATGCTAGATACGCGCCGCCATTTTTTTCGGCAAATAATGAAAGATGCGTTAATGGTATCACTTACGGTATTCAGTAACACTGTCATTTATTTCACCTTTTTCCGTGGAATTCATCATTGAAAGTAGAATAAGAGAGGACTAGCATCCTCGTAATGAAAAGAAACCACAGTCAATCCGTGTAAAAGGGACTTGAAAGATAAGACATCATCAAACATTATGAAATCGAACTTATCTCGTTAAAAGGTAGTTTTAAAATGAAATATTCAATTTATAAATAAAAATGATGCTATATATGACTGGGTTAGGATTTTACTGATATACTGAATAGACTAAATAATGAAAAAATATTAAATAGAAACCCTTTTGTGTATTCTTATAAATAGCATGGATGTTGAGTTGATTATTTCAAAGGAATACATTTTAGTACATAAATAAATCATAACATCGATGATTGAATAATGTCATAAAGAATTGATGGTGTTTTACATGCAGCGGATGAAAATTTGTGACATCCGTTACTAATTAACAATCTGTTACAAGTGAAATAAATTTTTTGGAATAACTTCTTATGAAATCAATTCTAATAACTGACTAAAAGTGATATTCATGTTACATAAAGCAGAAATAGTTTTTACATTTTGATTGGTGTCTTTGCAGAACAGAGTTTTTGTTGATTGCTCGGTGTCAATAATGGTATGTTGAGAATTGGCAACGTCCGCGTTGCGTGTAAGAATTATTGACCGTACTTGTATGAATTTCGAGAGGTATGGCCGCAAAAATTTCCTTGCTTACCAATACAATCCCTTTTAGCCTATTTTTGGCCTTAAAATGGGTGCAAAAATATTTGAAAAAAATATGCATTTCATAAAGTATAAATGTAACCAATTATGTTTCTTTGATATTTGGTCATTACTAAATTTCACTCACAGCCAACGTTTCGCCAAATATATTGGCATCCTTTGGGCTTTGCTACACAAAAAAATATATGCAGCCAGAAAAATACACAGATATTAGTACAGAAGTTGAAGAATCGAACATTTACCTACCATTGAGCTTAGGTAATATTGCAAAATTTTTCAAAGTTTTAAATAGGTTATGTAAATTTTACTGCTGGTAGTTTACATATTTCTTTATTGTTTGAAGTTGCTATTCAATTTGTTATTATTCAATCTTAAGCTCAATGATAGGTGAATATTTGATTCCTCAACTTCTGTACCAATATTTGTATAATTACCTGGCTGTAAGTCTCTTTGTTTTGTGTTGCAAAGCCCTGAGGATGCCAAAATATTTGGCAAAATGTTGACTGTGAATTAAATTTATTAATGATAATATATTCAAGAATCTTATTATAATCATTAGTATATTAGTATAACACCCGTTACAAGTGGATTGGCTTGCCAGCGCTCCTTGGATTCGTTGCATTAACAATGTAAAGTTCCGTGGGTCATCTCGAGGCGCCAAATAATGGCGATATTTCATCCCACTCCACGTGGCTAGCGGAGCGTGTCTGCGAGATAACGGCAAAGGTTCGTATGCCTCGTGGGATAAAAAAGAGGATGGAAGGGGAATGATAAATCACTCCCGACTCTTTCAAGGGCGGCAGGGTATTATAATCGTCCCCAACGCCCCTCGAAGCGTAGCACTGGGAAGGAAAGACTCATGCACTACGAGGTTCACCGTCCGCCATTGCGTCATTCGAGATTGTATTCATCGCTTCATGTGAATGAAGTAATTAAGGTAGTTTGAGTGTAATATCGTTTCACATATAATTCAATAAATTTGGTCTCATTTTGACGAAAAATATCTTACTCTTCCAAAGATACCAAAATACCAGTCCCTTACCGTATTATTTTCCGAGGTTTTTTTTAAGAAAGAAAGTACTTTTAAATGGGAAATGGAAAGTGTATGCACTCCAGAGAGACCTCATTTTTTTAAAATGAAGAATTTTTAGCACCTGGATCTCATCAAAAAATTAACAGTACGTAGTTTGTATATTTTATCAACTATTTTTGAAAATTAATCATATCGTCACCTCGGCTACTTTTTTTGAATTGCTAAAAACCTTCCGTTGTGAAGGTGTTTTGAACGTACCGCGTAAAACAAAAGAGTCAAGTTAGAGAATTACGCAGGAATTTTTATTTAATTACTTAGAACTTATGTAACATAAAAGTGTATTATTGCACCATTAATAATGCAGTATTAAATTCATTCTTCCAACAGCTGCTGAATTTAAAACGTAAAATTTGAATCAGGTCTCCATTATGACTGGTGAACTATATCGCTCACACTGCCTTAAACTGTGTCCGCGAACAGTTTGCAGCCATGGACTACCATGATTTAGATATCGAATTGCGACAATGCGTATTAACGTTCATTCTTCGCAAACTCGGGACAATTTTACCTTTCCGGGTAATTAAACTTTGATTTAGACCCATCCAAATATATGTCACCTTTCTAAAGATGTAAAAATATCAGCCCCTTACTGAGCTACTTTTCGAGATTTTTGACAAATAATACCAGCCCTTAACTTGGAAAATGGTAGACCACAGAGACCTTATTTAAAAAACGAGGAATTTCTAACGCCTAGATATCGTAAGAAAATTAACAGGTTGTAGTTTGTACGCATTCTCGAGATTTTTTTAAAATGAATAACATTGTCACAGCAGTAATTTCTTAAGAATTGCAAGCAAGCTTCCGTTGCGGAGTATTGAACGCACTGCGTGAAAAAAATTAGTCATTTCAAAGACTTATTCGGATATTTTAAGTTAATTATCTACATTATAGTCTCATAAAATTATATCATCGCACTATTAACAATGCAATATGTTATTCATGCTTCCTTCCTTTTCCTACAGCTGCTGAAATTAATACGTATAATTCGAATATGGTCACTATCATGACTAGGGAACTATCTCAAATGAAGTACAGCCTCATTTAAACTAATGCTTTAGCCATTTTTAGCAGATAAAGGATTTAGATTTAAGCTAAACATTCTCACAACCGATTCCTCGAGTTCTTCTCGGCAGTCCATTTCAATTCGTACGTAAACAAATCCAGGCGCACCCTTGATGTGCATATCGGATGAGAGAGTAAAGGCCGCCAGACATGACAGATTTTGGAAGGACACGCAAACGACTTGATTAGAGAGAGAGAGAGAGAGAGAGTGAGGGAGAAGGAGAGAGAGAGAGAGAGTGAGGGAGAAGGAGAGAGAGAGAGAGCAGAAAAATTTTTAGAAATAACCTTCCAACCCTCTTTGATATCTTTCGCGAGATGAAATTTCACTGATTTCACGAAGAGCAATAAAATTGGCGAGGTAAAAAGCAAAATAAATTGACTGAGGAAGCGTTAATGCAAACGTTAGAAGTTGTTGAATACGTTCAAACAACCTAACTTACTCAAATGTATGATTTTCATCTTAAAAAAGAACCAGAATGCGCCTATTGCTCGCAAAAATATGTCGCCTATTGATTGCATTAGCAAGAATAGTTTCTTTCCTCCGAAAGCAATGTATTAATCAAACACACAATGTGAGAATATTCTTAGTGTTTTATTAATTTAATTTATTTGTCAAAACTCTAAAAACAGCAACTAAGACCTTTAAATTGGGTTCCATAAACAGAATAAATTAAAGCAGCAGTAAAAATAGCAGTGAAAACGGAAATATTCCAAATATACAAAAGACAATTATGAGGCTAGGATGACATAAAGCGACGCATTACGTTTTAGTTGGGAGGAAAAGACGCTGCGTGATGAGAATAGGTCATGGGTAGGGTGACTATTAGTTACAGCATTAAATGATGAGGGTAGGCGGTAGAATAGTGATCATTTGGAAATTTAGACACGATATTTGGGTGTATGTAACATACTCACCAATCAAATATAACACTTTGTATTTTCCACACTTTTTATTGCACCTCGACCGGTTTCAACTGACACGCTTACAACGCTTACACGTCATTTTCAAGAGGAGTTAAGGCTGGGACACAATCAACGTGTACGTGTAATGTGAGCCGTTAACGGGAATACGCGAAAAGATGGCTGACGGGAAAGTCTAGCAAGCGGACACAATCAACGTGTACGGGGAGTACGTGTACGCGAGAGATGGGCAACATTCATCTCTTCCCATGTCCCGTACACGGAAAACCAATCAGAATAGTCCTGAGAATCCGGGAATGGGAGCCATCTGTCGGCAGATACATCCAACTGTTGAAGATTGCTCTTGGCTAATGGCCGGTTGCAAGAAAATTTAGTTATGGAATCAATAGTTATGAGATCCATAAAGTTATAGAACTCATAAATATATTCGGGTTGCAGGAACACATCTATTAGTTACTTAACTTATTTACCAATATTTACTAGCCTCGAATATTTGATCTAATCTTCCACCGCCGGATAAAAGTTATGAAAGTTTAGCCTATGAATAATTGATAATGCACATTATAATTAGTCAGTAAGAGTAAACAAACTGGTAACTTGTCTCAAAACAACTCTTTAATCAAGTAATTAAGACTCCAAGCGGTTCATTACGAATCCGCCATCTTGGCTACTTATGGAACTCATAACTCCATGCCATAAGTTATGAGACCAATGAATTTATTGAATGTTTGTGCAACACTTATTGAATGGTTATCATGGCTTATGGGTCCCATAACTTTATGGAATACATATGTTACGTTCCTGTAACTGGCCATAAGACAACTTATTTACTTGTTTACACCTGATCTCTTTGCTGCACCTGCGTTATTCAATTGTTACTCCGGGCCGCATTAACGTCGATTGTGTCCGCTGACTTGCGTTCCCCGTCCCCCGTTGTCCCGTTTACGTCTCGCGTCACACGTACACGTTGATTGTGTCCCACCCTTAAGACATGCTACTCGGTATTTGATGGATAGTTTCAAAAATAACCTCGTCTTCTTAGCCATACTAGCACTACGAATTAGATCAATCGTTGACGGGTTTACTTTGTGGAAGTTCATATTAATCAAATATAAGATTTTGTATTTTCCACACTTTTTATTGCACCTCGATCGGTTTCAACGCTTACACTTCTTGAAAATAACGTGTAAGCGTTGAAACCGGTCGAGGTGCAATAAAAAGTGTGGAAAATACAAAGTATTATATTTGATTAACGATTGATCTAACAGACTCACATTGCGAGTGGTGCGGGCTGGGATTCGGAGAGGGAAATAAGAAAGAAGGTCGGAGCGAAAGAACCCATTCATGATGAGGTGCAGGGATTTAAGGTCTGAAGTCAGTCGGCAATGGGGTAGGTGTGATAGGCCAAGAGATGTTACCAGCTGATGGGCAGTTTTATAGACAAACGTCACAAACTCTGGGAAATCGTCATCCAAGATGGCTCAAATCTCCCATAAATTCCTCATATCTTCCACCTCATCTTATTCCTTCCAGGATTCGTATCCTCTTCCTTCCCCTTCAACGCTTTCCAAAATGGTCTTCCCTCTTTCGCCCTTTTCACGGTTGTTTAAACAAAATATCGTTTCACGTAGAAATCAATGAAATTTTTTTCGATTTTAAAGAAAAATATCTCACCCTTCCAAGGATACCGAAATATCAGCCCCTTGCCGAACTACTTTCCGAGGTTTTCGACGAAAAAAATCAGCCCTCTCACATGGAAAATGGTATATGTATGCTCTCCATAGAGACCTTATTTTAAAAATGAGGAATTTCTAACACCTAGAATTTGCCCAAAACTTAACAGCGTGTAGTTTTTATGTTTTCCCAAAAATTTCGAAAATAAATCACATAGTCACCGCAGTATTTTTTCAGTATCACAAAAAAACCTTCCGTTTTTAAGGAGATTTAAACACACTGCACGAAAATAATGAGTCAAGTTAAAGACTAATATCGATATTTTGGATTTAATTACTTAGATTTCCAGTCCTGTAAAAATATATTATCGCACCATTAATTATGTATAATTTCATTCATCCTTCCTACAAATGAGGGAACAACAAATCTTTCTCTTATTCACAGAAAAAAATCATCTTTACCTACATTAATTATCTCCGCGGATGATTACGCTTCAACGCTTGTCAAACCACAGTACACCATAACGCGTAGGATAGTTCAGACCTAGAGTTTACATTTATGCGCATTTTATATTCTGAATTGATGAAATATCTACCGTAAAAACTTACGTCCCTAGCCTTAAAAGGCGTTTGATATCAAGTTACAAAACTTTATTTTCCCCAAATCAACGCAAATTAGCAAGTAAAACATCCTAGAAGACCCTTTCAGTCAACCCGCTAGCTGATAACATCTATATTCCCTCTCATCCGTATCCAATGTTAAAAATCCATTTATAAGTAACCAATGAATTTCTCTGCTTGAAAAGGAAAATGATTTAAAAGATATTAATATTTGAACAGAGAATGAGAGGAAAGTACTTTTAGATTGCATTTTATCATGCGAGATTGATCAGAATCAGAGATTTGAGGAGATGGGTTATTTTGTGTTTGTGATAAAAATGATGCGCTCGCATAAGAAGACATTAATGTATTTATGTAGCACTATTAGTAGGTTATGACAATATAAATTGTCATAACCAACTAATCTGTCATCTTCTATGTATATAAAAAGAATATATGCTGTATGTCTGTCCTGTATGCATTACTACACTGTTGATCCGATCGCCAAGAAACTTTAAGAAGTTGTTGAGTACACTCTTGCAAAGGTTTCGAAGGTTTTAGGTATAAAAAGTTTTTAAATTTCGCCCGCCACCCCCCCCCCCCCCCCCCAAGATCCTCTTAATCTTTCGAATACATTTCGCGCAACAATGCCCGACGGGTAAGTGCATTACTACAGTTTTAATTCTATCGTACTGAAATTTCGCCGAGTAATAGCTCAAGGCAGGAGGAAAGTAGTAGGCTACTTTAAAATGATCTCAGGGCCCATAAAGGTCCCAAAAAGGGGCCCTTAGGTAGTTCGCGGTACGTATCGGGATTTGAGCAGTGGTTTCATTTTTTACTTTTTTAAATTATTTTTACTCAAGATAGAGAGTTGAAATTTTTTTATTAAATGTCTGAAAAAATGAAATTTTTAATTCTTTCAATTAATTATCCTTTTCACTTCGTAATTGACTGAAAATTGCGTTTTTAGCTGCAGAAACACATATTTTTCTGTGAAATCAAGAATACCATATTCGCTTGACAACCAGATTTCGGTCATTTCTGTTGGAATTCATATTGCTTAGTTGAGCCGATTAGGAATGCTAAGCATTGGGATTTGTGCAGCGGTTAATTATTTCGCTTTTTAAAACAACTTTAACTAAAGATAGAGAGCTGAAATTAATTTTATCACATACCCGAAAGCATGATACTACTAAAATTAGTGGTATCTTGCCCGAAAGAATGAAGTTTCTCACTTTTTCAATCGATTTTCTTTTACGCATTTTCCTTGACAACCAAATAAACAAACAAAAATAAACATTAAATCAAATCTTAACTAACGAAAATAAAATTTTGAATAGCTACTCAACAAGTAAGTACTCGAATTATGTACTTCACTCTAATGTTTTTTTAGCCTGGCTGTGCAGGTAGTATGATTACAGTAAAGGGTTTCAAAAAATTATCTCTCTACTCTATGTTAAACAAGTTTTACAAATTTCATTGTTTATATTTTACCAAGTTATTTTTTATCATTCTGTCAATTTTTCAGTCATTTGACTTATAATTATTATTGTTCGTGGGAGATATTGTCACATTGTTTACTTACTATTGTCTCACAATCGTATAGATGCTCTGCAGAAGAAAATATTAATTTAATAAAACAATTACTTGAAATGTCGTCTGTTATCACAACTACTTAGTAACTCCTCATCTCTTATATAAAGAGTTTTAAGGGAAGTATGATCCCGAGCAACGCCGGGTAATTCAGCTAGTATCCTATAAATCTGCCGTGATCGCATGTAGAGGCGAGGGAAAAAGGAAAATCATAACCTGTCTTCAATTGCTGCCCTTACCCCCTAATCGCGTGTTGGCGCTTGACTACCATGATTACACATCGATTCATGCACCATCATTGTTAAGTTAATTTAAGCACCAAAGATTCGCACCGCCAGCGGCAAAGAATGATTGTTGAGTAGCAACGAACAGACGGACATATATTCATACTCGCACATACTAATCACGCCGTTCCCTTCCGGAGTAGGCACAGTCACGAAGTTTCACTCATAAATATATATTTGTACACCTAACTCTGCTTCAATAATTTCCTCCATACTGACCTATCCTTGCAAACCTCTTTTGTCTCATTTACCCCCATACACTGCTTCATACACGCCCTCCTGTTTTTAAGACTCCTAATATTCCTCTTCTTAAGAATTTCATCAACCACATTCAAACACAACTTTCTCGGCCTACCTCTACCTCACGCACCATTCGTTTCACTCTCATATATCTGTTTCGTCATTCAAATCTCATCCATTCTCTCAACATGACCAAACCAGCGAAGCACACTCCTTTCATGTACGTCCATTACTGGAACATCTAACCCACATTCATTTACTACCCACTCATTCCTGACCCTATTCATTCTACTTTTGCCGCAAATACTCCTCAGATAACTCATACCCACAGCGTTTAGTCTACTCTTATGTCTATTCTCACATACCCATGTTTCACTACCATACAACAAAGTGGGGAGAAGTACACTTTTGTACACGGTGACAGCAACGCACAGACAAGTAAACAAATAAAGATGTTAAAAATAAGTTTTATTGTTGAGGTCATATAAAGAATAGAATCATTAGGATTGATGGAGAGGGCATTATATCGTCAAACTGTAGCTTTATAACCAAAAAAACGGCCATATTGATTGACCCTGCTCTTTCCTGACTGTTTTAAATAGCACGATGGATTGGTCTCATTAGCGGATGACAAGCAGGTATATCCGAAATATGTTTTTTTATGAAATTTAAGGCAAGTAACTCCTAAAACATGCATTAGCTTTTTAGAGCTAAGGACTCTACTTCATTTTACCGCAGTTTTCACCGGGATTGGGGATATATATAAATAAAAAAATTAAACAATTTATGCAAGGAGGATGTTTATTAAATGAGTAAATGCTCGAGCACTTACAGAAAGTTTTCGGGGGAAAATATCGTCAAATTGCGCAATTAACGCGTCAGCCCGTAAGTACAAAGAGAAAATCGGGGTTAACAAATATGGCGGATAGGCCACGCCCACGTCACAGCTTTTGGCATTTGCCACAATGGTAAGCGCCCTCCCCATCTACTTCAATGAATAGAAGTCATTTAAATAAATACTTTACAGAAGAAAAGTGTTGTCAATAATAAATTATTTTGAAAAACAATTGCCAACAGACGGCAATATGAAAATAATTTCAGAAGCTTTCGTTCATGGATAAATACACTAAATTATCGACCTAATGACATGACTAAAAAGAGAGAACTCTTAGTATTTTCCACGCTTAAAACTTTAATTTCCGACCCAGGTTTCGACTGCCTTGCAAATGATCGAAACCTGGGTCGGGAATTAAAGTTTTAAGCGTGGAAAATACTAAGAGTTCCCTCTTTTTAGTCATGTCAGTAGTGTCATTCCAGAAAGTTACGCCTTCAACCATTAAGTTTATTATCGACCTAACTTGAACGATATATATATGGAATATAAATAAATGGACCAGCCAAAGCATCAGCCAAATTTCTATTTGCCTGTGTCGACGGAATATTTATCCACCTCGATATTCCTTACGGGAAGTTAGGTTATTACTTATAGGGGCCGAAAACTTTCTCAAACTTTATGAAGAAAAATACAAATATTGAAATAGTGGCAGGTAGATTAGGCTGTTTCGTGATCAATTCCCACGACTGAAATCGCATGCATAAAACTCACGAACATTTATCATTAAGATACGCAACAGCAAAAGGTTTATTTCCAGGTTTTAAAGGCTGGTTTCACTGACTGAGATATGTCAAGCAAAATATTTCAGCCACGAAATTGGAAATACCAGATTCAGTATTATCGATGTTTATAATAACATTTTACCACAATTTATTTCTAATCAGCTCAGGCTCACTAATCTCTTTCGTTTTCTTCATGATATAACTCCGAAAATTTGGTGGCGTATTAAAATTTATCTTGGGGGTATGAACTAAATGTGAAAAAATAAAAGCAGTCGATTATAGAATACCGCTTAACTGCGCACTGGATAATCCCTAATCTCGTTCCTTTCCTTCATGATATAACTCCGAAAATTTGGTGGCGTATTAAAATTTATCTTGGGGGTATGAACTAAATGTGAAAAAATAAAAGCAGTCGATTATAGAATACCGCTTAACTGCGCACTGGATAATCACTAATCTCGTTCCTTTCCTTCATGATATAACTCCGAAAATTTGGTGGCGTATTAACATTTATCTTGGGGGTATGAACTAAATGTGAAAAAATAAAAGCAGTCGATTATAGAATACCGCTTAACTGCGCACTGGATAATCGGTAGTTTATACATAAATAGTGCGCTCTTTTAACACATTTGAATGGATGAACCATTAGGCAAGGATAAAAAAAGAACTAGTTGAGAGTCTATTGGTCAATTAGAAAAAAGTTAAAAAATTAGTACATTTGGAAGAATTTTTGGTACGTCATCTTTTAGAATTACCAAAAAAGGTAACTAAATGGAAACTCTAGTTTGCGGAAGAGAAAAGTGGAATGCAGACATTATCAGACAACAGACACTCTGCACGGAGAGAGGCTTAAGAAAGTGGAATCCTTAGCTTACCTTGAAAGCTGCGTAACATGGAATGAAAAAAGTTCAAGGAACATCAAGAAAAATTTAGTTTAACCCAAAAAACAATTTATTAAGCTAAAAAACTATTTTTTATAAGAAAATAGGATTGCCAATGAGGAGTCAGGTCCAGAAAACATTGAATGAAAAAATTTCAAGGGACATCAACCAAGATCTAGTTCAAGCTATGAAACTATTTGTAAAATGAAAACGATACATGGTATAAGAAATTAGTATTGCCAAAAAAGAAACATCAAGAATACATTCGTGTGGAGTATTGCACGAAATGGCTGAGGAACATGATCATTTAAATCATTGGATTTTAGAAACTTGGTGCAGGAGGCGAGAATGTAGCAGATGAAAAGGACGGAACAATCAGAAACGAGGAAAAGCACAGAAGAGTAGAATCCGACGTGAAACACTTTCGAGAAGGCAAGGTTCCGATGGAACGGCCACAGTTTGATAGACAACGAGTTCGTGTGGGATGTAAAGAAAGGGAAAGCACCAGAATTGAGGTCGAGGGACCAATAATTCAGCCAACTAAAGCAGAATATGAAACAAAAGCTACACGAACATAAAGAAGTTTAGTAGGGTACAGAGTAAAGTAGAAAGTTTCAGACAAGTAATCTCATTTTGAATCTCCAGGGCGGAAAAATCATTTGCTATGAACGGGACTCGAACCCGGATCACAAGATCTCGCGCCGCCAGCATTTAGTAGTTAAGCTGCCCGGGCGACCTCGTCCCCGACGTATTTTTGCAGACTTCAAAGAAACAAGGTGTTCTTTTTTTTCAATGAAAGCTCGCGTTCTCGTTCACTTGCGGATGACTCCGTAAAAGTTATACCGTGACGAAGTCCGATTCCGGTATCCTTAAAATGTGCGATATGGAGCGGACACCTCATTGTGTTCAAAGTTTGGCCTTAACCCCGCCGACTGTGGCACTCTGTGCTCGCTTTGGACTGCCATGCTACATCGTGTCCTGAAGTCTTCTTGCACCTGTCGAGATGATATAATAATATACGCTATGGGTGTGTCGGAAGCCAGTTTTTAAGTAGGTACTACACAGGCGTGTATCGTCGAGTAGCCTGGTAAGACAGATATATGTTGGCTCTTCGAAAGAATTCGCTGCGAACTAAGGACGCCCAATCTCCGTTATCCTCGTCATGATCCGCGTTAACACGGCCATCTTGAAAAGTTCAAAGACGCCACCACCGGTGATTCCATTCGTCAATTTTCATCCAAATACATGAGTCAACGCGATAAAAAACCCGCATCATCTTCTCCATGTTGACATCTCCAAGGAAGCCTCCAGTGCAAATATGCTAGGGGTCATTCTACGTCAGATCAGCAGTGATTGACCCTTGGTGTCTCCGATTCGAACCAAAATTTTTGTGTGGGTTCCATCTGGCGTTAAACGAAAAAGTGTGGAAGCATTTTTGGGAAAAATGTTTTTGGCAGATCCAGAGACGATCCAAGTTTCGAAACGGTTGACATATTATTTTGTTTGCAAAAGAATTTAAAGCAGCAATTTGTTATCAGTTTTGTAAATAAACTAAATTTAATTGAAATTGTTTAAATTTAAAATGTTTAAAGTTTAACAACAAAAATACAGCCTTTATTAAATTTGAATTTTTTTATAGTTTGACACTTTAGTCTTTTATCTTATCTCAGAAATTAGTTTGGTCGTGGGCAGTACATAAAAAACGGAGATATTTAACTTCAAAGATTGGACTACGCCCTCGTTCGCCACCGAACCGACCGAAGGACCCGCTGTCGGCGTTAAAATTATGTGCCGCTGTACTTTGAGAATTTATATCTTGGTCCCTGTAATTTCTAGTGCAATACGCACCTCTGATTTGACGTGGAATGACCTCTAGTGATTTACAGTAAACTTTATTAGTGAGTCTGATGTTGACAGATGTTCATAATAGACTTAAACTACACGTAAAACATATGTATTTGATGGCTCTCTCAGTTTTAACATGACCACATTCTGCGACGAGTTCATTCATTGTTTTTTCAGCGAAATTTCCTATCAAATACTTAGGTTTTTGAGTGGATGAAAATGTGGAAACCTATCCTACCCTAGAAGAGAGCATTGGTAGCGATTTCAGTGAACTGCTTTTTTCCCCTCCTCTGCTCAACTCACGATCACGGACTAAACCCCCAAGGTTTAGGGATGGTACCCGGGGGAGGGGCTCGACAAACGGAGAACGTTTCCTTGAACACGCTCCAAATAAATACGCATGAAAATCTTTTAAACATTTGGTTCTCTGGAATCGTTTTTGTCGTTTGAAATTCACATACTTAAGATGGTTAAAGCGCGAAACTTGAATCATTTAGTGTACATTTTGATAACTTGTCAATTAAGTCGGAAAAAATTCTTGGACCACACTTAAATGAAGTAAATATCATTATATACGCTGGAAATAGCCTTGTTAGTACTAGTACAAACTATACAAAAATTAGGTTTAAAAATTTCGTCTCAATCAAAGCACTGTTATGACTTTGTTTTACGGCGTGGAATTCGAAATTTAAGCAAATGTGAGTATTTTACTCGGCATGAGACTTAGATATTTATCAGGTACCATTTTTTTATGCAAAGCGTATATTTTTGCGTTAAGGTGAAAATCTGAGCATATACCATCGAATTATTTAAAAATATATGTCAAAAGTCATAGGGCTACGTGTTAAAATAGCTTTAAAATACAAAGAAACCAAATCGATAACTTTAATCTTTTTCGCTTTTATATAAGAATTTAACTTATAAGTACTTTCAAGTTCTGTACGTATGTCATCGAATGATTTCGAAATATATGTGAAAAGTATAAGGCCACATGTTAAAATTGCTTTATAATACAAATTCGCCCAACCACGTTCGTCCTTATCACCCCTATTCCGCACTTACCAGTGGAGACCAATGAAATGGTGAGGCTATCCTCTCTCTCCCATTCTTTGGACATGGTCATACCATAGGAGAGCTTGTCTCTGGACTCTATGCCTACAGTTAATTTGAGTCAATTTGGTACTGATATCAGATATTCATTTATTTTCCTTTCTCACCCAGATACACTGGTTCCTCTTCACGTCCCGTCCATCGCTAGCCCTTGTATTTTAACATCATGCACGGTCCGCAACTTAGTGAAATGTTCGCAAAAAAAACGACTTACTCCGTTAGAACGACCTCACATGTGATGGTCTCATAAAAAATCTTCCTGAGGATGGAAAAGGGAAAGTGACTCTAGACTATCAGGAAGATTTTTTAAGTTCAGAATTCAACCCTGGCAACCATGGGACTCGGCCCCAGAGGGCGGGTGTCGTGCCCAACAGCAACAAGGTTTTCAACATTTATAATCCTTGCCTTTATTTTGAGCTGCCTATGCACTTTTGATGCTTCAGCATAACGCTTTTCGTAAAAATTACATCGGTATATTTCTTTCATTTCACTCAAAGACGATTGGAGAAAAGAATTTTTCAGTGTTATGCAATAAAAATTAAAACCCTGATCCAAAGCCCCCGAGCCCCATATTAAAAGAAACATTGATTTTTACCTACAGTATAACACTTTGAATGTTTACATTATCCAGAATGGTGGGCAACCCACAACTCATTATTTTTCTTTTTCAAGAAGGCCCTTAATATCCAGCAAGGAACAAATTCATTGTTACTTAGAGGCCCTCTGTTACGATAATACAGTGTCCTATTGTTACTGAAGCAACAGTGACCTCTATTTAACAGATATTTTGGAAATAAATTTTTATCCAATTATACAAAGAAAGTTCCCTCGGGACAACAAATAATATTGTCCAACTATGGAGATAACTTACGAGGCCTTGGATAACTCATAACAGAAGATTATAGTGTTAAAATATTGATAAACAACACAAAAATATGGCTTTCGTGGCCACTGTCAAACGCATATTTCAATTCCACTATGCAATATCATTCCATTGCACAAGGCCAATTTTAAGGTGAAACTATCACATAACCAACCTGAAAAAAAAAGTATTTCACAGTTTGCTATCATCAATGCCGGGGCTTTCAATCCTCAAGCATCCTAATTGACGTAAGTAATGCGTATTTTTTTACCTGCCCTTGCTTTAAAAACCTATATGTTAAAAAATGTAAACTATGATGGCAGCAATGAGACAACTACCTTGAATCAGTTAATAATGCTCGCATTTACATCAAAATCCATGCACCAATATGTCTGATGAGGTGGTAGTTGAAACAACAATATGGGATGTTATAATGAAAGCTTCCGCGGAATGGTCTTGAATCCTGATGGCATTCGGGATGGTTTCCGCGTGGTGTCATTTTAGTTAACTAAAGTATGACGCGGTGTCATTTTAGTCAACTCAAATGACACCACGCGGAAACCATCCCGAAAGCCATCAGGATTCAGTATGGGATATTGCCTATCTCAAAATATATTTATTCATCTTTGTTTTAATATTAAACCTTGCAACTTTTGTGGTTTGTCTCTTTTGATGGAAAATCTAAGAAGTTAATTACTTTTTCATTGGGCTTTATTCTAGAGTCATGGATTTTAATTATTTTTCCAAGTGAAAAGGAGATTTCCATATATACTCAATGATATGCAGTATTTTACTTAAGACGATTGATTCTTAGCTTTATTAATTGAATATGTATTCACACATTTATTCAATAAGTATTCTGCATGATGGAATGAATGCATACACATCTGACATGATTGCATGCCTATATTTTTAATAAATTAAACAAATTTTCAAGCATGCTTGATCATACCTAATGTGGACATTTTATGTTCTTACTATTTCTAATGTTGCATTGGATACAGTACTGATTATATCATTTTCACCCAACAGCTATAAAGATATGTAAAATAGATAAGAAAACAGCACAGTGTAGACACAAAACAGGATCCTATCCGTCACTATTGATATCAGTATCCAGCTCCACTGTGTTTCACTTTCATTTGACATGAATGAATAGCCATGTGGCTCTTCTTTACTCATTGGTCTTCCATCACTGAGTCTTCTGTAACATTCGGCTATCTGTTTTACAAAATAAAATTATGTTCCATTAAAATAATTATACTAAACAGTAATTATGTTGTGCATATTTTTCTGTTCATTACTTCCTTTAAACATACCTACGAGGGTGGTTCGATAATTAATGAGCCTACCAATGAAACCATTGTTTTTTATTATTGTTAGTGGTTAATTTTTCAACATAGTCCCCTTATAGGGCGATACACTTTTCCCATCGGGTTTCCAGCCTCTTCAATCCCTCAGAAAAATAGGATTTCGGGAACTCTGCAAAACACTTATCCGTGGCCGCAATGATCTCCTCGTCCGAAGTGAAGCGAGCCAAACCTTCATCTTTGGGAACTAAAAGAAGTCCCACGGTGCCAGGTCTGGAGAATACGGAACATGCGACAGTACCTCGTAGCCCAATTCAACCAATTTAGCCGTGGCGATTCGGGATGCATGGGCCGGAGCGTTGTGGTGAAAGAGGACTTTTTTGCGGGCCAAACGGGGCCGTTTTTTCTTCAATTTTTATTAAATCGGGCCAATAAATCACTGTAACACTGTCCCATGATGATTCTTCCTTCGTCAAATAGTTGATGTGGATCACAACTTGAAAATCCGTAAAAACAATCGCCATGACCTTCGCGGCCGATGGGACCGTTTTTGCCTTCTTCGGGGAACTTTCGCCGGGAAAAGTCCACTGCTTCGACTGTTGTTTGGATTCTGGCGTGTTGTGGTGGATCCATGTTTCATCCACGGGTGCGTAACACATGAAAAAGTCCCTCCGATTGCGCTTTAACAGGGCCGAACACTCCTTTGAAGTGGTCACACGATTCCGCTTGTTATCAACAGTTACCAAACGCGGTACCCATCAGGCTGGCAGCTTTCTCATGCCCAAATGTTCGTGCACGATATTTTGCACACATTCCAATGACAAGCCACATGTCCCAGCTATTTTCCTCAGTTTCAATCTGCGGTCGTTCAGCAACATGTCACGGTCTTTGTTAATGGTTTCCTCCGGGGTGACCTCATTTGGGCGTCCTGGACGGGCCTCATCAAACACGGATGTTCGGCTATTTCTGAACTCGCTATACCATGGCTTAATGATGGCAATTGAAGGTTAGACATCACCATACACGGTATTCAA
Source organism: Ceriagrion tenellum (assembly GCA_963169105.1). NCBI lineage: Eukaryota > Metazoa > Arthropoda > Insecta > Odonata > Coenagrionidae > Ceriagrion > Ceriagrion tenellum. The sequence goes on along the minus strand of OY720633.1, from coordinate 111,344,025 downwards.
CTCGTTTTTAATTTCCTCACGCGACCTCCCTTTCAAAAACGGAAAGCGAATCACCGACCGATATTGTTCTTTTTCCATTTTGCAAAAAAAAACAAACTTGTCCACTTCAAACAGCTGCCACACAAAAACTACTCGACGGATTGGTTGAAATTGTGATCATGGTCGTATCAAAGATGGTTAATGTAAACAATAACAAGATTACGATGAATTTTTGACAGATCGCTTCAAGGCTCATTAATTATCCTACCACCATCGTACATTGCGTGACTAGAATTTTCCCAACACACAAAATTTATCTCAAATGTTCGCCAAATGTAGTTATATTATTGCATAGCAGTGCCCATGTGAATCTATTACTCCTGGCTCTTTTGCAATGAAACTGTTATCAATTATAGCAATCTGATACATCTATGATGATTGGCCAATTAAATGTCAACCCTTTAAGCAGGAAAAAGATAAGCCATTTCAAGTATTAATAATATACATTAAATATCTTTTTCATGACAGTTTTTAAGTATTGTCATAGAAACAAAATTGTGATGTATTGATATTAAGTCTTAATCTTCATCAAATAACACCTTAATATTAGAAAATATCTTCATAACCTTACACAGGTTATGTCTATTTACCCTGTAATACACCTTCTCAACATATATATTATCTCACAAGTATATTTTAAATATTACATTTGGTACATCCATACTTTTATTTAGCACTTGCTGAGATGGAGAAAGCTGATCACTTCATTTCCTCTCAGGTATAAACCAAGACGGAATACCCAGGACACTGTTTACCTCCTAGTCTTTCTCTCTAATTCAATTAATATTCCATAGAACAATATTCCTAGACCAGGGTTGAAATTCGCTATGAAAAAATCATTTAACTTGACCAGGAGATGAAGGAAGATAGCTTGGTGGTGCAACTGGCTAACTTACCTGACCGGCAATTGGGAGATCCGGGTTCGGATCCCGGTCAAGTCAAATGATTTTTTCTTAGCGAATTTCAACCCTGGTGTATATGCACCCGTGCGAGTGACTTCGTACCACATCATTTGTTACATGCAATGTTTGTAAATATTCCTAGAGTGAAAAAATAAACTTATTGCTTCATAATTATTACAATCAGTTTTCCTACCCTTCCCTATGTATTATTGAACTACTATTGCACTCTCCTCATTGATTGGAGCAGCAGAATCTTTTATATATAATTTTTAAAACTCAAGTGAGTGACTTATGAGTAATTTACATACTTAATTTAGCATTTCATAGAGATACATACCATCTTTGCCTTCGGTCTTCTTATTTTTCAATATTCTCACTTCATTTACCTCCTCATAATCACTTATATCCTTTTCTATATGGACATTTTTCACAAATTAATTCACACGGCTAATCCTCATCCTCTGCTCCACCATTGTATGATTCTTCAAAATATTCCCATAGTTTTTATCCAGCACAATCTCATCACTTATGCTAATTATTGCATCCATTAACCAAACCATTTTTTACCTATTGCCACAATTCCTTCTTATTCCCTTTAATTAAACTCTGCATTTTGCTTATTACAATGATGAGGTGAGCTCTAACAGCTAGACAAATAAAAAATTAAAGGGAGTCTCCAATAGCCGTAAAGAATTGGCACCACTCGTCAAAAATCATAAACCTTGCTGTATTGGTTTTCTGGGATGGGACTTCCACAGCAGAGACCAACCCCATCCTCTCAACCAGAATACCCTCCTGTGGTGGTTTATGGGAATGTTACTTCCTCGCCAGTGACCAACACAGACGCACACACACAACCCAGATAGGATCATTCGCAAGGGATAATGGGACCCCGCTAAGGAGGCATTGGGTTATAACCTGGGATACATGATTTATGCGTAGTATATTATTCTAGATAATTCTGAAAATATGCAGGAGTGAACGATTGATGCATTGCTATTTCTTGCGCGCGCCACCCAAAAAGGATTTTTGGAGGTTTACGAAGGGAAATTTTTGAAGGTAAACGAGCGGGGTTTACTGCGACTGAATCATTTTCCATCGAGCTTCAGAAACTGATGGTGTTTTCGATAGATCCTACTTTCTTTTCAATCAATCATTAAGGTTTTACGTATCATGTTACTTCATTTACTATTCTTGGACAAAGGCCCTGTTTAAGAATCTGTTCAATAATTCTACTCGCCAATTTTGCTGGACCCGGGAGAGAGACTGAAGGTATACGACGACTGAAAATCACTCTTTAAAATCATATGCGCAGCCTAGAAATGCTATCTCTTGCCTGCATTTGAACCCATATGCACAGCTTTGATGATTCATATCCATGAAACCCGCCTCGCGTACCAAGCTTCCCGAGGAGTGTAACCTCCGAAAAACGAGTTTAGCGCGTGCCCAAAAACGCTATGTACGTGTAATACTAAGCAAAATTTCCCTGAAAAGACTTTAGAAAGGTTGTAAATACCATATGTTACCTCCATTCGAATCCCTACGTATGGCTTTGTCGATGCGGTCCTATTAACACCCCTGTGAGCCACTCACCTCGCGTCCCTAGCGCCCTAGGTGTAGCTTTCGTATGTTCCACTCGGCGATGCCCACAGTTCATGCTTCTTTGCCGTTTCAAACTGATAACTTTAGTTCTGGAATTTCCAAACACCTACATCACCCCTTACCCTTCTCTCTCACAATAAGTGTATACCCAATCGGCGCCCAGGAAAAGATGTTTCTGTTTGTCGTTTACTCCTTCAGTTCTGCTCAAAATTCCATGCGAGCAAGATGTCTCCGACGAAAAAAAGTGTCCTTAGACTGCAAAATCTAAGAACGGACAGTTCTGAGGAAGAAAATCGTACATAAAGGAGACCCAAGAATTTGAGAATACGCGATAAGGATATCATCACCAATATGAAGGAGTTTTACGACAGTGCAAATGCAGGTGATTTGGATATTGACACCAATAAAGTTGTGTACAATAGAGCAATTTGTGCGCGAATGAGTGAGAAAACAGTTCTAAACATCATAAAAGAAAGAAAAGAAAGTCCCGATAGTGAGTAGTCATCTCCAAAAAAAGTCACGGAAGGTCTCGCATTGGACTTAACGAGTTCACATAAGTTGTCGCCGAAAATTGCATTCATTTTACGACAGAAAAAGTTTCCTACTATTATAAAAATACTGGATGAATTGAATTGAGACCTGGAGGATTATCCTGAAGTTAGCACAAGCACAATGCTTTTCTCGATTTTCTTTATTTGTAATACATATATGCAGCCATAAGAATGATATAAATGCTTTTAACCACTCATATTAGCAACAGGCTTTTGTATAAAATAATCTATTAGCTATTAATTGCAGAAAATTAAAAATACTGAAAAATTTTGGCAATTTTTTAAATTTACCATAATTTACCACAGTAATTTACCTCAAATGAAAATCACGGTAATTAACTCAATTATATATATATATGAATCTCATTCCGTTTCAAAGGTAATCCAGTTAAAATATTTGTGCTGTGACTGCTCTGAAACTGGGATGAAGATGAAAGAATTGATAAAGAACACCCTACCTCCTTCTTCCCCCCCTTCTTGCCTACCCTCCATACCTCTCTCCTTCCCACTTACCCTCTCCCACTCCCTGTTTTGTATACGTAAACAACAAAAATTTCCTTACTTACCTGAAGATGTAACTCTGTTAGGAAACGGGTCAGAAGTGTGGAATTCACAAAGTGTATTTTTTTGTGTCACATTAAAACTATACACTTTCTTGCATTTTTTTGGACCATTGGTGAATAATTACCTGGTTGCTTGGCTGTGGAAGACAGAAGAACATTGATAGAAACTTGGATTTTAGGAGACTACTGACTGATGATTGCACCCTAGCAGGAGCAGACAAAATGATGTTTGAGGTAACCACGGATGAGACAATTGCTATCCACACCATATGCATAACCATGATGAATGCAGAAACTGAAAAACCAGGAAAAAGATGATTAGCAAATAGCCATTGAATGAATTTCTTTTTAGGCACAAGTCAAATTATTGAAAATTTGATAAAGTATAATTAATTCCTACTCATCTGAATTTGTTTAGCATATGATCAGTATATTCTTTTCATTTAATATGTCCTTCAGTATAAGAAAATTATGCTATGAAATATGCTCAGAAGAATATGTTTTTTCTTTCACTTCAGCATCACTATCTCGGTCAAAATCATTTTCAATATTATGTGGACTATTTTATCCAAGAAAGTGGACACTTCCAACTATAATGAGTTTTTGGATGATTGTTTTTTATTTAACAGCAGTTGCCAAAATACTTTTTTAAATAAAACTTTTGAAAACGTTTCCATTTAGAATAACCCATGTCTCCATCACTATTTATTGTTTGGTCAAGAGCTTGAAAATGGTTTTACTACAGATACCACAAGTGCCACTTCCAATCATATAATATCAATCAATATTCCAGGATATCTGATTGTATTTCATGCAATAAAAAATGAACTTCAATCTAAAAATTTTGGAAATGTTATGTCTCTAAATGATGCATATTTCTATAGCTAAATTACTGATATTTTGTATTCAAATTGATTCTTACTCACATACTGTTGGAAGGTTTCTGTAGCTGTGAGCTGGAATCATTTTCCAGCAAAACAGCAGTGATACAGATGCAATCACTAATGATATGCATTGGAGGCCAATTTTCACTGATCCCAGAGGAGAGGCCCAGAAGGATGATAATATCAACATTGATATAGCTGAAAAAGAAATCAACACCAAAATTTTGATCCTATCGAGGACAAAATTATTGCTGGAAATTTGAATTAAAAATCAATTTTTTTTTGCCTGGAGATTTTGTAAACACATGAATGTTGCCTGAGGCTAACAGTCCAACCCAGGTATAATTATTTGGTAAGTAATTTGTAACGGGTATGGATAGTGGATGTCTTCCAATGGAATGTTGCACGTTGAGCCTGAAGATGTTGGGTTGGCAGCCTTTGGAGTACTTTTTCTCCTGGCGGTTCTGCGATACGCGGAAAGTTTGACTGAGAAGGGGATTGTTGAGATTCGCGCATGGAGTGGTTGAGGAGAAAGGGGAAAGTACTAACAATGAGGTATCGTAGGTTATGTTTGGAGGGGGTGGAGTCGCTATTCACCCACAGCAAGAAGCAAGTGCGGAGTTACGAGTAGAATTCATATTCAAATATAAGAAGAAGAAGTTTGTTTTAACGATAGTGGTCAGGAGTACGGGAAGTTTTTCTGATGGAGCTGAAACAGCCAAAGTGGTTTGTGACCAGCAGTGGACAACTCACCACGATTTTGTTCCGGGCACCGGGGGGAAAATGAGGGTCAGAGCAAGATGGGGACCTACCTCCACCTGTTCATCACCTTTTGGGGTTTACAAGTTGTATGTATGTAACCTTAGCATGATACTTTGAAGTATAAAAAAACTGAGCAAAACTTATTAGTCGAAAAGTGTTGCTGAAAACTGTTTTACAAGCAGGGAAGATTAATGTGATTAACACTTTCGCTGCTAATCCCGTCATTTGACGTGTTTCCTTAGCTGCTGAGAAACAGATTCCAACCAACTTACAATTAAAAAAGGTAGAAGAATCAAGCTTTAAAGCAATATAGACAGCATTTTTCTAAGTAATACAGTTATTTTTCTGTGATAGCATGAATAAAGCTTAAAATACAAAGCATTCTACCATAGAAATACATTTAAATACCCAGCAGCGAGAGTGTTAATAATTTGTTTTAATATGTAATCTAAAGAGTGATTCATATGGTTTATTTATGTAAATGTTATATGTTATTGATTTTGGAACAAAAACTTAAGTCTGTAATTACCAAGGTGTGATATATTACACATAGAGAAATATATACATATATAGCAAGGATGAGTCAAATCCAAATGTCAATTCTCGATTCCACCGATTCTCAGGATAAGAATCGGCATCGAGAAAGCGATCGATCGATGCGATCGCCTAAAGTCGATTGCAATTTCATCGATTCCAGATGGATAAATCTTCAAATCAAATTTCATTTATCACATCATATTTGTCTCAGTAATTTTTGGTGTGGGCTATCAATTTGTACTTTTTATCTCCCTCAATAAGCTGAGAATATATTTTTGCTATTTCTTCATACATATACTTTTTGAGTGACTTAATTATCTTTGTTATTTAATTTCAGCCAATACTTGAATTTAAATAATGGTCGTCCGCTACTGGTATATCAATATCCCACCTGTTATTAGGAACAAGAATAGATAGAATTGGAATCGAGAATCAGGAATCGATTAGAAAAAATCAGAATCGAAAAAAAGTGGAGTCGACTCATCCCTAATGTATAGCAATCGGTCACTATTAATATAGTATTATAGTAGTATGAAAAATTGGTGTCCATATTGGGGCGATTATAGGAAAGGAAAATAAATAACATTGGTTATAAGAAACTAAGTGAGGATTATTTCATTTCTATATATGTTATAACTGCTCTGAAATACCAATATCTCATCTGAAAATGGTCTGGATTTAAAACATTTTTTTTAAAATCCAGACCAGTCCAGTAGCAGACCACTTCCTGTTTAGATACTAGTCATCCTCCAGATACTAGTCTTTCTGAGTAGTTACAGACCACATATTTTTAACCAGGGTCTTTTGCATTTTCCTTTTCTTTCCCCATGCAGAAGCGTATCTCCAAACCACAATTTTCATCACTAAGTTTGTTCCTTCCAGCTACTTCATAAATACTCTTTCTTGTCTAGGGTACATAATTCTTTTATTACACCTTTACTAAGAATTGCGCTTCATTCTAAGTTAAATTTTTAAGTTAATCCAAATTGTCAAAAATGTAAAGGAAATTTGGTTCCTATGATTGCTTTTCAGGATTTCAAGTGACCATCTACTGAGAGCTTGGAGTTTTAATCTTGTAAATGTGTGCATGTTGCCTGAGGTAAACATGCCTAGTGAATTTCATTCAAAGCTTTTGGTTACAAAAATGATTTGTCTGTACACAAACCATTACCATTTTGAGTGCTCCGTGGAGTTGAAAGGAAAATAAATCTTTGTCATGTTTCAGGACCCCTTCTTTCATGAGTTAAGAAAATAAATAAATCCAAACTTACCTGTTAGGCATATTATAAGTGCAGTGTGATAAATATTACTTGACCGAGTCAGACTAAACACAAATATGATATGGTCAGGCTCTGGAGACCTGTTGTTGTCCAAATTTTTGTGAGAGCTCTCAATTAGAGTGGGGATCCTCTTTGCTTCTGCATACACTTTATTAATATGCCATCCAGTATGAATCGTTGATTCCTGGAGCTATTTTGAAAGTGATTGGATAAATGGTTGATACAAGCATAAAGTATAAATTGTTTGAAAAGTCATAGAGTCAAAATGGAAACTGTAAAATCACATTCTCATGTTAAAGGCTAAATTAAGTGATACATACAAAGACTTAAAATTATATGTATATCATGTTTATGAGCATTATTCATCAGCAACTTATTCTGACTTCAAACACGAGCCTGCAAACTACCTGACTTGATGTATATAATGTACTCACATGAATACCATCCTTCAAAAGAATCATCCTCAATGAGCTGTGAGGGGTCTTCATCAGTCCTAATTGGAGTTCACATACATGGCTGTCCATTGGCCAATTAAGGTGGTCTATTCCTTGGCAGAATGCAGAAAAATGGACCGGATATTTCCAAAGTAAAGTTCCATTTGGATATATTCTCACCTTTGAATTGCTCCTTTTCTTATTTTTCATTCTATTATCAGCAGTGCTGCCGTGTAAATAAAAAATATGATCGATCAATCTTTAACAAATGGCTGATTTAACTAAAAAGTAAAAAATGTTTACTGTTCTTGAGCATCAAAATGACATTTTTATGAAATCACTCTCAATTTTTCGAAAAATAAGTTTGATCCTCATGGAGATTTTTCAAATGGTTTTCAGCATTACATTTAGTGCTTTGGAGCCCATACCAGGGTTAGAGTCTTGAGATGCATAATTAGACTCAGGACCCCAAGCCCCAGTACTGATAAGACTCTTATGTTTGAAGTAATTCATAATTGCCAGCTGATTTTTTTTGTTTGGTCCATCAAGGCTGTTCCGTAAGCCAACTACTTTAATCCATCATTTTATGTAGGAAAAATGACTCCTTCTTGCCTTATTTGATGATTATGATAGAATAATATTTTGTCAATACATCTAAATAGTATCCAGTATTACACCAGTCCATAGGCAGGCTATGCCTCTGTATCCAGGAGGCATTCTGATGTAGATTCACTCCTTGATAATGTAATGTAAAAACCCAGATCAGGCTCTAGGGTCAGGTAATGATTCACGCTTAGCAGAAATGTATCAAAGGAAAATGTTTCCCCTCATTTTTAGGAAAGAGTGATATGTGCACAGCACAATAGCTAAACTTTATCATCATAGAAATGGAAATATGTATTATTAAAAAAATGATAAATCTAACAACAAAAATAAAAGAAAAGAATTCCTTCTTGATAGTAAGATAATTAAGGATACAGTGGCTAGAAACAACTTTTCTGAAAAATCTTTTTAACATTAAGTTCACCAAGTATTACACAAATTCTATGGTTGTAAATTGAAGATTATAGGTATAGGATTACAAACAAATAGCCAAAACTTACTTTTTAAGCATGACACTTGGAGTCCATACTCCATAAGAATGCCAATCCAAATATTGCTTATTTCTGAACTCCTTTGGAGACCACATCTTTCTCTTATCTACCCAAAGCTGTATTGAATAAAGTGAAAGGTAATTTTTAAGTGCAACATCATTAGTTTAAACATATTGAAATAGTTGAATATAAGAATTAACAATATTTGAAAGAGAATTACTCAAAAATTTCAGATGCTTTTACCAGTGAAAGCACTCCATCTACTACCAATACTGATCTTCTATCATCCTGAAAATATAATGAAAAACATTATATTACCACAACTACCTCCTCTCTGCTCTGACTTATCTAAATAGTTGGGAATTGGTGAATCAAATGAATTTATAGTTTCAAACCGTCAGTGATTGAGAAATCTGATTTTGAGGTTAATGGATTGATGGACAGTGTGAAATAATACATATATCTTATTATTTGAATCATGGTTTTTAGTTCTATTTGGTTGGATTAGAGACTTAAATCATCTAGCAGGTAGGATTATCTCCCCAATATCATGGCCCATAAATGGCTAACACAACCACTGTCTTTAGAGAAATAAAGATAGCATCAGAAAATCATGTGTGGTAATTACATGGGCTGGCTTCTATCTTGAACAATAATAATGCTAGTTAACGATGTGCATGGTGCATATTCACATCAAAATATAATGAATATTGCAAGAAATTGGCCTGTACCTGTATTATCTTCAGGATGGCCTACAAATTGGCACAGTCAATGCTGGCCTGTCAGTGGTGGAACTAAAATTGACACATTTGCATTTTCATGCTTATGATTTTAAGATATCATATGCTATCAGGGAGGACACAAAATAATGTCACCAATAAATGATGAACTAATGCAGCAGAGCCAAAGCCATTTTTGCATTATTTCTAGGATCCATAGCAATTTGTTTAAAATTGCAGCTATCAGAAGAATTAATCAAAAATATTTTGGGTGTAGGTACATAATTGTTAACTATAATAAAATGTACAAATCTTTGAGTTGGGTTTATACACAAGTAAACTTTCTGAGCTCATTAAAAGATTGTGTAATTACCTGCTGTGAAACAAGGGGTCATTATTGCATTGTTTTGTCATGGTTTTATTGAGGTCTGGAATTAATTATAAATTAATTTTTAAAAATTTCTGGGGATATGATAACTTGTCTTAGCTCAATACAAAGCAAAAATATTACCTTGAATTATCTGGTCAAGAGAGGGCCATCATCACTGCAAATCATCATGATTAAATGTGATTTGATTAAATAAAGGGTTTCAGATATTTTGATGGAATGGAAGATATAAAATTAATATAAAGGCCATAGAAGGTAAGGAATGGATTTTATTTTTGAGGAATTGATCCTATTATACAATACTAATCTATCACAAGATTTGACATTGGGATAAAGACTAAAATTAATTTTATAAGAGAAAAAACTGACTTACTAAATGGATACGGTTGCAAGAGAGATGTGTGAATACATTGGTAAAGTTAGACATATCTGTATCAATTGGTGGTTCAATTTCAGTGTCACCATTACCACTTCCAAACAAGAAGTTCACTAGATCGCTAACTCGGTCCTTTGAATGATTACCTGTATGCCACACCAAAAAAATCATTTTATCCGCAAAAGTTTAATCAAAATAATGAACTGCATGTAATAAAATATAATACAAAGTTATTATCATTAGGTTTCAATGCTCATTCTAAAGGTTGGAATAGGCTGGGATGGGCCATATCTATCCTGATAAAATAAAATGTCTGAGACAAATTTGGATTATATGGACTGATGGCAAACATGTTTCAAGAAATAAAACCCTCAAGTTTAACCCTTTTAGTGCGGCGGGCCAATATATCAGCTCATAGGCAAAATATTGTTTAACTTTTGCACACAAATATAATTACAATTATTTAATTATTAATTATTTCAATCAAGTGATGAATTAATCATTGAGCCAAGATACTTGAATTCTGAAACTTTTTTTATTTTGTTCTGATCAATACCGAGTCTTTCATTCTGCTTTGGTGCTCTGCATACACACATCCATTTTGTTTTTATGATGTTAATCCAGATATTAAATGTAAGCCGTGCTCTATGGAGATCCCACACCACATTAATGTATCTACCTCCTTATAGAGTGCTCACCTTTATTCTACAACTGCTCAAATGAGATGTTGAGGCGTGGGAACAGAAAGCGAATGATTGCCTTGACTGATGTGTGGGAGCCCATTAATAAACTGGTCATTATTACCGTATAAACTCGTGTAAGAGGTGCACCTCTTTTCCCAGAAACCGCAGCCGAAAATGAGGGTGTGCCTCTTACACGAATTTTTTATCTGCCTGCCTTACTCTCAAGTCCCCGGAGAGCCATTCGTTTTTTACACGGCTGACACTTGGGTTTTTTGCATTTAACGTGTTCGCATTCCCGCTCGTCATCGCTTACAGCAAAATATAATTTGTAAAAGTTAAATACAGTTAAAAAGACCCATACTCACAGGGACTACGACTTGTGCATCAGGAAAATGGTGGGGGAAAACGGCATTAACCCTTTTAGTGTGGCGGGCCAATATATCGGCTTTGGCATCTCAGGCGTAAAGTGTGGCGGGCCAATATATCGGCTCATAGGCAAAATATTGTTTAACTTTTGCACACAAATATAATTACAATTATTTTTTGTACGAAGTATAAGCGTTTTTTTATTATTAACTAATTCAATGCATACACAATAAGAAAAAATGCATATGGATATTTTAAACAATAGCTTTATAATATTTATTTTCCTAGAGTGATACATTTCATTCTAGTTACCCTCCGCATTTCTCACTAGAACCGCTGGCAGGGGTCAGCACTAAGAGGGTTAAAGAATAGAAATTATTGCTCTATATTGCTAACTTTTTTATTAAAAGTGTCATTACAATATGCACTGTTCCTTTCTCTTTCTAAGGAGCATTTATGGCACAAGTTTCATATGAGCAGAGATATCAAGGACTAATCTAATACAAACTCATGAAAAGCTCAAATTATCATATCCCGTAACTAGGCAATGGATACATATTTCGCAAAACAATTGTCCACAGCTAACAATGTAGTAAAATGAAATACATCTGCCTAGTTTATTCAAAATCGGACAAGTCACGTGAATAAGTAACTGTTTTTGGTCGTTTTGACATGGAATCACCCAATAGATTTTAAACACATGCTCATGTACACCAAGATAATGCATCTGCATAAACCAGTGTCAAACCACATTAAGTTAAATAATGACTAACCTTAGTTATGTATTAAGAAATGTAACTGTATTTCCTTTTATCGGAAAAAATTAACCATTAACTTCAAATATTCTATTGGTGATGAACATATTCCTCGTGCTTCCATGATTAAAGATCTTGGTGTACTGTTTGATAAGTCTCTGACTTTTGACCAGCATATATCAAACATCGTAGCTAAAGCCCTACGTATGCTGGGTTTTTGTACCAGACTTAATAAGGACTTAAGAGATATTTACACATTAAGATGCCTTTACACCTCCCTAGTCCGTCCCATTTTGGAGTACAATTCTGTCATCTGGTCTCCTTATTACAATTGCCATGTTGATGCATTGGAACGTGTTCAAAGAAAATTCCTGAGATTAATCAACTTCTATGCCGGATTCTATCCTCCACACACACCTTACATTGAAACAATGGTTATATTAAATCTGCATACTTTATCAGTAAGAAGAAAACTTGCAGGGTTGTTGTATTTGTACAATTTATGTAATAATATTGTCAAGTGCTCGCCTTTACTTGCATTATTGCATTTCGATGCATCATTCACGAGCACCAGGAGATCTAAACTATATCATATTAAATATTGTCGAAGAAATTATTCTTTTAACGAACCTATTGTTCGCATATTAAGACTGTATAATTCACTCATTTCATACATTGATATACACCATGATTCCCCGGTTGTCTATAGGAGAAGGTGTCTACAAGGTCTATCTGAATATGTCTAGTCAATTATGATGCTAAAGAATTTCATAAGTTTGTTAATTTTTTTGGTACATATTTTACTTCCTGTAAGTCTACTTATGACTTGTTTAGAAAGCTTAGGACTTTCTTTTTAATTATTAATTTTTACATGGATATTTATTTTATATTGTGCACCAAAGTGTTTGACTTTTTTCTTATTACTTTCATATTGGATGTCTATTTGTTTACTCTGTATCTACTTGATATTGTATCTATTTTTTTTTTCTTTTAATTACTTCCTTTAAGGTTAATTATTACTTGTTCTGAATGTTTCTGAATTTTCTTACGTTTTTTTTATATATTTGATATCTATTTTTATACTGTGTATCTATTTTATATTGTGTAAATATTTTTTCCTTTCTGTTGTGTATTAACATATTATTCATTATTAGAATCACACTTATTAAAAGTTACATGTACTACTCATGCTCTGGAAATTGGGCACCTGCCCGTAATAAAGGATTATTATTATTATTATTATTATTATTATTATTATTATCAGGGTTGAAGAGTTTGATTCAATCATCTATTTCAATAATAGTTTTGTATTATATACAGGGTTCTTTTTCTGGCGGTACATGGTGGAGCTGTGTTCCAGCACCTTTTTTGGTCGAATTAAATTGCTTAAACTGCTGTAAATCAATCTAAGGTCATTCATATTTTATTCCAACTGATGGACAACTGAGTTCCACCACCTTTTTTCCAGAAAAAAAGCCCTGATTATATATAACTGTTAATGATTCATATACATCTATTGGTGATCAAGCGTACCTTTTAATTCATCACAATTGTAGAACCATTCAGCATTAACGTTGTGCCAACTTGAGAATGAGAAATATTTAATATCCAAAGGACTGTTGTCTTCCCATGACATAAAGGGAAGTACATTTCCCTCTTTGCCCACATCAAGTCTCCCTGACTTGCTGATCCTGATCCAAAAACCTCTTGCCTCCTCAGGTGACATGATGTCTGGTGTATCGAGTCTAATTTTAGCCGCCTCTACTTCCTTCTTGCGAATGAAGGAAAACGTGTCATCACCGGCACCAATCACCACCTTAACAAGGTTATTCAAAATCAATCTATTAGTGAAGATGCAGGAAAATTATGCAAATTGCATACAAAGAAATATTATAAAGTGCATGGATAATGCTCACATATGGAGCTGACCATTACAGATAAAGGATAGCTATTAGTTTGGACATATACACTTGCGATGGCTACCTTTCCAGGTGAAAACTGAAAATATTTACAGTGTAGGAGGATATACTCTGGGTAACTTGATTAGTCAGTTGATGATGATGAAATTAGCATTGAGAATGAATGATGTAATCCATATGTCAAAGACACCTGCCTTCAAGGGACTGATAATGTACAGCGAGTCGAAAATCAACCTAAAAATATAGCATTTAAAATGAAAAGTTGGTAAATAATAAAGTATGTACATATTTGTTATCCTTGGGAGTGGATTGGTACTTGGTAAGTAAACAAGACCTCTGGCAAAAAGTTGAGATAACAAAATTCAGGGTTAAAGTTAAATTAGTTGAAATTTAGCCCATATCTCAGTTTGGTTACTTTCTCATATATAGAGGCCTGTTCCGTTTTTGAGAATAACCATGGTAAGATTTTTATTTACCATGTTCACTTTAATTTGCTGGAGCCATATAATTTTTTTCTTTCTGCTGGAATACTTAGAGCCTAGTGGGGGCCTCAACTAACGCAGGTGAACAATTTCCAATTTCAAATCCAGACGTGAGCATTTCCAAAAGATGGAAAAGTTCTTCACAAATATGTACTGTGAAATTTTAGTGTTTCACTATACATATTTTATGATGTAATGCATTCAATTTTTCATAATTTTAACCTAGGGTAGATGAAATGTTTTGAATGCCAACTCTGATTTAAAACCTGTAGTTCCTCAGCTCTTACCTTAGGCAAAGTTATTATTTCAAGTATGGTTTCATTTAACTCCATTCCATTAGTTACCTCATAAGCAGGTTCCTGTGCACTGGGAAAAGGTCTTTCACTGAATTTTATATGAGCATCACTTCGCGCTTTGACTCGAAATCGAAATGAAATTCCATCACCGTGTACTTCTTTCAGGTCTGATATTTTGAAAAAATGGCCATAATTGAAACCTGATGATAAGAGCATATTGCATTTGGACTCTGGAAAAAAAGATATATGTGTGATGTTAGGAATATGAAGGAGAGAATTGAATGATTGTCTACAAATCCAAGTTAAGAATTGGATACTATCATTTCTTTAGTTCCCAGTATCAAGCTCCATTGTAAAATGGGGTGAATTCAGGTGCATACTCACTCTTCTAAAAATTGAAACTAAGTAATACAATATCTTAAAATTCATGAGGCTGCTATCTGTTCCAGCCCTTAGAGAAAATAAGAAACATATGGATTGGAAACATACTGAGACACAATGGATTTGTGAAGAACATAGTTGAAGACAAAATAGAGGGAAAAGTCTCCAGAAGAAGACCCAGGAATAAGTTCATGGACAAAATTAAAAGGAAAGTACTTAGGAAGATATACCAGGAGGTAAAGGAACTAGCATTAGATTGGGAAGGGTGGAGGGCTGCAGTAAACCAATCTTAGGATTGAACAACCAATGAATTAAAATTGTTCTCCATTCAAACACTCCCATTATACAGTTCATCATTTCACCTCCAAAACCATATCTTTTACATCTCCAAATCCCTATCCTATACACAGCTTGTGGCCCAACACCC
The DNA here is from genome assembly GCA_963169105.1 of Ceriagrion tenellum. NCBI lineage: Eukaryota > Metazoa > Arthropoda > Insecta > Odonata > Coenagrionidae > Ceriagrion > Ceriagrion tenellum. Next base: position 111,328,585 of record OY720633.1, on the reverse strand, counting down.
CCAACCATACGCTCTTGAGGTGGCTTGCAGGGTAGTATGTACATGTAGAGTAGTAGCCCTTGGATGACACCGGAGTCATCCAACCCAAAATACGCGCACAATAAGCGACCACAATAAAAACTGAACTCCTCTAAATACACTCCCATAGTACATGTCACCATTTCACCTCCAAAGATTTTACACCTTTACACGGTTGGTGACCTACCACCCCCTGCTACACGCCCATGCACCGCTCGTGGGGAATTATGTAGATGTAGATGTAGAAGAGAAAGGGAGGAAATTTTCAAGCCTAATCTCATCACATAGTGAATCAGCCCCATCAGTCACACAATGCAAACCTGAAAAAAAGTATTAAGTGCCGAAAGGGATCATGGAGAAGAGCGGCGAAGACGTAAAAGTCGCCTGAATCGAAGGCTAAGGTTGGCATTGCCGGTGCCATCGCGGAAAAGCGCTGAAGAGACAGAATGGCATGGTTCACACTTCAATTGTATGGAAAATGAATGAAAAACAAGTACATACTTGGTTATGATTCCACACTTTATTTACATCAACACGACCTGTTCCAGCATATCACATCTCAGATTTTACATTTTATGGACAAAGGGCATAAACTGGAATTTTTAGAACAGTTTGAAATTGCGAATAGCCCCAATAAACTTTGTAATGAATGCATCTTCCCTTCCCATACATCTCTCTTTTACGTCACACTACTATACCCCTACGATTCTCAACCTTGATTCCTTTAACCTTAAACTCCTCATGTCTATTACCCTTAATGGTAGCCTATTTCCCTTCAACCTCCCATTGTTTTGTTGTACTTTTCTGACACAACACCCCCCCAAGGTCACCCCACTCCCCTTGACAAACAGCTTTGTCCGTTACTCCTATCCTCCTTATCCTCCTTGTTTTCAAATTTCCCCCCTCCCCTAATGGGTGCCTGAATAAGTGGAAGCCGCCCAGCTGCTTGTACCTGATGATGGCATGATATGCCGAAACCTAGGTCCTGCTTCTTTAAATAAAGTGTGGAATCATAACCAAGTACTTCTTTTTCATTGATTATGAAGGATTTCCCCTGAGTAACGCCAGAGACAGTGTCTTGAATGTATGGAAATTATTCGTACAAGAAAGGTCTCGATATAAAAAGAAGGATCGCTCCGGGGTTATACGACTTTTTTGGCCCATATAGTTCATCTGGCCAAACAATTCCCCAGCGAATGCGGTTGATTTATGAACAAACCAACGTATGTATCTCTTCCATAGATAGACATCACATATGTATGAAATAACATTCGACAGGTCCCTATCTTTACCATATCGAATCGTGCAAACCACAGTTTTTTTAATTATTATTTTTAACCAAAAGAGTTTCCAGTTGGCTATTTGCCAGGTGGTAACGGTAAAATAATGTAAAACAGACTTTTAATCATTCACCAAAAATAGAACATAAAATCAGACTTCAATAGAAAAAATGAAAATTAACTATGAATCAATCGCCCAAAATAAATTTTCTGTGCCTATTCTTAAAAATATTTATATTCCCAGGAAAGGGCTCAATCAGTTCTGCAGGAAGACTATTCTAATCTAAAATCGTCCTATAGAGGAATGAAGACTTTTGCATTGGCCCTTTGTCACCGACGCTTCACTTTTTTCAACGACGTTTTTCACCAGCCAGCAATCCATCATAGGGGTGCAATTCCCGACGGTATGAACATATTTTCATTTTAAACACAGGTTCACAAACAAGCAAATACCGAGTTCAAATGAAGTATTTTATCAAATGTCATTACGAAAACTACGGATTTGGCTCCGTAAAGAGCCACATAATACTCCTCTTAGCCCTCGAGTGCGATTATCACTCAGTATTTTTGGGCAGTAAAAGCTATGATATCCATTAAATTTAAATTGTAAAGATATTATCCTGCAGTCAGTGGATTAGAAATCTCAGCTACTGATAAGAGAATTGATCTTTCAACCGAAAAATCACTTCATAAGCTAGTAACATATAGGAATTGAAAATCCATCCACTTACCTTCTGAAGCTGAAGCTTCAGCTGAAGGATTCACGTAAAAGGCACAAAAGAGGAGCAGCACACGCGCTTTTTCCGGCAAAACCATTTTGATGCACTTTACAGATGTCACATTGATGGACGCCGAGTGACTGACACAACTTAGTCGCTTTTTCCGCGAGTCAAAAGAGATAAGAAATGTGAATGAGGTCAGAGGCTACGAAAATTGAATCGTATTCCAAGAACGCATCCGGAAACACACAGAGAAAATTGTCGTCACTGATGTTAGTAGCATGCCCCAATATGAATACATTAATTCCAATTGTAAGGTTATTTTAAGAGTTCTCCTTTCCATCCCTTATCTTTGCTGATGCTATGAGAGAAATTAGCGGCATTATCCAATGTTTGCGGCAACCCACCACACGCGTATTTTCGTAAAAAAAATAGGCCCGGAGGTCTTCATGTAGTCAGCACCCATTGGGTCGTGATTTTCTGAGATTGGGATTTTTTAAAGGATAATATAGATCAAAGAACTAAGATTAGCCATTTAAAAAGACACGGCAACAGCCTCGAAATTCCATTCACGATATAAAATACCATTGTGTTGTAAGTATCGCCGTCAGCGACTTCCCGACGCTGACCCCCACCCTCCGCGGCGGCCTAATTCCGCTCAAAACTGTCCCACGCTCGAAAGGTGCCTACATGGAGATGTACCTTGCACCCGAGGTGACCGTTTGCCGGCCAACTACAATACCCCAACCAAGCATCACGTGGTACGCCAGGTGATCTGGGGAGTCGGTCATCGAGGTGGCGGGCAGTCGGGCTTGTGACGCGTTATGTGATGTATTATCGTATCTTTCGTGCTAAGAGGTCTTCGGTTCCCGGTTTTCGGGACCCTAGATGAGAGGGATTTGCTTAGAATAAACCGCAGGGTCGCTAGGGTCGAAAGGTCGCGAGAGAGTGATAGAGTAGCCATTGCAAACCAAGTCACGATGATCAGTCATCTAGAGGGGAAATTTTTTAACACTACCCGAGCTTAGAAAAGGATTTTAGATGAATTTATTCAATGGGGGAACCAAACGCACGAGCAATTAGAGAATTGGAGCCGAGATATATCTGCGATGTTCCGGGATGAGGAGAATCTTCGCCAAATAGGCTACGCCATTATTAAACTACCAGATTGACTTAGTAAACTTCCATCAAGCCATTGAAAATAGCGTCAGTGGTAAATTGAGTTCCATCTCAGCGCAACCGGTCCACTTCCTGGAGCTTTTCAAACAGATGGGAGACAATATTCGGCCACCCTTGCATATGATCGCCCCCTGTAATAACCATAACCATTTTTTTATGAAATGGCCACTGCCTCAGCCATGATTGAAGGTCACCGATTAAAATTTATTATAAAAATACCCCAGGGATCTCAGCACAGTACGTACGAACAGAGGATTCGGGTCTACCCGCAGGTGAAAGAGGTCAGAGGCTACGAAAATTGAATCGTATTCCAAGAACTCATCCGGAAACCTACAGAGAAAATTGTTGTCACTGACGTTAGTAGCATGACGTTAGTATCAATACATTAATTCCTAGTGTAAGGGTATTTTAAGAGTGCTCCGCTATATCCCTACATAATTGTTGACGTAATTTGCGAAATAAGCGGCATTATCCTACGAATAAGGCAACCCACAACACGCATATTTACGCAAAAAAGGCCGGGAGGGTTTCATGTAGTCAGCACCCATTGGGTCGTGATTTTTTGAGATTGGGATTTATTAAATGATAAATGCGATCAAATAAATAAGATTGGCCGTTAAAGTAGACACAGCAACAGCCTCGAAATTCCATTCACGGTATAAAATACCATTGTGTATTAATTTTTTAACCGACATCTTTTATGTATTTTTAATACTTAAATATGTTCGCTTTAATGTGGAAGGAGTAAACATAAAAACTTCAGACACAGCTAAATATCATGGACTTACCTTTAATTCTGATATTTCGTGGGGAACACACATACAAAACATATGCGGCGCAGCATTAACGAAAATAAGCTTTGTTAAGCGTATAATTTGAAAGTCCTCGGATGAAAAAGTAAAAGAGAAATGCTACTTCGCTCTGGTTAGGCCAAACCTCGAATACGCCACGAGCATTTGAGATCATGGTCATAAAGATTTAACCAAAAAATTCATAAAATACACAGAAAAGCTGCACGTTTTATTTAAAAATGCTACGAGTTAACATGAAGTGTTTCACAAATTTTAGAGGGATTAAGGTGGGAGCCCTTAGAGACTTGGAGGCTACACGCTAGGCTTTGGTTTCTTGAGAAATTCAGGACTGATATTTTTCAGAGCGACACAGAGAATATTATTATGTCTCATTACTACATCTCTAAGTCTGGCAGACGTGATAAAATAAGAGAGATACATTGCCGAACAGATCGGTACAAAAACTCATTTATTCCGCGAACAAAAAGGGACCACAATAAATACTTAGCTCCACTAAATACACTCCCATAATACACGTCACCATTTCACCTCCCAAAACCTTAACCCTTACAACTTTACATGGCTGGTGTCCCAACACCCCCTGCCTCACGCCCATGCGGCAGCTCTCAGGGTAGTACATAGATCTAGATAGATGTTCTTGAACTTCTTCCCGTTTTCAAAGGTTAGGTGGCATAAGGCTCGAAAAGATTTAACAGGATACTTTGCGCCATACCTGGAGGTGTTTCACGATCAACATCACCGGTATTCTAAGAGGATGCCGGCGGGATTATGAACGATTCTCTAAAAATGATCGCACATGATGTAGGGCTTCTAAATTTATCCACCTCGTTCGCTCGCTCTGTATTCCTCAATAGTTATCTTCGGATACCTCTTACTTATGATTGCATTCAAAATGCCAACTTTTTCCAGTTTCCTCTTCCACTCCAACCCAATCATCAAAAGAGACAGAAATTCGTGCTCAAAGAGACAAAGCACGTTTTAGGAGCTTGTGAGTGCTCTTTCCCGTAGCGAGAGCCAAAGCCCAAGCGAATACATAGGGAACCGGTGGCCCACTTCATAGAGCATACGGTGAGGTATTCGTCAGAATTGCCGAGTAGGCTTCAGGGTTTCCTCTTCGTCATTGTGCAACAACTGAAAATAATTCAAATCGGGCCATTTAAGAATGACCCTTGTAGCGAGCTGCCCCGCGCGGGTCAAACACGACATGGTTCGGTCGAAGCCAATATCCCAAGGCCTACAATTGTTTGAAATTCACAGCAGAAAAATCCTTCACCTGGATTGGGTATCGAACTCAGATTCCTCGATTCCGCGCCGAGTACTCCAACCAGTCAAGCTACCCAGACCTCCTCTTCCACTATGAATCTCATGGAGGCTTTAAGGAGCACTTAACTGGTTAGAGCATCCGGCGCGAAATCGAGGAATCTGGGTTCGATTCCCAGTCCAGGCGAATGATTTTTCCACTGTGAATTTTACAGAATTGTGTGATCACTAGCGGGTGACTCCGTTAAAGCTATTAGTTCCGTAGTTGTTTGATAAAAATCCCAAATCCAACTTGGTCAATGGAGAAGGTTCTGGGATCAAGATTATCACTACCGGGGCCAAGGAGTTTGGTGTGTCTCTCGCCCGCCCGAAATACTGTTCTTTGGCCCTCGGAAAGTCAAAGAGAACCTTTCGGCAAGTTTGAATTTTTCAAATAATCGCGCAACGATACAATCCGGAGGCTATTATTCTTACCCCGCGCTATATTCAATACCAAACCAAATGTACAATAATTACCTCTATTTACGCACTATTGGCGATCACAAAATAACGGCGCACAGTGGACCCAAATTGGGAAAAGCTGGCCAAAAATCAGAAGCTGCGTAAAGGTGCTCAAAACGTCAATCCAAAGTATAATTTACGTACTTTGTTCTTTTTTGACATAAGTTCAACCGTATCTATTGTATAAATTCAAATTTTGTTGTGATACATAGGGAAAAGCCAGATGGGGAAACGTAGGACAATGAAATAGTTACAGCAACAATACAAGTATTCCATATCTACTTCATACGTAATATTTTATAGTAAAATGACTACCACTTAAGGAAATTACTTGGGAAAATTAAGTCACGGAGCTTGAATTGCAAACTAGTAATAATCGGAAAACAGAGGTTTCCCTCATCCGTTTCGTCTTTTTTGAGCGATGACGAAAGTGACCCACAGTCTGAGAATATCTTAAGTCTTTGAACATAAGGGGTCAAGTGTTTAATTTCTTTTTTCGTCGGAAGGTTTAGTGTTGTAATGATTGTATTGGACATCAACATATTTTAATCAGTTATTCCTTGAGTGCCGATCGTTATGTTTTACGGTGTCTCTCTTCTTATATTTACTTATGTCCTTATTTCTCGCTTACAGTACCTACTCCACAAGTTGGCGGATTGGAAGAATAGAGTCCTTACCCATAGCCGCACTATGTACGAGTATGATAACCTTGTTTACTGCGGAAAAAATACCAAACATAGAGTTAAATATATAGCTCCAGTGTGATTTTGCAGTAGATAGCTAATGCAAGGTATGGTATGGCCGCTGGTTGAGGTCTTCAGAATAAGCGAAAACCCAGAAATCAAATCCTCATCTGTCCCTAAAATATTAAACATTGCTATCAAATTATTCCACACAATGTCATGGGTAAATTATTAAAACTTTCGCAGTCCATGTTCGTCAAGCAGTGATGGTTTTTATGGGATGGGACGACTATAAGAGGGGGAAAGGGTGCCGGATCACACCGCCATCCAGCACAAATCAAAGGAGTTATGACCACAATGATCCACCGATCCATCACTCTCACTGACGAAGACCATACGGACGAAGAGTTAAACAAATTGACGGAAATTCTAATGAAGAATGGATATGGAAGAAGAGAAATCAGGATGACCATCTCCCGTAAACTAAGACGTCGAGAATCGAGACAACTTGACGAAGAGAAGACCGAGGAACGGAAAAAACATTCTTCCTGCCATACATCAGAGGAGTCACGGACAAAATATCCAGAATATTACGAAGGCATCAACTAAGCACCATCTGTAAGCCACGCACACAAATAAGGGATATTATCAGAAATGTGAAAGAAAAAGATTAAATGGAAACGGAGGGAGTATACCAATTGGACTGCAGCACATGTGACCAAGTGCACGTCGATGAAACTGGTCGGACAATAAAGACAAGGGTCAAAGAGCACAGCGCGGCAATTCGCCTGGGCTACGCCGATAAATCAGCAGTTGCAGAACATGCCGCCCTAGGGCACACCATTGACGTCACGAACCCGAAAAAATCTTGACGCGGGTTATCCCAAAAAAACACCAACACTGCTTGACGAATACCATGGTTATGAAATACACAATGATATTTGGCTTGCTGCAATTATATAAACTAAAAAACATTTTGCAACTTAAGTAACAGAGAGGAACCTGTAACTTCTGTAGATTCTTTTCCGCAAAATATCTTCTTGCATTATCTCCATCATTGGAAGTTTTGCAGCTCCTGTTTTGAAATATCTACAATAGGCCCATAGTAGATTTTATTAAATTTTGGATAATACTTTTCTTTATATCCATCTGGTGCTTACTTTCGTCACTAAAATTCACCTTAGAGACTGTTCTAGTTCAATAACGTCCCACAGTCCAATCCGTGCTTGCGCAAAAGGGTAGGTACAACTTTTGACGGGCTTATTCACCTGTGATGATATGCTTCTGATGATTCTGGAAGCTGTGAGTACAAGCAGTTCAGAAAAATCCACTTCAGACTTTTCTTCTCTAGCAACAATTCTCTCTAGATAGGTTGAATATGTTGCAAACTTCTCACTCCCGTCGCTTAGATAGAGCTAATGCCCGTATTTTTAAGCCGCTTCTCCGTGGAAATGAGCATTGATTTTTGGTAACATCGCCAGAAACTAATAGTGAAAGGGCCTCTAAAGTTGAAGAATCGCCTTTTTTCTCATCAATTTTCCTCCATTCACTTAGCACAGGAGCTCTTGTTGAAGTAGCTGTGATCTCTTTAATCAATTTCTCAGTAGCCTCGTCACCATTGAATCGATATTTCATCGATGCCGCAAAGGATAGCTCAGCAGCCTAGGCATTCAGCTATTAAACTTTTAGTTTTCCTTCGTTTAGATCTTTCGCTGAAACTCCCAAATATATTTGATGATAGATCACGAGAAGACTCGTCTGGGAAGGCAACAAGAATGAATGAAGATTTTTATATCTGATAAAGTCGGTTTAGACTGTATTATAATTCCTGGTTTACGGCAATTAAAAATAGCTGAGGACTTACTTAAATTGAAGGTGGATGACTTGTGCTCTTCAGGTGGGAGTATTAATTCTGACTTTAACAACTAACTTTGTTTTTTTTCAAAAAAAGTCAAACCGTCGAGAATTTTGGCTTCATTTCCTTTTTTTGACGATGAAATTAACTCTTCTGAAAAAATAGCTTTACAATATTTTTTACTTCCTCATCTCCAGTTATTCTGAATTTTCCTATCAAATACTCGGAAATATATTTCTTCCGCAATGTTAACTCAAACTTTTTATTTTCCACTATTGTTTCACCATGCAGCTCAAGACGAGCTCACTCTCCATAACACTCGTCAAGTTTCCTTCGAGTAAACCCTTCCCATCGGTACGCCGCACACGGAATGTCGTCTGTTCTAAGCCTCTACGCAGTTTGATGCGTGCGCCACACTCGTCTGTTTAAACTTTTTAGACATTTTAAGTTTTTTTCTTTATTTTGTCAGCATCTATTATTTTCTCAAGTTATACAGCAACAAAAAGGTAAAATCTAGTAAATGCTTGAAATATACAATATTTAACATTGCCTCATGTCAAAAAGTAATCGGGAATAGGCAAGCAGTCGCTCGGTTAGGGAACTAACAAAGCAAATGAATAAGTGTGTATGGTGTCAACATCAATAGAAGACATTGTGTTATGCCTTGAATGAAGTAAAAAATAAGATTTATTAATGAAAGCTCTCCTAAAGAGGGATCGTCACCCGATGTGGACCGCGCTCTTGGGTAGGAAGTTGGGGCGGTGAAGCGTGCCGCGCGACAGATTAATGGCCAGAAGTCGCCAAAGAGCAGATATCCGCAGGTTATTTCTTTTGATTCTTTATGTACGATCTTGACACTTTATAACAGCGCAAAAATCTTTGTGTCGATGAGTTTCGATGGAGAACATTTTTCACACCTTATAAGTAACTTATGTAAAAAATACAATAAAAATTGAAGGCCAATGTTAATGTGCTAAAAGATAGAAATGTAATCATAAAAATCAAATTTCTTATTTTATGAGGATGCATTTAACAGCGAAATATACTTTAAAATTATAATCCATTACCCGAAGCTTTAGCCCAATGACACATTTTTTAACAACCTAATGCCATCGCTGCTGACTGCCCTTTTACTCTGACTTTTGACTGATCGCTGTCGCTCACAGGGAGCAGAATGAAGCCACTAAGGGATGCAACTTATAGAAGACAAAAAGGGGAACAATAAAACAACTGTCGAAAAAATCTCAAAAAAAGTTGAACATTTGATTTTTGAAAATATTCAAACATGGCGGGTGAATTTTTTGAAGAAATTTCCAAATTGCCATGAGAAAAATTCGGCCGAATTTTTCTCATGGCATTTTCTTCAAAAAAATTCACCCGCCATGTTTGAATATTTTCAAATGGCTAAGCACGGCATAAGTGCTGGTGAAGGATACTGACGCTTGTTTCTTTCAGCCTATTCATTGCTGGTAACACCCCCTGCCAGATGTCTCTGCGGCTGTTCGCAGGGCAGTGTGAAGATTAAGATATGTTATAGCGTCAGGCTCAAGCAATTTTTTTATGTTTGCAGCAAATAGGCTTGAAGATTCGGCCAAGCCTACAACGATTGCCGATAAATTAATGATCAATTTTTCCTCATAAAACATACCATTACGGAATATAAATAGTTTAATTTCAGCAGAGAACATAATTAATGCACTCCTGTGAAAAAATTGGGGTTGCCCACTCTTTCGATTCATATATTATACATAGATATATCACATATACTTGACAACTTGATTTAGTTGTACATATATTTTTTCTAAAAATTCAAATGCAATAGTTAAAGACCTTTCAGTCAAACAAGTGAAAACAAGGGCAGACATAACGGTCTACAAAGCACGAGCCGGCGATGAAAAGAGCGCCTTGGTAGGTATTTAAGGGCAGTCTGCGCATGCGCCGCACCCCAAGTCGTTAATTCAAACCTTGCACATCAAATCGTCATCGAGATTATTCCATCCTCGTCTTCAATTCAAGCGATGATTAACCCTGATTTACGAAAAAAGTTGAATAAAAATGGTATATTTTCTTCAACATCATCCTTCATTGAGAAAAAACAATATCCTTCTCACCACATCTGCAGATATTAAATAACATTTTGTAGATTGAGACTGGATACCGGGAACATACAAAACAAACATATGTCCAGGAATCTTAACAAAGAGAAGATAGTTATTCAACAAAATAAAATATTGCTAGTGAGAACATATTCCGAAAAATATGCGTTACGAACTTGTAAATGAGATGTAAATATCCAAAAATGTTGAAGATTTCACATTTCAAAGATTTCTATGACAAATTATGCATTACGATCGTGATGGGAGCTCTCTGTCCCATCAATCTTTATTCAATTGACTTTCAATGAAATTTAAATAGCTCAAGAGTTGAAATTTAATACACACAATGTTCATTTCTTATTGAGAAAATCACTGTCAAGTTTAAGCGAGCTTATTCAATGTTCCAAAAAGAGAAAGGTAATCATTATGATTATATTGATAATACATAACAGATTATAGCACAGTAATTTAAGCAGGTAAAGAATAAGTTGTACTGGCTGTTAGATGCATAAAAAACTTAAATTTATTTTTGAAACATACACCATAAATGTACGTACCTAGCCGGGGGAGGAAGGGGAGGCAGCTGCACACATAAACTGTAGATTAGGATTCGTAAAAAGGGTTCTAGGTAAATGCAATGAGAGAGTACTAGAAAGAAGCTATTTTACACTTGTCAGGCCTCATTTAGAATATGCCGCTAGTATATGGGATCAGTACGAGGAAGGTATGATAAAAGAATTAGAACGTGTGCAAAGAAGATCCGCTAGAATTGTTAAACGCCGTTATGATAATTGTATAAGTGTTACAAGTTTAATAGAAGAACTAGGATGGGAATTACTATCAGAATGCAGGTTAAAATTTAGGTTAAACCTTTTAAGTAAATTCGAAACCGATTTCTTCACAGATGACGTTAGATATATATTAAGAGCCCCTGCGTATTATGCTAGGTTTGATCAGATTAACAAGATTAGAGAGATAGATTGTCGTAACGATAGATTTAAAATGTCATTTTTCCTGCATACCATACGAGAGAACAATAGGCAGCGTAGCAAAGGGATAGGTAGGTGAAATATAGTTAGAGTAGTCAGTAGTGCATGATGCACGTAATAGCAACCAATAATTCCTTTCTTATTATGTAGATACTAACCATCTAGCTGCATGTGACCCTATTATCTAGCATGTCTCCATTAAATATCCTAGTTGCATGTCAATAGTGCATGTTTGGTGATCTTCACCCCCTGCCACACACCCTCGTGGTGCCTCGCAGGGTATTACGTAGACATATATGATACATTCATTTCCAATCTATAATTCGTAGCCAGACAGGACGATGTCCTGCCCCCCTAGCATAAATCATTAATGTCCTGTAAAAGAAGGGTGTCCTTTTCCCGCCTAAATAGAATAATTCCTGGCCTCGCCCATGGTACCATGAAATTCTAAATATAAGCCCCTCTATTTATGTTTAAATATTGCCAGGAAAAAAAGTCGAGGGGGCTTATCTTTGAGCGTAAAGAAAGAAAACTGTTGAGAAATTCAATTTCTCATGGTCCAATCCAATGAATAATAAATAGGTAATGATGAGCCGGTGTAACTCAAATCATCAAGTAACATCTTATTATTCAATAGTTGACAAAAGATTTTATTGATTAATAATAAAATTTCCCTATATTTTTCGTCCGTACTAGGAATATAGACGCGTCTACATGATGTTCACCGTGTGCGTGACGAAGATTTGGTGGTATGCGGGTGCTGTTGATGGTATTGCATAAAGATCTTGACTATGACCACGGCTGTGCAACAATCTTCGAACTTCAACTAAACGACATCAGTAGAATCAACGGTAATAAAGCACTCTTCTTCTGTTTAAACTGGGACAGTTCATTACTTTTGGAACAGGCGAATTTAATATTTCCCTTGTCACCTAAACAGCCAAGTTGTCACGAAGGTGATATCTACAGGGATGATAAAAGTAATTAAGTACACTTACGTGAGCGCGTACTCTATGGATCGGAAGCAAGGAATAATGGAAAAGCTGACCAGAAAATACTAGAAGCCTTCTGAACCTTGTCCTGGAGGAGGATGCTGAAGATAAATGGACGGACAAAATAAGAAATGATGATGTGTACAGAAGAGTAGAAGAGGAAAGGACCATATGGAACACAATACAGAAAAGAAGGACCAAATGGATTGGACACACCCTGAGGCACAATGGACTTGTGAAGAACATAATTGAAGGAAAAATAGAGGGAAATGTTCCCAGAGGAAGACCTAGGAATAAGTTCATGGACCAAATAAAGAGGAAAGTAAATAGGAAAAGATACCAGGGTGTAAGTGAACTAGCATTAGATAGGGAAGAGTGGAGGTTTGCATTCAACCAATCTTACGGTTGAACAACAAATTAATAAAATTTAATAATTGATCTCTCTTGATTTGTGAGGCAGCGTTGTGGCAGCCATATGGCCCCTTGGTCAAGAACTTACAGTCTACACTTCTCAGCAATTTGGGTACCAGTCGAAATAAGGTGAATCTTTACTCATGTGCTCAACAATAGTTCCAAATATATCCCGACTATTTTTATTTTATGTCATATTACTTTCCTACATATAGGTGTAGTAATATCCCATAAATCAGCAGTTAAAGGGGATCTGGTTGGTGCGGTGGCTAGAGTACTCGCCTACCACACGGGCCCTGCAGAGGCGGATGTTTTTCAGAGGTAACCCGATCCCGACTTGTGTCTTGTGGAGGGCACTTCAAGTTCAGTACTCCCGTATGTCGGATGAGACGTAAAACCGTGGTCCCCTTGGCGCCTTTCGTAAAGAGCAGGCTAATGCCGACGGCGGGTTTCTATCCACCCTTCCTCCCTTACCTGTCCTCTATGGCGCAAATGACCTTAGCCGTCGATCACCTCTCCAAATATCCAATCCAATCAGCAGTTACACCATGTGCAACTCATGAGACAATTGTATTATATACTTTCATGTTCAAGCATTTCTTCAAGCTTTATAGTGAAAAAGGTCGGCCAACATCGCTAATTCAACTAAGGTCATAATGTACGAAATTCATCCGGATAGCAAGAAAAATAACGAATAACTGACGACATTTTGAATATGATTAATTCTTAGTTTACGGTATTGTCCATGGATAGTATGTGTGTGCACTTGATAGGGATAGTAATAAATAACTGGGACATGTAACAATATGTTGAACAAATCAATTTTGGCCTGCGCAAAAAGAAAACAATTTTTGATCATCCGAGTTTTTGTACATATCTGTTCGGCAATGTATTTCTCTTATTTTATCGCTTCTGCCAGACCTAGAGATGTTGTGAGGCCTCAGGATAATATTCACTGTGTCGCTCTGAAACACACCAGTTCTGAATTTCCCAAGCAAGCTAAGCCTGGAATGTTGCCTCCGAGTCTCTAGGGGCTCCTATCTTAATCCCTCTAAAAGTTGGGAAACACTAAGTTTGCTCGTAGCAGATTTTCTTTGTATTTAATTAATTATTTTGGCTAAATCTTTAAGACCAGGGCTCCACAAGTTCACGGCATATGCGAGGTGTGGCCAAAGATTACGATAGAAAGTATATTACGGCCAGAGTACTTGGGAGCAACTGGGGTTTATTGCACTATGGTCACACATTAGTATAAAAAATGCACGATTTTTGGCGCAGAATTAAAGTATGACAGGTACAGTTTTCGCAAAGCATTAGCCTTTCATATCAATAAATGATAAACGGGTATGAATACCTGAAGTTAGCGCACAATGATGCGCCCATTAGATGAGCCCCGCAGCTCCGAACTGCAATTCAAATATAAGCTGTACAAATAACAATTGAAAAAACCTATCTAATGATTGTATTGCGAATATAATGTTATCACATGAAGGAGACAACAATCTGAGCTTTCTGTTAACAACTAGCAACAGAGATATCAAATCCGAGCTCTTAAATTACTTTTATGTTTCTCATTTATTAATCATCTCAGAAAACTAATGAATCACAGATGACATTTTCAATGTGATTAATTTTTAGTCCATTGTTTTTTCCATTGACGATAAGCGTGTACTTGATAGAATTAGTAATAAAAACATTGTTATGTAACAATGTGTTAAACCAATCAATCTTTGTCTGCTTATAAAGAAAACAATTTTGGATCATCAACATAAATCAATTTAAAGTTAAGGTTAGCCCCTTCTTGTTTCCTAACTAAATACTCCCACATTTTTTTAATGAGAGACGAAGTGTTTCACGATTAAGAAAGAAATCACATTAATGAAACTTTTCAAGCATCGTCTTTTACGCGCCGCGAAAGTTGAAACATTTTTATCTTTCTAATATTGCTCATCCATTGTGCCGTGGACGTACGCCAAAACGGAATCAGAGTATTCTATAATTCTAGGATAAGAACATCTTCACTCCATTCATCACGAACGTTCAGCAGAATACAGCCTGGTATATTATAAGGATTATTGAGGGAGTTAATAGGCACTGAATGAAACATATTTGGAAAAAAACGATACAATTAGATTCGTTGAAGAGCTAGGAATAGATGCCCATGCCACCAAAAGTAAATTGGGAGCTTAGACTATTGTATACTTGTTATGACAATGTCGAAATCTGACCAAGGCTGACATTAATTGATATCACAAAGTGTAGTTCCAAGAAGCAATTTCACACTAACTTAGAATCTCGAGGCATTCTATTTTTGAAATTTACTAATATTTATGGCTAATATTTTGTGAAAACTCTTTTTGAATAAAAATCGAATGAATCGACTGTGTTTAAGCCAAAGCTATGGAAAAGTTTCCTCGGAATTTCCCTTTTTAATACTGGCTGTATAGTTTCACTTCGCTTATAAGAATCTTGTTTAGACACGCATATGTTTATTTCTGCATCATTCCTTATGCAGTTTTGTCCTTCGAGAAGTGCTGTTTCAATTAATTTGATTTATTTCTTACGACCCAGGTTTCATCACGTAGTGACGTCTTCAGGTGACAATGATATGGGATCACCTCTTCCACCTTTACTTGCGGAAATGTTTTTGAACGAATATGAATCAAAGTTTTTTAATTCAGGCTATGATAATATTAAATATGTTCGCTATTGGTTCAGATTGGTTGCCGATGTTCTGTTGTTGGACGGGCACTGCTGGGCAGCTGGACTTGTTCTTCGCATTCATTAATTCACTGAGCAAAAAATTAAATCCACAATGAAAATAGGGAATCAACTCATCAACTATCTAGATTTGATCATTCAATCGAAGAAAGGAAATTATTCCTTTGATATCTACCGTAAAATAACTTTCCCCCAACCAATCTCCCTGCCCGGAGAACCATCAACGCCGGAAAATCCCTACCCAGCCTAACACTGTACTTTTCTTCCCCCCCCCCCCCTCTGCCTTTTACCCACAAGACCACACTTCAACGCAAGTCCCTTCCCCTCCCTTCTCTATTTACCCCTATGCACCAGGATTTTTGTATATATACGGATGTAAAAATGATCAATTTCTGGTTCTAAAAGGCCAGGTAACAGGTTCAGCATTGCTCTTTGCACGAGCAGTAATTTTAAGTCCAGAAATTTGGAGGGAGAAGATTATATATCTTTCTTCTGATTTCCAAGTGATCCTTCCGAACGAAAGAAATGGGTAGAAGCTTGCAGGAGAAAGGACAACTGGAACCCAAAAAGCTGCATACATATGTTCGAGGCATTTTTGTAAGGAAGATTTTGAGAGAAATGTCATGATAGAAATGAATTTTGCGAAAAGGAAACGGTCGCTTGAGCCTAGAAGTATTCAAACGAAGTACCTGCTACCTTGTCATTGTGTAAGCCCCAAAATCCCAGTGCTTGATCAAAAAAATTGTCGAGGGAGGAGGAAAGGTAAATCGGTAATTGAGTTCTTCAAAATCCTTTTTTTTTTACGCGGAGAAAATCCTTTTTCCTTTACTGATAGTAATTTATTTTTCATTTTAATCTCTAAACAATCTGATCGGAGCCCCATTTATTCTTATTTCCGCTTTCTATAAATTTTTGATTCAGCAATTTATTTTTACTTTCCATTTATTAACTGTCATTCGCCACGTAGAACGTGATATGTAACGAGCAGCTAAGTTTTTTATTTGATGCTTAACTTGCTATTATACACCAGGATTTATTACATTATACTTCAAATTTTTAAATAAAGAAGGTAGGTGTTCATAAAAATGTCAACTAGGTAACTTGAGAGTCTACATCCATCGAAAGTTCATTTATATTTTTACTGGCCAGTTTATACACTAAGTAAATCATACGTAGAGTTCCGGAAAATCTATTTCAATGTGCTTGATATTGTTACATGCCATGAAAACGCATTTCACTAATTTTATTCACAATAACGTGCTCGCAAAGGAAAACAGTGACCATTTTCGCCATGTTCTGCCCGTTTGCTGCTTGGCGACGGGACTGCAGTGATGTCACGCGCCCGGCTCTCGGCCAGCTGAGACAACCTCCCTCTCTCTAAAGACCTTGATCAGCACCAGCATAAAAATACCATGACGTGAATTCACCTCATGCCACATTCAAAGGGTTAATATGTACAACAATAAAAAAATCCTTATTTAAATGATTGTGATGGTACATACATGCATAATTTCTTTTGATTTTTTGAAAATATGCTCAAATGCACAGAATGGTTATCTAAGTTTATTCTCATTAATTCAAGTTTTCAGTTCCAGAATTGTCTAACATGTTGGTGATTTAATTAAACATTTGAAATAAAAAAGCAGTTTATTGCCCGTTTCTTGGATCAATATGCTATTATCCCTTGCAAGCAGTACACAGGTCACAAGTGTGGGGAGATTTAAATGATCCCAAGATGCCAAGCACATACCTACACACCATTCACTAATACCCTGTATTGGACAATTGACCTCTCCCTATTTTTCCAGTTCTGCACATCAAAGCAATGTTATACAGCCAGAAGAAATGGAAAAGGGCCATGGAAAATTTGAGAGTAAAATATTGAACTTCAATTGCCATTGAGTCAGAAACATATAGTTCAGCTTCTCCTATTCTTGTCAGCAAGTAATTTGATCATAACCAGGAAAACTGCTCTTTCCTTCAGTACAAAACTATGCAAGTGGTTGGCTAAATCCAGGCAACTCCTGCCCACCTGATCATTCCTGTGCGATGTCAAAGCCCATCTCAATTCAATAATAAGCAATATCGATAGCCATAGAGCTAGTAAGGCCCCACTTGAGAAGGAGAACATCAAACTCTAGAAAGGAATGGTTAATAATAGAGTGATACTCAACTTTCCATAGGAAGTGGCAGAAGAAGTTGAAAAAATGATGTAGGGACTGATAGCATGCACATATGCCCTTCATATATAAAAGACTAATTTCTTTCTTAATCTGCAAGTCAGGAAAAGAAGGTGATTATAATTAACAAAAAACATCAGCAAAGGCTTAATTTGGAGGTGTGAGAGATTTTACAGAAATGTAATTTGACCAATATCAGATTCAATAAAAAAGAATAAATAAAACATAACCAATCATGTTTAATTATTCAACATAGCTACTTATAAATCATCGGCCATGCTTTCAGCAGTAAAAACTAATTGAATTATAACACTAAAATTAAACCATGTAGTTTTTACTCATTCGATTTTGATCTTCCTTTCAATTAATCTTTTCAATAATATCTTACACTGAAAAAATCATCAATACAGCTATTCAAAAATTATACTTGAGATAGAGACTTAGTGGGAAGAGACATTAGGTTTAAATAATACAATAAAAATTTTTCCCCTACAGGAGATAATTTTTGGCCTCACAGATCACACAGCACTGGTTGTATGGAAAGAAATGCACATCATCGGTTAAGTGTTACATGAATGGTTTTTTTCCCAAGTTAACATTCAGTAGAAACAGCATAATCAAATCATACAACATTTACAAAGAGTAAGAGGAGATAACTTTAAAAAATTAGGCCTAAACATATTAATAATTTTCCTTTAAAAATTTCAAATAAAGGGGTATATTATCACCAAAAAAAGGCCATGCAATTTTCACCTCTCATGGAGATTAGCATGTAAGAGAAAGGGAAATCTTTCATTCAAACCATCATTGCAGAGAGATAATATGGTCTGGGAACCATACAATAAAAATTATTTTAAAAATTAAAAAGAAGCCATACAATCAAATTTCCAGCCCAACATTTATAGAATAAATAATCTTTATTACAACAAACATTACAAGTTATAATCACTATCTGACCAATCTTCAGGCATCACTGGCTCTTTTTGTTTTTTCTACAACTGGCAGATGTTATATGTACAACTTTTAAAAATCAAACGCTCAAAATCTTCACAGAAAGATTTTGGGAATGCAAAATTATTACCTTTTTTCATTTTCTTTCACCTCTAACAGAAATGACGTTTTCATTTCCAGCCAGTACGCATAAGTACTTCCAGGCTTCTATAGTTCCACTATAACCTCCAGACGGCCACTCATAAAAATGACAATCCTACCCCAAGTTGAACTCCAGGTACCACATGATCAGACTTTTTAGAAAGGACAGGAACACAATAATTAAGTTCAACTCGTGCAATTTGACCTAACCTGAGGGCTATGCCAATGCCATAGGCTAATCTTACATTTTGGAAATAGTCCTCTGAAAAAGAGAAGAAAACCATGTTAGAGCCACAAAAATGCCAAGAGTTAACATTCAACATATTACACATAAGTAATTATGTAGTACATACTCTGGAATATTCAGGCATAAGTGTAAAAAATATCTATTTTATCAACTATGATCGCAGAATTTGAAATCATTAAATATGCCGATGAGGATAACCAACATTTTCATTGCATTCATGCTGTCAAGCAAAAATTTATGAGGTTGATCATTGCAGTTAAGTGTCTTTCATCCGGCACTGCTGGGACGTGCATGTAGCAGGATAATAGATTTTTTCCAGGTTATGGCTGCATTGTGGTATAAGTATATTTTTCTCAATTCAGGGGCTTGGGCATTTCAGTTGCAAATATATATTTAGGATAATTATTTATTTAGCATTATTTTTTCCTAACTTACTAACATGATGCATTAAAAGTGATAAAAACCTGATTTATAACATTAATAAATTCTTTCGAAAAACTGTAAAGAAAAATTTCTTTGGCAAGTGATTCACATTCACAATCGCATACATATACAATAAAACCTCCATCTAACGAATTCGCCGGGACCGGAAAAATGACGATTTCGTCAAAATTTGGGGTAGTTTCGTTTGAGGGAGTAAAAAACGTTTGTTTCTCGCATTTTCCTGATAATGAATGCCCAAATACTTCCTGTGGATTTGAGATCTGGGCTCCGTGCAGCCCGCTCCATCTGTGTTAAATGGTTTGTTTTGAACCATCTAGAATTTAGACATTTGTCAACTCGCAAATATTCCTAATTGCGGACGAAAAATGAATATTAACTAGAATTTGAATAAACACAGTTCTCATTATAGCGGACATTTTGATGACTTTCGTTTAATAATAGTGAGAAATAGGATTTTTTTACATTTAAACATCTAATAAAAGTTCAGTTGGTGAAAGTCGAAAGCGCAACATCTATTCGGGTAATTTTTCGACAGACATATTTGCCTTTAACATATCTACTACCCGATTCCTCCACCTGGGAGAAATATGAGGCATACTTAAAGGCTAATAAGATCTATTTTCCTCCAAGAATTTAGGGAGAGGCCGCTAAAACTTTGAAAAATATCTCTGCTTGCGGTCTGCTCTGCTTATCCGTCTAGCGACGCTCGTCTCAATGAAATAGTCATCAGTAAACCTTTGCAAAGTTCCCCGTGTTAATGATCGGGGTAGATTGTTGTTGTGAATGATGCAGAGGTTTTTGTTGCGCCAAAGAGAAAAGGCTCATCGCGCTTCGAAAAGTTCGGAAAAGTTCATCTAATACTTTTGAGGGGTTGAAAGAAGTCAAATGCCACATCTTTCCTGTGGGTTAAACGACTGGCATCCGTAACGTCTTTGGGAGAAAAGGTAACGCCCGCAACATGAGGGGAAAATAATCTCTTATTAAAGGCTTACTACGTCCCAAATCAATATCATGTGCCCTTCATACATTCCCAGTTTGACTAGATTAGTATTGGAAAGGTTGAGTTTCAACACAGGGAAACCTTTTGGGATTCTCAAATTCTCACAAGATTACTCGTTGCTTTAACAAAGACTGTCAGCTGGCCTCGAATCCCTTGCACCATGGGTGCTAATGGCATTTGATTGGAATGGTCTGGACTGATGAGGTGAAATCTGAAAACTACTGCTTTCTGTTTGTTTGCCAGAGAGAGTGGTATGCTTTTTCCTATCTTTAAAGTTCTATTAAACGTTTGCACACAATATCTACACGCATTTTAAAAGTAATTTAGTTCGCAGTAACGCGTGCGGATGCAAATAAATTCACTGAAAGGATACGAAATTCCATCTAAAATTCTGCTTACCATAAGAAAGCTCGGGTACTGGGTAACAAACCTGAATCGCGATCATGGCTCTTCATAATATTATTGTTCAATTGCGCTCATGACTTCGAAAACATGATCATCATCAAGAAAGATCAGGTGCTTCATAGCAGTGTAATGCGCTCCCAGGACTTGCCCTTGAACAATGCCCTACCAATACGGCTTGCCTTATGGATGACGATAACGACCACGAGAAGGAAAGAACCGTAATCCCACCACTGGTCGATGCATTTTTGAGTTTTGAATTCAATTTGTGGTCAATTAAAATGATTTTTACATGGCGAACTTTCTCTTTTGTATTTATAAAATTTCATATAATTAGCCAGTCATTGCAACTACGTATTACATTAATTCATATCACCAATATGTGACAATTCAAATAAAAAGTCATCTGCGTTCATTGAAAATCAAATATGGACCACTCTTATGCTAGCCAAATACATACGACAGCCACAAAATTAACCGTTACCTATTGATTTATTTTATTCGTGACATTTTACTTCAAACTGAAGTCTTTTAAAAAGCTCTTTTGATAATTTTATATTAGTGGCGAATTTGTAGCTAATACATAAAAGAGCATATTATGCAGTAAATGTAAAAGAGATGTTTATTTATGACTACACCTAATTTGGGTTAAATTTTTCTGAACGTTTATTCATATGTTCCGCATTTACTAGATAAAGCTTCACAGTGAACGGCTCGTCAGCAAACTTCCTGTGATAAGATGAAAGAAACGTTGGAAAAATATATCTAGATTATTCGGTATCAATAAGAGAACATTAATTTTTAATTCACGAAATCATATATTTACGTATATTTTTATAGATTAATCCCATTCTGACTAACTATGGATGGATTTCTATTAGATCGTGAACGAATCATTAATAAATGTCCGGTTTGAGATCGAAACTTCATCAATCTACAAATTGAAAATTACATTGTGTAGACTGTATCTATATTAATTAAATCTTTTTGTATCAACACTTGGTGCGAATAAATTTCGATTTTCATTATTTCAGTGAAAGAGACACAGGATGCGTCATTTAAAAAGATCCTCGAAAATTCAACCATAATGAATATCCCTTGGTGATAGCAGATGAAGATTTCAGCATATATTCAGAGTTGGGTGGGATATTGAATATTTGTTATATACAGTCTTTCAGTAACAACGATATTATTCGACGTAAGAAACATGCTTAAATATACACAGCGGCTGAATGCATCAATATTATAAGAAGAAAGCTCGAAAAAGAGGCGATTGATGAGTAAGTTCTAGGCTCCACCAAATGTGAGTTCCAATGCGGAATTCAAATATTTGTGGTAGACGATGTCTTCCTCAGTGTTGCCAGTCTTTCGAAATGTGTGCAGCTCCTCAAAGTTCCCAAGAATGCTGCATTCTGGCGCGCGAAAAATTTTGCGTTAATTTCTTCTGCCACTGTACATGGAGTTTACTGTTGTGGACTACAAAAGCCTATTGGTTACTATGAGGCTTCTGATTAAGATCATGATCTCAAAACATTCATCATAGCCTCAACTAATCTGGTTTTCTATATGTAGTGCTTCACTAGAACAAATGCCAGGACACAAAATTGCATACATGATTCCAGGGTAAAGATACTGATTGAAACACCAGTGCTTTCATACACACATACCCTATCATTCCATTATCCAATTCTCTTCAGGGTTGGCACAGTCAGAACTTTAGCTCATTCCTGATAGCTGCTATAACTGATTAAGCACAAAACCAACTATGCTAACCAGCACTTGATATTCAGAACAGAACCCAGTATAACAGCAGCCATCCTAGCCACCTGATCACTGAACTTATACCAGCAAAGAAGCAGTATTTTCCTTTATATTGAAGGATATGTATAATAAATTACATAATCTACCTTACACAATCGGTCCATGGTTACCAGCAGGGTTGGGTCATTACACGTAGAATATTATTTTTCTACATACACGTAGAAAATAGTGTAGATAATGTAGAATATTATGTTGATTATTTTGTCGTCTGTAAAACATTATTTTTTAAAAATAAAATGTAGAAAATTACAATTAAAAAAATAAAATATTACACTGATTTCATGCTTACAAAATTAAATTACCTTGAACATATAATATTAGTCTTCCTAAATCACTGTTTTATTAGTTTTAATAACTAATATAATAGTACAATTAAATACTATAATTATAAATATATATTAATACTATAATGAAATAATAGAGATAGTAAAATTAGAGAATACATTCTCTTATTTTATTTACTCTATTATTTAATTATAGTATTTACATATAATTAGTTGTGACTTGCCCTGATGGAGGAAACCAGAGTGATGAAAAAATGTTGACCTCGCATACAACTAAGGTAAATGTTAACCTGTGGCCCTTCAATGCAACAAAATAACCAGTTTCACACCTTCTCTTCCTTAAATATTTATTTATAATTTTTTTATAATTTAGATGAGATTTTAGATAGGTAGGCCTACACCTCAAAAGGGGGTGAGTGTCAATCATTTATGTTCATAGAATTAGAAACAAAAACATTTAAGCCTACACAAGGAACTTTATATATGTATGGCCCTAGTGTTTCGAGCTGAATATCTAACTATCCCACATAACTCAAGATAGGCATTAAAAACTAAGTAGGCCAACACTGTCCTATATGGCATTTCCAAATTTAATACTATAAAACAATACTAAATGCTAACTTGTCAAAGATGAGACAACATGACCCAAAATTATAATTTTATTGTTTTAATCTTACAACTTGGAGACTAAAATTTCCTCATGTGGCTTCATTGTATTCTTATTGTTGACGTTTTTTAATTGTATTATATTGTAATCATTCCATAGAACTCCCAAAAATACATCATAATTGTAGTTTTAAAACAATAGAGATACCTTCCTCTGTCTGAAAGAGAACTGACCATCAATAAAAAGAGCAGTTAGCCCTGGAACAACAAGTAAACATACAGCTCTCAAATTGTTTTTTGATGGTAACTTTCTCTTGGCCTTGAAAGAAGTGCAGTAATATACTTACTATTATGTTTCACTTAGTGGCAATGAACATAATTTCACTTCAATTAAAATACTAGATAATATAATCCTTAATCTAGCCTACTGCATATATAACTAATTGCAAGTACTTGCCATAGAAAATTTGAAAAATTATATGAAGTGGCTTCAAATGACTCAGGCCTACACCAATCAATCTAGAAAATATTGCTTTGACTCATGGATAATTTGGCATTTAGACAGTTCAGTCTTGAATAGTTATTGATTTCCTGGCAGGCCTAGCAATGGTAGGCTTGTAATAGGCTATTTAAGTTGAAAATGCACTAAATATAGGGTTAGCTATTAAAATGTATTAGTATATTGTTAAAATAAAATTTTCCAATAATCTTCATCACTTCTTTAGCAGTATATGTAAAATTAATATTCTACAGTAGAATATACACGTAGATTACACATTTCCTACACAGAATATTCTACTGACCCAACCCTGGTTACCAGGTCCTACTAAGGGCAAGTATGAAACTAGTACCGATTATGATGAAATTAAGTAGCTCAGTGGGTGAGATAGCGATTATTTTTGTTAATCAGCAAGCTGGTTCTGTACCACACAATACAAGAAAGCAATATTTCAAGCCAGTATCCTCAAACTTGGTCTAGATCAAGAATCATGGGAAATGGGCTTCATGAATAGAGATATGTCAAGAAAAATTATTTCAATAATTTCTTCCAAACTATCTACAAGGACTTAAATTCCTTTCCCACTTCTATTACAGTGATGCACTGATTCATCAACACTTTATTTCTTAAAAAACTTCTCTGAAGCAAAATGCATAACCAATCAAATGTGTAAGTGAAGATGGTCATACCTCTCTGGGATGACTGGCAAGAGGCATCCAAAATAATACTTACTGATATCAGTACTGCTAGCGGCAATGTTCCCGGCATTAACAAAAATGTGTGTTCGAAAAAGATCACCAAATCCTCCACCACCAGGGCGGAATGGTAGCGGGCTAAAGAGATGTACTCCTCCAGCCCAAAATACCTGCAAAATTTTATTGATCTTTTAACTTCTGACAGAAAATGAAAATAACCATACCATTGACAGCATGGGTAAATTGATTTTTTGAGAAGGCAGACCAACTTATGGAATTACAGCAAAACAAATGATCAGAGAGATTACCTCTCCTCCAAGAAAGTTCCCTTGATCATGTGGTCCCACTCCCCTCCATTCAAAGCCTCTTAAAGACAAAGGCCCTCCGAGGTAAAACCTGTCACATATTTTAGACGTTTTACTATTGCTGAGATTATTGAGCATTCCACATTGGAAAGTTGATTGTAAAACCTGCAATTTAACAAGATAAGGCATTCAAAGGAAACCATCCATAAAGGAATACTTCCCATACATGGGAACTAAATAAATGAGAAAATAAGATAATACACAATCATCATAGCAAAGGAAGGTTAACTCACCACATCGGATGCTAAGGGCCTATTGCTTTGGTAGTGCAGCTCATTTTTTATAAAGCCTATGTCCCCTCCCAACCCAGCTGCTTCTTGAATCAATTTAACCATGGTACCTGAAGATGGAAATACACAAGCATCCCGAGTGTCGAAAATAGCTATGTGTCGAAGCGCAGACTTCAGAGAATGTCCACTTTGCTCACGTACAAGGAAGGAAGTTGAGCGAGTAAGACATTCAAGCTCACGCCATGAACCTTCCCACTGGATGTTATGTCTCAGCTGCCGAAGAAAAGAAGGTACAGGTATGGCTTGATTAGGTTCCAAAATTGATAATCACTTGCTCTTAAATAGCTAAGATGATAAAGAGTACACTCGTGGTTTACGAGGGTAAGCTAAATACTACATACGCAGGCCTTAGAGTTGAATGCAAGGTCGAGTAACAAGCCTCGTTCAGTTATTTTGTAACCTGATGGTATCCATTCTGATCCCTGTTGAAATAAGGACGCTGAAAACCTGAAGATGAAGGAGTTAAGTTACTGTCACGATATGACATAATGGAATACGTGAGGAAAACATGAATTAATGTCAACAAACCCAGCGTTTTGTAAAATTCCAAGTGGTTTGTAAAAGGTGGTACTGAGGCCAACAGTCCGATTCCAACCCCGGCTGTATTCAGCGGTAAGTTTTTCACCACGTCCAAACATATTTGGAGCCTTTAACTCAACGACTAATGATCCCTCATTATTTCCCATTAAAGTCTTCACAGACCCAGTAATACGTTTCAATTCTTTCACCTGAAAAATCACCTGCAAAAGACAAAATACATATAAAACTACATTCCGCAAGGGCATTGTGACAACCGATATTCAGTAAGCTAACCATCGTGATACAACGAGATCTACATAATTTAGTAATGCAGTACCTCCAAACCATCGGGAGTAGCATCCGGTCCATCACTTGTATCAATAAGAATGCCGACCTTACTAAAGCATTCTAAATTTTCGAGTTTACTTCGGACTTTATGTGCACCCAAAATAACCTAAAATGTCAACAAATGCAATAATTAAATTCAAAATACCAGCACACTTTACAACATACTTCTATACCGCTCAATTACCTCTTGGAAATCTTGAGCTTTGAAGAGTTCCTGCACCTTATTCGTAAGTAAATCATCTTTCGTCCTACCCAAACCTTCAATCTTAACTTTGTCAACTCGAGCCTAAAAAAATACATAACTTTAACATAGGTACAGTAGCAGATTACCAAGTGGCTTCTCCTGATAGGCACACTGCACTCACCTTGACGCTCTCCAAATTAAATCTAGGACCCTGAGTAGGCACCTGACTATCCTATTGAAAGAAAAATTGTGTCAAATGCAAAATAATAGCTAGTAAATAAAACATAACAATTCGAGAAATAATCTACTCACCTTCGCATGAACTATCCCCATCCTCCTAAAACGCCTCTTATACTAATTATGGGGATAACGACTTACTGATTACATTTGTAACATGTAATTTTAATTCGACGGCTTTCGTAAATCACAATACAAACATTCGGGCTGATTTTGGAAAATAGTAAATTTTGATGAAGATACACCGGGACTCAAATTAGTTGTTGAGTTGAAGTCATAAGAAGGGTTTAGATTCGCTATAAAATGATTACTTGGCAAATATTTACAAAAATTTAAGTTACTAAAAATATATTTTGATTTTTGGTAACTATGATCGGGCGCCTTTGTTAATATTATATTTTTTGTTGTGGTATGTCAGTTGTATTTATCCGTAGAGCGCCAAAACATGGATATTTTGTGTGCATTACGTCATATGCGGTCATGCCTAAATATTTCACTGAAGATTAACCAGTATTTGTGGTATTGGTTTTCTTCATCCACTCTTTACTAATGGATTGTTGGCCACACGTCGCGTGTACTCCAGTACTTCACGTTTTCTATCTCAAGGTATTTCACTTAAGTTGCTTAGGAATTCCGGACAGTCACGATCGGTTATACGACTTCCTTGCATTTCCATCGACAATTGAACTTACTGTATTAATGATTCAACTTGTAAACGTGTAGATGCCTTGTATCCGATACTGGTTTCTAGATTTACGAAGGAAGAAACGAAATTTCTTCATGGCTTTTGCCACAGCCCATCGTTGATGTTCTAATAAAATGGTGAAAATCGTCAGAACAAGATGTAGCGTTGCAATGATTAGATACTCGATAGTTTTACTTATCAGAATTGAACGTAAACACTGTACTCAGGCAAACACACTATTGTATTGCCAGGAGGAAATAGTTTTGTCTAGTGCCAGTATTTATTGTGCATACTATTAGTGAACCTTTGGCACTAAAGTTTCACTTTTTTAATCACTGCTGGATTTGGAGGCATATCAAATATATCAGTGTTTGAATGGCATTCCCCACATCACTCAACAGATGGCTATTTGCTTCACATTTAGCAATCACTAAATGAAATGTGAAAAAATAACATTATAATTCTCTCCACATATCCCAGACTAGCCTTAAATAATGCCCTTGAGGTTCCTAAGCCTTGTGCTGCTTGTAAAGTGTTCCTGACGATGGTCTCGTGATATGGGAGGACCCTTAATCCTGAGTTTGCGCATAAAATTTGCAACAATATCTTCTAATTTGGCCATTCTTCTTTCTCTGGTCTGCTTTGAGTCTATCTTGTTGATTTTAAAACCCTCTTTCAAATCACCTCCTTGCTCTTTCATCTTCTGATGATTGTTACTCTCTGATGTGCAGAATTGCCGACCAGTCTCTGTGATTGATATCTCTTTCACTTTGGAAATGGCTTGCAGTTTGAAATAAGCATCAAAACTCTTTCTCTCCTCCCAGGGGGAATGACCTATTTATTTAACACATTTTCCAACCTTAATCGTTTCAGTCATGAGCAAACATTTGAAGATAATCCCTTCAAAGTGAATGTAAGTATGGCTCATCTTCTGAACATTCCAATGATAAACACTGGTTCACTTTGCAGTAAAACTTGCCAAGCATTCCACCATCATTTATCTCTTAGAGTTTCAAAATTGTGTCACCAGGAGTGACTGGACTAATTTCATCCTACTGGCGCAGAATTTTCAGAATTAATAATGGTTCTCATGTACTGACCTTACTTTGATCAGCACTTCCTCTTCCCATTTTTATGAATTTAACCCTTTCGCTGCGGTCAAACTGCAGAGACGTTCCAGCCTCTGTGCGGTGAAAAAGTGAACGGTACCTATCCTACGTCGGCACAAAGTATGCCTCTCGTTGCACCTGCAACTCAATAGTCACTCAAGATCCCGGGATGGGATTAGTAGAATGTACAACAATGAACTTGGTGAATGACATTCGCGGAAAAAGAGAAAGTTCAGTAGCGTGGGTAGGAACAACCACTTGCCAACGGAACGTATGAGGTACGTTCACAGCAGTCTACCGGGCGAACGTAGCTACTACGTTCACAGCAGCGAAAGGGTTAACACTCATTATTGTGAACTGCTGGAATTGCAGTTGTAGCTGGAAATCAAGATGATCTTCAAAGGTTTCTAAATGTTATGGACCAAATTCTCCTAGAATTCAACATGAAAAGTTAGTGTTGATGTTTCATCTGTTGCTAATGTTAATCACCCTATTAAATGGCCTGTAATATGCTGTTTTTGGGATTGTGAACATAAATATATAAAACTCATTTTCTCCCGTCCATCCCGTTCCTCCTAGACTTCCAATCCAACTCCTAAACCTCCAGCCTCTGGATCACAGCCTACTTCTGTCCCATCCCACTCCCACAGAGGTCCAGTCCTTGGCACCACCATTGAGGCAGATGGAGAGGGCACTTGCGACGGTGACCAATGCTAAAAGCTGTAACATGGGCATGGCCTATCTGCCGACTTAGTTAACCCTGATTATTCATTAGCTCTTTGAGGCTGATGCACTGATTCTGCAATTTTACAATACTTTCTGTCAATTACTTAATTACTTCCCCAGCGCTACAGCCCATAATGGGGTTTGGCCTCCCTCAAGATGCCTGTCCATTCTCTTTTGTTCTGCACTTTCTCCCACCATCTTACAATCCTCATAGTCCTTATGTCTTCTTCCAAATCCTGCATCCATATTTTCTTTGGTTTTCCCCTTTTTCTCTTTCCATCTGTATTTCCATGTAGCAGTTTCTTAGGCATCCTTTCTTCACTCGTTCTTTCCACATGACTTAGCCAAGCTAACCTCACTCTTCTTCTGGGTCTTTACACATCTCCCTATGTCTTCGCCTCTGATAATATTTTCTATTTCCCTGTTTGTTCTTATCCTCTATGTTTCACCATCTGTCGCGGGGCCATATATCCTCCGTAAAAAACTTTTGTTCAAATATCCATAGAGGTTACTCATTTCCACCAGAGATGGTCCACGTTTCTGCTCCATTTCTCAATACCCGTCTGATAAGTGTCTTATAGATCTTGATTTTCAACTCCTTAGGTAGCAGGGTGGAATTCAGCAGCTAAACATTAGCAAAGTAAGCCCTATTTCCGGCCATTATCCTCTTGTTGGTCTCTTATCTCATTTCTTACAGTTTAAATTAATACCAAGGTAACTGAAATATTTTAACTTTTCATATTTGTACTACCCAAATGTAATGTTTTGAGTCTACCGTCCTGTCTTCCATGGCTGAATTTTTCATGTATTTCATTTTTCTCTCATTGATTCTAAGCCCTATATACAAATGTATGCTGCTTTCTGTCAATAACTGCCTGTAAAGCAGCATACATCTACTTCTTTAATGCGTAACTTCTTGTATGCATTCATACTTATATTTTCTTCTACTATTTAATGGCACTACAACCCAAATTAGGCCTTGACCACCTCAATTTTCTTCCTCCATTCCTCACTATCCTCTGCCCACTGCTACAATTCCTCACCCCTCAATGCTGGCTTTTTAATATAGACTGTATATTTCATTGTTATGATGGATTCTCTATGCTCCTGTGTTCACAGGCCTGTATACCCTCAGCA
This sequence comes from Ceriagrion tenellum, assembly GCA_963169105.1. Classification (NCBI taxonomy): domain Eukaryota; kingdom Metazoa; phylum Arthropoda; class Insecta; order Odonata; family Coenagrionidae; genus Ceriagrion; species Ceriagrion tenellum. Next base: position 111,298,199 of record OY720633.1, on the reverse strand, counting down.
GTACTTTACTCTCAAATCTGTCCAGCAACTCTGCAGATTTGACTGTCGTTGTCCAAGATTCACAGCTGTAAGACAGTACTGCATGGATGAGTGTTTTATATAACCGAATATTGGTCCATATATATGTATATATTTTCACTTAAATTAATAATAATCTGCATTCCCTGTGAAAACTATGTATGTATGATCAATTGAGTAGAATACATAGCACTAGCAAGGAGACATCTCGTGATGGATGTTAAGGATGCTGATGAAACTTTTTTTCTTAAAATGGAGCGAAAATGCTGGATAAGTGTCATAGCTTTCTCTCTGTTGAAAGGTCAGGGTGATGTGAAGTATTTCCATGGAACAATATATTATATGGCGGTACGAACTCACGAACCTGGGCCTATGGGGGAGAGAGCTGTGACACTTTCCCGGCATATTCTCTCCAGTTCCAGAAAAAAAAGTTTCATCAGCATCCTTAACACATTCAGCGCAGAGCATGGAGATAGCCGGGAGCACGTCAGTAGACGTGCTCCCAGTTCTCTCTGTGACTGAGGAAGGGCTAACACCCGAAACGTTTCCAGTAAGACTTTCTTTTTACTCTTGTCTTTTTACCCCTGTGTAAGTTTCCTCTATTATTGTATATATATAAGTATATATATTGTGACGGCTCAAACAAGGGTTGATCGAGTGTTGCTTCAAGGTGTTTTGAAATACAGTGCATTTGCCTGGTTGTGTGAAGTCATTGTGTGAGTGTGTCAGGGTGAATGGTGGCCTGTGTGGCATCCTCAAGTTAACTAGGTCTACCTAGGGACCCACTTTATCCCCTGTATGTGAAAAGTAACCCCCTCTCACCAAAAACCCCATCCTTCGACGAGTGACTACTCCTCCCAAGGGATATAAAAATACGCGGAGTGTGTGCTTCGCGAGGAGAAACATTAGGGGAAGTCCTACGATGAGCATAATAGCCATCACCCTCTTGAGCAAACCAGAGTTATGCTGGTGGAGGACGGGATAAGCAAGGAAAATTCTGGAGAAGCAGAGAGTGAAGGTGACGAGTGACGGCCGTGTTCTTCACTGGTGCGGGAGAAGATTGTTTCCCGGTGCCGTGATTATGGGGATCCGAGCAGTGACTCCATTGACAACTTCAACAATTCCTGCATCGACAGAAATCAGTAAGAACGTCGCTGTTTGTGACCCGTCCACCATTCTGGTTATCCAGATAAACTCTCACTTCCCCAGTCACGAAATCAGAATCTCTTTTCCCTTTGCCGCCGTCCATCTTGCCCTCACCAAAATTTCGATGAAGTGTTAAAAAGTATCAGACAGTGGCCTATTTTAGTGATCAAGAAACTTTATTTAAGGGCACATGTGATCGTTAGCCCAAAGTCATTTTTCTTTGTAAAATGTATCATTTTTGGAAGGGGGAAAAGACTCATTGCATTCACCTTTTTTTTGTTTTATGTATGTATTTCACGCTGTCCATCTTCATCTGAATCCTCAAGTGTTGGAGGTTTCATTATCGTATATTCATCCTCATCCTTATCAGGGTATTTTTTTTGTTAATTTTGTATGTCATCAGGCATTGTGAAATATATTTTGGTGGATTCAAATAGACCAATTTACTCAATCATTCCCTCACTCGGGACGGCTGGTGTTCCCCTCTTCCTACCACGTATATGACGAACGTATTCCGTCACAGTCATTCGTTCATTCACTCAGACCGCTCAGCGGCAAATACACACACATGAATGTTTACACAGAAAGGTAGAAAGAAAGTGGATAGGAACACATAAAATCAACAAACACAGTGGTGGTGTGAAGATGTAAAGATGGCCGATTCCAAGCAGGAAAAATTCGACTGGACTGGGAATCGAACCACAGACCTTTAAATTTTGCGTCCAATGCTCAGACCACCAATCTACCCAGTCTACTAAGAATCCACTGGAATCGGCGGGGGGAATTTGCCGCTGAGCGGTCTGAGTGAATGAACGAACAATTGTATGGCCTGAATGGCTCATTTCCTACTTAGGTTAGCATACCCCGAAACGGCTGTTCTATATCTTTCACCACTGTCTGTGTACTTGAGTTATTCTTTCATTTCACCTTCTGTGTGTCATTCTCTCTCTGCCGGTGGGTGAAAAGCAGCCCCAATGCCAACTATTGGCTGCTCTCGTGGGTTACGCCTTGGAGAGTGTTTGTTCTTATAAAACGCCCACCGATTCCAGTGGTTTCTTAGTAGACTGGATAGCTCAGTGGTCAGAGCAGTGGATGTGAAATCCGAAGGTCCGTGGTTTAATTCCCGGTCCAGTTGAATTTTTCAGCTTGGAATCGGCCATCATTACATCTTCCACCACCATTGTGTTTGTCAATTTTGTGTGTTCCTAACCATTTTTTCTTCCTTTCTGTTTGAATATTTATTTCTATGTATTTGCTGCTGTGCGGTCTGAGTGAATGAACGATTGATTATATATATAAAATTTATAACCAATTTTCCCAAACAATTTTCCACATTTGTGTGATAGAGATGTTTATATCACTTACAATTAAATATATGGTTGAATCTAAGTCACAATCTTAAAAATCCTTTATTTTTCAAAAGTACGATCCTCTTTTTCTGCCATGTATTTGTATTTTATAAACGGACGCCCCCTTCTATTTTCTGTTTAATTACGATGGCAATAAGTAAATGAATCAATTTCAGCTAAATTGGCTCATCGCAATTGTTGTGGGAATTAGGTCGTATCCTGAAAGGTAGTCAACACGACGAAGTCGTTGCGATCGTGAGATACGGATCACGTCAATTGATGTGGTGAACATTTTTGCTAAAAATATGCCAAATATTACATTTAACATGTTTATACATATGTAAGGACAAGTTATAAACACAATATGGAGAAAAAACCTTAGATAAATTTTACCGGATTCTGATGACTTCCGTTAAAATATGACCCGCATTGAATGTGTTAATATCCATCACATGATGTCTTATTGTAAATGGCCAGTGATGTTTCAAGAGTTACTTAGCCTACATTTCAAAGAGGTGGTGAACATTCCTGCTTTAATCTTTGAATTCATCCATTCTATCATGCTATCCAAAGGAAAGTGAGAAAAGAGCAGGGATAGTGAATATGGCTGTTATTTCGGTTGCCAGGCTACAGTTTTATGACATAATGCCCTCTCCATGCACCTCAATTACCCTCGCCAACCACTCTATGCCACCCACCTTCTCAACCTCAGCTCATGTATCCTAATCCATCCGTGACTTCTGCACACACTAATGATGCCTCGGCACGCTTTACAGGTCTTCCCAAAAACTTTACCAAGAATTACGTTTCTTCCCATATCATTTCCACCTTCTCTTCTTTGCATTTCCTTGAGGCATCCATCTCCTTGAGTTTCACACTTCACAAGCGTATGTTTGTGTATCTCTTCGAGAGGCATGACTAATACCTGCCTTGGTGTAAAGGACTGCATCTGTGTGCAGGTTTGCCTCCTACGATAAAACTGACAAGAAACCTCAATAATCTTGTAAGTGGACTTATGAGGAGTAGACATGGGAGGAAGTCATCCTGGTAGGTCTGGAGTTCGTGGGCTATCAGATTGAAAATGTCTACTTGGTGCTATGGACTGGGTGACCCATGACCCTTATGAGGGGCACCACCAAGGTTCCTTGCCAGGTGCCCTAATTTCTGAAACAAATCCTCCTGCCATTGTTCATGGTCAGAGATATATTGCCCTCTATCTATATTCACAGTCGCTGAGGCGGTCCTCCCACAGGAGGCACTCACCAGGAAGGACCATAAGTTCACTATTTGATGCTGGAATTTTTATTAAACTTCATCAGTTATTTTGTACCCATGCTGTGTAGGAATCAGTGCTGTCCACATGGAGGGGGTCATAGTGCAGAGTAAGAAACACAAGAATATAGGTAATTTGTGGGAGGGGGGTTGGTAAAAATATGAAACGAGTCATTCAGCCATTGAAAATGTGCACCTTAGGCAGGAATGCATAATTTTCAGTGGTCTTTAACCCTTTGAATAGTGGGTTTTTTCTGCTGGCTGACCCCCCAGGAGTGAGTTTTTTTGAGAACATAGTGACTAGTATTATAATATAGATGGTAGCACTCTTCAGAGATACTTTATAGTGATAATTATGCTCACCAGACTCCGGCATAGATGGCAACAAATGCTACTATGCTTCTGAAAAGGAGACGTGTATGTACGCCTTTACTCCTCTAGCTCAAGCTTACAGGACGTACATGTACGATCGTACTCCAGATGGCCAGGAGGTCCGAGGATGTACATGTACGTTTGTACTACTCAAAGGGTTAAAGTTCTCTGTCATGAGCATCGAATGAAATGAGAGCTTTCACTCTGATATGCCTAGTTTACCTCTAGAGATGGGTAAATTTGCATAATATTCATTTGATGAAAATTACTACAGTAAACTGCAGTAATTTTCACAAATAATGGTAATTATCCCATAATTATTAATTATCAGTAATTAATAGCTAATGGGAGATTTAATAAGAAAGCCTATAACACGAGTTCCATTTCAACCATTACTATTGTAACATCAATATTTTAGAATAAAAGTAGCCTATCTGTTGCCCCGTTGCCTATCTGTTTCCAAACAAGCACATCATACCATGGTAAGTCACTTGTTTCATGATAGCTGTTATCATTATTCTGGCATCTTCATTCTGGAAATGTCACTCCCATGAAAGTCCATGCGGCAGAGCTCAAACTGATTAGGCAACCTTTTTGATTTGACAAAAGTGCCTCCAGGGAGATAGATGGAGATGAAAATGACATAAAATTATACATAGCTGAAAAACCACAGTACAATCTCCAACTAAGAAGGAAGGAAGGCTGATTGGGGATGAATAATTGAAACTGAAAAGAACAGAATTTAAAGGGGGGATTATTGTTGCCATATAGGTTCATAAGCAGTTACATATATTTTTGCTGTGACGATTATGTTTATTTTTGTGTTTTGTAGCTTGGGCTAAATTTATCCTTTCCCGTTCTAAAGAAAATTTCTGAGTGATATTTCAATGCACAGCTTCCCTCCTATTGCTGATCTAAATAATATTCAATCATATTATCTTTAGGATCAGGTTTAATCAAGTTTTGTTCCACTCCCAACCTTATCCTACTCACCATGCAAGGAGAATGGGAATTCCAACGCCTCATTCCCTTTTCAACTCCAACATGAGCAACAGCTAGCTGATCCTTGATTAAACTATTTACCTGTAATTTCATGTTACCTGGATTTTACCATACTTGTGTTTCCTCTACAAAATGTTACTGTGGTAGATGGCTGATGAGAGTTGTTCGGCTATAGTAAGGTAATGTACATTGGTAGGTATTACTATAGTTTCATGGGTAAAGAGTACTGTTGTACATGGGCATGGCCAGGATTTATTATGACGGTGCAGATATTCTGTAGGTTTATGCTAGGGGGAAAGGACATCGTCCTGTCTGGCTACGTGTAGCAGATTTGGACTGAAATGTCTTTTTTAGGGGGAGGAGGTTAGCTGCCTCCCCCTTGCTATGCCCATACCGTTGTGCAGTGAACATTGGTTGGATGGTTCATTCAGCACAGGTAGGATTGTATGCAGCCCACTATCCATCACTGCGCGGCACAGATTACATTTGCATATCCGTCAGGATGACATTGGCTATCCTCTAATTGTGCCACGTGGTGCTAAAACACGGTTTACATGGTCCTTGCATGACTCATGTAACTAGTTTACATATTTGCAATATACATCAATACTCGTAGTTTCTAGAGTAATGGTGGCAAACCTATTGTATCGTATATGCTAATTGTAACTCACCCTCTGCCAAACAACCTGGAGGCAGCTTGCATGGTATTATGTAGATGTATAAGAATATCTGTATTTGTGTAATCACATTATTACTAAATATATCCATAATCATTAAGTTACATGGTAAAATAATATAGAATTGCTAGAAAAATCGAATACCTAAAGTGCAATTTTTTTCTCTAACCTATAACTATAGTTATCACCATTGTTAACACATATACAATGTTTCACATGAATATGTGCTGAAGACTTATATTGCTCCAACTATTCTCCTCCTATGGTACAATTTGGTCGTAAATGCTTGCTCTAGCAAAAGGTTACTGTGTACCGCTCGATGCGTGGCTCATTATCATCAATCAACAGTCATGAAAATAGGTTAATTTACCAGTAATTAATTGACTATAAATAAAGGCTGCAGTTTATGTTTGTATGCATTACATTGATATCAGAGATGCAGGGAATTTGAACACTCACTAAAAGCAAGGAATCACACAAGGTTTTAGAAAATTCAACTGTTTATTGTTCGTTTTACAATTTTAAAATGAAACAAGTTATAACTTTATCTATAACTATCAAGTTATAACTTTAACTATAAGTTTAGTAAAAGGGCTTTAACAGACTAAATGGATATTTACCTTTTGATAAAAAGAATTATGACTGCAAAGAGGAAGTAAGATTCTTTTATGTATAGATAGAACTACTGTGATTTTTCACTCAATTGTTTCTCAAGGAGAATTCTGGGTATTTCTGCAAGTTAAACGTATTTAATGACTCTACTAATGAGAATCGTATAAGTTTTAAATATTTACATTTGTATTTTGTAAACAAATCAAGTTTTTTTTTATTTTAGCCCTGGCGAAAATGTCCAGTGATACAGGCAGTGACATCCTGTGACTTAGCCAGTGATTCTTGATTTTCAAACCAAATCACTGGGTATTCACTGGAAAGTCACTGTCAACTAAATTTTTAAAAATATATTAAATGTTTGATTTGGAGTGCTTAATTATTCTACTTTTGATTAAAAGTATTAGTATGAAATTTGTAACTAAATATTGTAACCCCTCGGGATGTCGTGTCGCCCGTCTTCCCTCTATTAATCGGGTGATCGGCGACCAGCCTTTGGGGCACATTCAGGGAAAGGGGAATTGGAGGGCAAAAGGGGAGGGCAGAGGTGTAGCGGGGATATCCCATGCACCTCGGGCGAGGGAATGGGGTTTGGGAAAGGGAAGGAGGGGAAAATTTAGGGATGACGAGACCTGAGATAGGAGCGTTCGGATAAAGAAAGCCGTTCGACTGCGTAGTTCACTCAACATAAATTTAATAAGTTTTAAATATGATCATTTTCAAATACAATCAAGTCGTTAACAAAAGGAACAATTAACTTCTTTTCCTTGGATTTCAATGAAATATAATGCGTAATTCACTAGGCTGCAGCCTCTCAAATACCCACAACAGAAAATTTTAAGTCCTTAACCTAGACCAAAAAAAAAAACACGTTACACGTTTTTCACATTCATAACCCATACGAAAACCACAAGAAAAGGGAACAAAAAAAAAACAAAAAAGAAAAGGGGGGGGGGATGGAAATATAAAACAACAAAATAAATGTTGCACTGAAGTTCACACTGTAATAGGGGGTAGTACTGTCATCTTCTCTACTTGTGCGAGGGAACTTTATAAACCTTTTTAGTGAATTCTCTTCTTGACTTGGTGGGGTGGGATTTTTCTTCTGTTCTTTGGAGGAGGGGGGGGGGGGGGGGGGGCCGGATTTCGTGGCTTTTTCTCTTACAATTTGTTGAATTTTTGGGGCTCTCGATCTGTTGATGGTGGCGGTTCCGTTCCGCGGCGTAGGCTGCCCTGCACCCTCTCTGGCAGGTTCACGGGTGGGAAATGACCTCTTGGCAACAGTTGGGCGATCCTTTCCTTGGTACCAACGAGTCTACCGTACAACTCCTACTCGTATCTAGCACCCTCTTTCATCTTCTCTCAGGATCTGTCCACCCACTCCGTCTCTCATGCCGTCTCCCACACTCCGCCTACTCTTAGGAGCGTTTTGCTTACGTGGAAAAGCCAAAAAAAAGAAGCCCTTTTTCTTAGGTACACCACGTTATATAGTCTTTGAGGGGAGGGATCACCAGGGGGGGGGGGGGTCAGGGGAAGAAAAAAAAGAAAGAGGAATGACTCACATGGGGATGGACGGTCATTTCACCAAGGACACGGGGGGGGGGGGGGGGGGGGGGGGGGGGGAACCACGTTCTTCTTCTTCTTGACCGTCTGTTTGGCACACTTAAGGAGGGAAGGGGAGAGAGATTCACATTTTTGTGGGGAAGAAAATGGGGAAACCTCAAATGGGGACCCAAATGACTCATATCACACACTCAAAACCCTCTTACACTCACTCACACATACAGACGAACATATATCTAACCAAAAAACGGCCTTCCTTTACCGTCGCACTCCCATCTCCCACGTCCAAATGTAATCGGGCAAAAGGCACCGGTTACAATATATCAATTGCATGTTCATCACTGGGAAAATCACTGGGCACCCAGTGATTCCCTCAGTGAGGAAAATTAACCAATATCACTGGCTAGAGTCCAAAAATCACTGGGTATAGTGATTTGTAATAACTGGAGATTTTATCATGAAATACTGTGCTATAACAGCTGTAAGACTTGAAACAGTGTATTTGTAAAGCATTGAGTCATAGCTATAAATGGAAATTATTAATTCGATGATTATTTACAATTTATTCGATAAAGATTTGGTCACTGGGATAATCACTGGGTATCCAGTGATTGAACTATTAACAGTATGGTAAAACTTTTTTTTTATTTAAAGAGTGGAACCGTGAAGCATCAATTGTTAACTATCAATTAAAATCAATAATGATTGATGATTATGTCTGGGTTTAATCTATGTAGAATTGGTCTCTAGGAAAAACACTGGGCACCCAGTAAGGGAAGATAGCCTAAATCATTGGCTAGGAGTCTGCAGAATGTCAGGGACTGGTGTGATCTTTGTCGCAGATAAAACCCAGAGCATGAAAAGTTGAATTGAAATGAGTGGCAATGATATAAGAAAAATATCAACAGGGAGTCCTTACATTCAAATTAATGTTGCGAATATCGATATTCATTTGTCCATTTGGGCCGCAAATTGGAAGTCTGCATGCTCGTCCTCCGCCATCTTCCTCCGCTTTTCTATTACCTCGAGAGAGAGAGTGCGGTTGTGTGCGGTGCTTACGATGTTCGGCTAGATACGATAACAAGTTTGTGACGGGAAGTTATAGAACATCAACCATAGTGAAATTCCCACTTTTAAAGTGGAATTGTGGAAGAAAGATTGTGTGTACTTCTTTCCCATGAAGAAGTTTTCGGAGGACAGGATTGAGGAGATGTTCTCAGTGCACGTGTTGCGATGTGCTGTGAGGTACATTAGAGGTTTTTCCTCCTCATTTCAGTTAAAAGTATGCTTCTCAGTTGCCAATTCCTCATCTCAACGAGGGTTTGTGTTTTTGTGGCTGTTGTTGCTGAAATGTGTCATTTTTGAGCCAGTTTGTTAAACCGAGAACCTGTTACGGCGTGTTAACACGATGCATGTCGCCAATCCCAATTCACTCAGAAAGTCACTGTCAGTCACTGGAAAATCACCGTCAAAATCACTGTAAAGTCACTGGCAGAGTCACTTATGAGCCATTGGTCATGTCACTTAGTCACTGGGAAAGTCACTGTCCCATTTCACAGGGAAAGTCACTCAGTAGTCACTGTCAGTTACTGAAAAATCGCTGTCTAAATCACGGTAAAGTCACTGGCAGAGTCGCTGATAAGTCACTGGTCATGTCACTTAGTCACTGGGAAAGTCACTGTCCCATTTCACTGGCAAAATCACTGAGTAGTCACTATCAGTCACTGAAAAATCATTGTCTAAATCACTGCAAAGTCACTGGCAGAGTCACTGGTCATGTCACATAGTCACTGGGAAAGTCGGTGTCCCATTTCACTGGGAAAGTAACTGAGTAGTCACTGTCAGTCACTGAAAAATCACTGTCTAAGTCACTGTAAAGTCACTGTCAGTCACTGAATAGTCACTGGTTATATCACTGTCTGCATCACTGGATATTTTTGCAAGGGAGCCATGCTATGTCAAGAAAAAAAAGAGGAAGATTTTCGTGCTCTTAAAAATATAGTTTCCTTAGTAGAAGAGAGTGTAGAGAAACGGTGGGAGGGTTGGATATCATTGAAAGAAGAGAAATGGTGGGAGGGTAGAAAAATATGGGAAAGCTTGTGTAAAGCAGACCTGGCCAGTAGCTTGAAACTATGATTGATGATGTGATAAAAACTGTATTGTATCTTCCTTGGTTGTGCCTTCTTTGTATCCTTCCTTGGTGAGGTTATTTCTACAGCTAGGTTCATGGTTAGTTTCGAAAACCAGGCAAAGAATTGAATGTTGGCGAAATTCGAGGAGCAAAATGTAGGTAACTATTTGGTAATGAAAAGTCACTGTGGCCAATTCGATTTCACCATGTGTAGAGCTTCAAAATGTATTTTAAATGACATGGCCTGGTAACCGCTGCTAAAAGACATCAAAATAAGAGCCAACATGGTAAAGCACATTTTCTGTGTGGCATCAAAATGTGTCATTTTGAAGTGTTTCGTAGCTTAATCAACCTCTTCAGTGCTATAGTTGATTATCATTTGTAATTCTTTTCTGACATGAACTTTTCGATGATGAAAATGAAACAAATATTTGCATATAAGCCACCATATTGGTCATCTAACATTGCTTTTCTGCTGTTCTCCACTCCATCTCCTCTCAGCTAATGCGTTTCTTCGTAATTATTCATTTTTATATCCTTTGCACTTTTATGCATATATTCCATTCTTAGTAATTTTCCCCTCGTTGCTCTTTCCATTATAGTTTTTTTTGGAGGCTAGGAGGAGGAGGAGATGTTTGAGATAGTGTCCTATAAGTTTGTCTACTCTCATCTGCAGCTCTTTCTTGGAACATCATTTCTCCCCAGTCCTTCATTGGGCTTATTCACTTGCTACTTTTCTCTCATTATTCATTATTTCATAATGCATAAAGCATTTGCAGCACCACATTCCCATCACCTCCACTATTTTATTTCTTGCCGTAGCAATCATCCAAGCTACAATACTGTTCATTTACTTCTTCATAGGTCTCTTTCTTAACTTCCAAGCCTGTTTCTCTTCCTATTTGTTCACTCCTCTACTGAGAGAACACAATCTCTGCTTGAACTTCTCAGCTCCTTTTACTTATGTTATTTGTTAATTTATCTTTATTTTAGATACTTATTAAAATTTTACATTTTTTGTACAATCATGTATATGTTACCCTTTTATTTTTTAATGCATTGTTCAATTAATTACCTTCATTTTTTAACACATTGTTCTTATTAGAGTTGCCTTAGATATATATATCTGTCTGTAGGTTTCCGCTAGTTTTTCACACAACTCTTCTCCTGCAGTGAGTTTTTTCATCAAGAATCATCACCATGTCCTGTATCTTTTTGTGGTGCATAGGGCCTCAACAAAAGCTCCCCACCAGACTCTGTTTCTGGCAAGCACCTTCACCTCCCCCCAGGACTTCCACCCCTGCTTGGCCTCCTCTATCAATCCATTCCTCCACGTCTTTCTGGGTCTTACCCTTCTTCTCTGGCCCTGAGGGTTCCACTCCAGGGCCTGTTTTACTATATGGTCTTCATGCTGAGAAAGTACATGGCCAATTCATCTCCATTTCCTGGATTTTATTTCAGTTTCTAATGGAATTTGTCCTGTTTGCCTCCACAGCTCCTCGTTTGAGATTGTGTCAGGCCATCTTATGTTTAGGATTCTTCGTAGACATCTGCTAACAAAGACTTCTATTTGTTGTGTTATGGTTTATGTAACTTTCCAGGTTTCACATGCATAAAGGAGCACTGATTTTACATTTGAGTTGAATAGTCTTAATTTAGTTGTGGTCATCAACTCCCTGGACTGCCAAATGTTTCTCAGTTTGGCAAATGCTCCTTTATTGATTCTACTTTCCATGTCCTTGTCAAACCTGCCTACTACAGACAGAACACTACCCAGATACAGGACCTGCTCTACTCCCAGATAAAAATGTTTGCATTCCAACTGCTTTCCGATTGCCTTCCATTGGAGCAAATGGAAAGGAAGCGGAAAACAATCTGGTAGAGGAAAAGAAATGGGGAGCAAATGAAAAGCAACCCTCCACAACGCAAGATAACTGGAAAGCAATGGAAGGCAATCGGAAAGTAAAGTTGCTTTCACGTTTCCAATCACTTTGGAAAGGTAATGGAAATAAAAAATTTTTATCTGGGCTGTTTCCAACACATCTTCCCCCACTTGCACTTCCACTCTTCCAGCTGAGTTGATTGCCATAAATTTGGCCTTATTTGCGTTGACCTGTAGACCCACAGTTTTCGCTGCATCCACAAGATCAGCTGTTTTTCATCTGAAATCTGTCAGCCTGTGGGCTTGTAGGCACGCATCATCTGCATAGTCCAGGTCCTCCAGCCGCTTCTGCAGACCCCATTGAACTCCTCTCCTTCTCCTTCCTCCAGCTTCCTGCAACACACTATCCAGCACCATGATAAAGAGAATGGGTGATAGCATAGATAGATCATCAAGAATATCTCCTTCATATTTCCTTACATTTTCCCCACAAATATAAATATCTTTCTGTACACTTATTTCATGTATGTATCTGACGAGGAGTTTGATGGAAGAAGGAACTGCCTCAATCTTAATCTTGCCCCAATAAAGACATACCTATTATCATTATAATTACTTGCTTCTTCCTCCTCTGGTGATGGGTTTGGATATCAGTAAAATCACAACATTTATCCACTGCAAGAATCATAGCACAGGGTGATTTCAAGGAAGCCACTATAATTCTCATAAACTATCAAAATATGTATTACAGGTTCTTGTAGTTGGCAGATCAGTGTCAGCAACACCATTGGAGTATCATTCATCAAACAGCTTTTAATGATAATATTTTCCAATTATGGGCATGATTAGCCATAAATTCTTGTACTAAGTTGGTACGAAGCTTAATATCCATATGAAATTATTTTCACGTGGCATTCGAAGATATCGAGAATCATGAATCAGCCATTCTGTTTTTTTTATTTTTAGCACCTTGAAACTCGAGAAAGGCTCTTGCAAAATAGCCAAAGACATCATTTAGTTCTCTCACTGCGTTTGGACATGAGCGTGAAGGGCATTTTTAAGCCATCAACTCTTAAAAGAGGTCTCATCCTTAACAGTTCGGAAAACTCACTTCAAAACTGTATATTTAAGCTCACAATTGTAGCTCTTATTTACATCCGTGTGGCGCCATTTTTAATTTTCCCAAGATGCAATTTCAGTGAGGAAAATGGCATTATTGATGGCCTGGTGAAAGTTCAATCCATAAATGGAGGACAAGTGATGTTCGGATAAAAAGCGATCGTATAAATTGTCACAGAGAAATAAGAAGACTCATCGCAAGTCGAAGCTGGCACTCTTCAAGTTTCGAGCAGTTTATTTTGTCATCAATTTCCTTTCTCCCCAAAGGAGAGGTTCTCAATTCTCCTGGAAAACTTATTCATTTATATTTTTTTCTCTGATTTAGATTTCCAGTCTTTCTTGAATGATCTCAGCATAATGTTTACCTATAGGGACGTGATGAGAGTGGTGTAAATAAAATAAAATAAAAACTTCCAAGAACATAGTAGCAAACAAAGGAAAATTGCGAAGGCTTTCCGACCTCGGTCGTGGCTTGCTAAAGGCAGCTTATCTCGAGTTGGTGAATTTGATTCCTAAGTTTTCAGTCAAATCAGAGCTATTTTTTGCTCAGACTGGCCGTGATATATGTGTGTTAAACATTGGCCTCAGTTGGGAAAACTTTATTGCGTTGTTATTCATTTTATTATTCCATACAGTCAAAAATGGCAATATGGCTAATGATATTGGTCGATGCTACAAAATAAATATAACAAAATTTACAAGGAAAAACTAGAAAAATAAAATAACTATAGTCACAGCAAATTTAACGCAAAGTCGGGGAGCCATCCCTCAAGTGCCGCCTCTTTAACACTACTTAGTGGCGTGAATTGTCGGGACATGATTAGTGACGTCGGTCTCCTTAACCGATTTAGACTATGGGTTAATTTTTTAAGAAGGTGATATCAGTTTTTTCTGGATGGTCCCAAAAATGCAGCTCTCAAGCGTGAATTTTAAAAACTAATACATATTTTCACCTCAAAAAGAGTAGATACTTGCAAAGCTTGAATTAAATCTTTGTTATACGTTAAAATAAATAGATTCTATTAATTTTTAAAGAAGATAATATCAGATTTTTTCTGGATGGTCCCGAAAAAGCAGCTCTCAAGCGTGAATTTTAAAAACTTCAATACAAATTTTCACCGCAAAATGAGTAGATACTTGCATAGCTTGAATTCAATCTTTGTTATACGATAAAATGAATAGACTAGAGCATTATTTTTCTTCATAAGAGAAAAAATAACCATTATAAGGAATGGGCACATAAAGGAGTAATTTCCGTAATATTTCTGAAATCACTTATCCCTATATTTAACGTATCATATTTTATATAGCACAACAAATAGGTAGTATTCGGAGACGAGTAGTGACGTACGGTCTGTGGGACCGAAAGTAGCTATAAGTGGCGATATGCTTACACGAAGTGATTCTGTAGCTTGTACATCGGAGAAGCAGTATAAAATAGGAAGCTACTGAATAGTATAAACGATAAAAATTTCATACTTCGCCAGGGTCACCATAATGGTCATATTGTCGGTATGAGAAACCGGGCGTCACCACTCTATGGCTAAGCATAGGAACTTACTCGGCGAGGAAGAGAGGTCAAGGAAGTAATTTGGACGACGACAAGTTTAAAAAATCGGAGGATATTCGGTAAAAAATTTAACGCCGAAAAGAGTGAAAAAAAGAGAGCTGAATGAGAAAAGGAAAGTCGGAATTTCGGGATAAGTAAGAGATTTAAGTTTCATGCGGGGCGAGGAGAGGGATACGGATGTGAAAAAGAGGGAGGAGATCGCTGGTACGAAGACGGTTAATAATTTTGGAGTTATTGCCTGCTCTCAGAAAATGAATTATCCTCAACGTGTGGTATGATCATGCCTACGTGATTACGCCGTTAGCCATGAGGGAGATAATGAGTTATGTCCAAAGTTCGTGACTCGTGGGATCCCAAAGGGTTTGAAGCTTTGCTCCCGGAGCTGGAAGGCGAGAGGAGAGAGAGAGGGAACCGGAAACTTCCTTTCGTACTGCACTCAAAGGACCCTTGCTTGTCTAACATCTAGTTCGGGGGCTTAGTTCCGTTGTTCCTGGAGCTCGCGACACGTCCCTCTCATCCAGATTCGGCCGCCTTGTTTCTCGGGTAGTTCCCGTTTCCCTTGCTTGCACTCCAGTTGCAATCCCCTCCCCTAGGCCCATTCTTGTCCCGTCTTGAATTCCGCTAAACCTTACGAAAAGCCATCGGTACGGGCCCCAAAACGCCGTGATGTTGTAAGCAGGATAATTTCGCGAGAGGGAAGTCTGTCTTAGATTTACCCCTTGTTTGGTGGCTTGTTGCTGAAGGCCGACGGACTATCAACTTCGTAAGTCGCCTTTGAACGACGGCAGCTCCGTCCTCGTCCCATAAGGACAACTTCTGGTTCGAGTGAATACTGCATTTTACTGCGAAGACTCTCAATAACTTTGCTGGATCTCAATAGATGTAATTAAGTACTTGGGGAGACCGTCGACAACTGAGTTCATTTGCGTCGTTCTGGTTAAGTGAGGAGTATAGTCATGCTTCTTTTTAAGGGTTGAATGAGGAAAGAGACAATCTTGTTGTCGGCATTTGCCTAATTTTAACAAAATGCACCTCGGAGGCCTCAGTTTAACCTCCCATCCGACGAACAGGGTACTATAGTTTATGTGCTCTTCATAGAGTATACGACAAAGACTAAAATTCTAGAATTCGGAAGAGACAACCTGATTGCAGAAATCACACTGAGAGGAGAAAGAATTGTGCTAATGGTGTCATTCACCTATCTCGGAAGTACCATCGGAAAACGAAAGAAGTGCGATGGACATAAAGAGGAGAATAGCCCTATCAAAAAAGGCATTCATGGCTAAAAGACGACTTCTTTGCTCAAAGCAGATAGGACTGCAAACCAGGAAACAGTATGTGAAAAGATTCGTGTGGCAGTCCATGGATCGGAAGCATGGACCATTGGAAAAGCTGACCGGAAAAGAATAGAAGCCTTCGAAACGTGGTGCTGGAGGAGGTTGCTGAAGATTAAATGGACGGACAAAATAAGAAATGTAGTTTACAGAAGAGTGGAAAAGGATATTACCATATGTAACACCATACTGAAAAAAATAACTGGATGGATTTGACACACTCTGAGGCACAATGGGTTTTTTGAAAAATATAATCGAAGATAAAACAAAGGGAAAAAGTCTCAGTGGAAAACCCAGGAATAATTTCACGGACCAAATAAAAAGGGAAGTGCATATGAACAAGGAGTAAGTGAACTAGCATTAGATAGGGATGGGTGGAGGGCTGCAGTCAACCAATCTTTGGATTGAACGACTAATGACTCCATTAGGAACCCAGGGAAACAGGGATTCTACTGAAAAACCTCTGTCTTACCCGAAACATGCACGCGGGCCTTCGAGGTGTGAAGATTGTGCTATAGATAGTACCGCTAGCCACCTGCTGAAAGAAGATCTTTGCATGGGTTTATCAGCCCCTTTTACTTTAATTTCACGTATCTGTTTGTTATTCAGTTATTTCAACTATACATTTTGTGTTTAATTTTACAACTATATATATATATATATATATATATATATATATATATATATATATATATATATATATATATATATATATATATATATATATATATATATATATATATATATATATATATATATATATATATACGTTGATGGATTGGAGTCAGCCATGCGGCGATGAACACACGATGTCTTCGCGAGAGGGTACATCGAATGACACTCCCCGTCCCACCACACAGAGATGCAACAAACCACGGTGCAAAACGTGCAACATGTTTCGCCCCCTATCCTCATTTCAGAGTCCTAACACAGAGACGCCGTTCGACATCAAAGCCTCCGGCTCTTGCGACTCCCACAACTTAGTTTATGTGTTACAATGTAAACTATGTCCCGGTTTTTATGTGGGCGAATGTATTACACCCCTTAATATTAGAATGAATAACCATCGGTGCAGCTGTAAAGACCCATCTTCCACTTTCCCCGTCCCTACTCATGTGCGGAAGCATGGCTTGTCCTTTGACAAGTGCTTTGAGGTGGCAATATTGATCTCCCTTCCCCCGGACGCCCCGTTAATTGAAGTGCGCCAGAAGGAGCTGGCCATAATCTGGTTGCTAAAATCGTACGCCGCGCCCGGATTAAATAAAATACATTAATCGCACGCTCCCCGTTGTTTTCCATTTACCCCCTTCCCTTCCTTCTTCCCCCCCCCCACCCTCACTGCGACCCCTTCCGCTCTCTCCGGCCAAGACACGAGCTGGTAAAAATTTCCCCTTTTCAAGAACCGTTCGTCAACCGCTGGGAAAAACCCCTTCCCCTTCCCCCATCCCCACTCCCCTAACCTACCGCCCCTCCTACCCCTATCCTCACCAGCGCACACGACATTTGTTCCGTGATACGCCTTGAAGACGGACTAGTTCCGAAAGCTAGCTATGTAAGTGTGATCGTCTCTTTTTTTGTGTGTCTATCTCCTCCATCCTATCCACATCGTATATATATATATATATATATATACGTTGATGGATTGGAGTCAGCCATACGGCGATGAACACACGATGTGGATAGGATGGAGGAGATAGACACACAAAAAAAGAGACGATCACACTTACATAGCTAGCTTTCGGAACTAGTCCGTCTTCAAGGCGTATCACGGAACAAATGTCGTGTGCGCTGGTGAGGATAGGGGTAGGAGCCTACCCTACCCCTACCTAGGGTAGGGGTAGGGTAGGCTCCTACCCCTATCCTCACCAGCGCACACGACATTTGTTCCGTGATACGCCTTGAAGACGGACTAGTTCCGAAAGCTAGCTATGTAAGTGTGATCGTCTCTTTTTTTGTGTGTCTATCTCCTCCATCCTATCCACATCGTGTATATATATATATATATATATAAATCTTCGTCACAGGGTGACACTAAACATAAAACATAAAAAAGCAAACTCACGAGTTTAAAATTTTCGGTGGGTCGCCCGCACCTTCGTCAGTGATTCTATCACTGACGAAGGTGCGGGCGACCCACCGAAAATTTTAAACTCGTGAGTTTGCTTTTTTATGTTTTATGTTTAGTGTCACCCTGTGACGAAGATTTATATTGTTTGCCACGTTCGTGGAGTCTTCGCAAGAACTTTATATATATATATATATATCCTTATTTATATATATATATCCTTATTTATATATACCCTTCTCTTTTGTCGAGTCTTTTTTATTCATTGTTCTTATTTGAGTTACCTTAGCTTTATCTGTCTGCAGATTTTCGCAGGTTTTTCACTCTCACCTTCCTATGTGGGTATTTTCATACCGTGAGTACAGTCCGAATCTGGACTGAATCACTCTCACCTTCCTGTGTGGGTGTTTTCATACTGTGAGTACAGTCCGAATCTAGACTGAATCACTCCAACCGAAAGATGATCACTTGGAGGAGGATGAAACGGGTATCAGTCGAAGCCAAAGTATGTAATGGATCAAAGAAAGCCTTTCAACATCATAATTCGTGAGAAAGGGAAATACTTCTGGCAAGGAAAATTCGCGTCGAGACATAAGCCCTCCCTATTCTTTTCGAGGACCTTCAATGAAATATCGGACGGAATCGAACGGAATGGAAATATGCTTTCAAAATAAAACACACGGATATTTTGCTTGCCGTGCCAAAGCGGGAAAACGTTGCTCGGCTGTATGGGGAGGTGGCGGACAACCTTGGTCAATTTGTACTAAACAGGGAATATGGGTGGGTTGGTAAGGGAAGAATTATGTAGAAATTGTTAATTGTGATAATTATGTGTATTAAAGGAGAGTTGAGGGAGAAGTTAGTGAGAAACTCTGCGATTTGGGTAGTTTGAGTTAAATATCATTTCACCTAGAAATCAATGAATTTGGTCTCATTTAAAAGAAAAATATATTATCCTTCCAAAGATATAAAATATCAGCCTCTTACCGAGCTATTTTCCGAGATTTTCGACGAAAAATAACAGCCATTTTACATGGGAAATGGTTCTTGTGTACACTCACAGAACTTATTTAACAAATGAGGAAAATCTTACTCCTTGATGTCGTCAAATAATTAGCAGTGTGTAGTTTGCATTTTTCTTCAACTATTTTTGAAAAGAAATTATATTGTCACTCGAGTGATTTTTTCAGAATTGCAGAAAATCTTCCGCTGTGAAGGAGTTTTTAACCTAGCTCGCGGAAAAAAGAGTCAAATTGATGGCTTATATAGTTATTTTTATTTATTTACTTAAAATTTCAGTCTTATGAAAGTATGTTATTGCACGATTAATAATTAAATATTTAACTCATGCTTCCCTCAACTGCTGAAATTGAAACATATAATTCGATTGTTCATAATTATGAATAGGGACCTATATCGCTCAAGCAACCTTCGTATTCGGGGTGTGAGGACGCCAGACCTGGAGAAAGACCAATGAGAATCGCGCATTTCGAATAGAGCAGGGCACAAACAATTGTAAATATGGTTTTATGACAACATTAACAACGTAAGCTTAGCTTTTAATAAGTGTTATGTTATTAAGCATTTTATTTAACTTTGTATTCAAAAATGAAGTATAATAAATTCATTAAAATGAAAATTCAATAATCGTATATTTAATTAGCACTAGGACGAGTGCTGCACGCCTGGTGTGAAATCATTCCGTGCCACACATTCTAAAGTAGTGGCTTGCACGGTGCTTTACACGGGACAATTTAGTATACAAACGAATGTATGAACTCTTGCATGAGGAAAATTGTACCGTATAAAGCGGCAAATGGAATGATTCTCTGAATGACTAAACGAGAAATAGAACCTGCTCTATTACCATTCAGTTTCTTGTACATTCTATGATACTTTCGTTTGTACAATAAAATGTACCGTGTAAAGCGGGCTTTAGATGTAACGCGATTGGCTTCGAAAACACTAAAATAATCATCACGGTGGACGAATTCAAACCCCGAATAGTCTGCGAGGCCATCATGAGAAATACAACTCAACGAGCAAGATGAAATAAGTATTGGATATGTTTGAAGAGAGGAGGAAGATGGTAGAGGTTTGGCTAAGGTAGAAGGGATGGATGGAAAACATTTTGAAAGGTGAGGTTTTTTTACTTTCGAATTTTCTCTCAAACCTTTCTCGTTACCTACAATACAATTTTAGATGCATTCATACTCTCGGTGGGCAGAATGACTCATGCTAATTTATTCGAAAATGTATATAACCTATGAAGATCATGTTCCATTCTTAGACTCATAATTTTCCTCACTTTTCACGGAAAACGTGGGAGTTTGGTCAAAACGAATGGTCTAGGATCAGTTTTGCTTTGCCAACTCCCGATCAATTGAGCCGCCACATGGGCGTGTGGCAGGAGGTGTAAGGGGCCGTTCAAGGACTACGTAAGACGATTTATGCAATTTTTGACCCCACCTCCTCCCCTATGTAAAACATTGTAAGATTTTCCCAACCCTCCCCTCTCTCTTAGTCTTACGTAAGACGTTCGATATTTGAATCTACCTTTCGTTAAATGCTCGCTTTAGTTGAACATGGGTGTAATGTAGCTAGCCAGTCAGGTGATAGAAAAAGAGCATTGGCGTAGCTGTGAGATTTCGGAAAATACACCATTAACGAGCGTATTTTCCGGATAGTTCATGTCACTGTTAAATATCATTCGCAAGCGATAGAATGTTTCAAGACGGACAAAAACATTACGTAAATTGGTCCCAAACTACCTGTCCCCCACTCTTTATAAGACAACGAGTAAATGGGTACTTGCAATTTGCAAGCAAGGGGGGAGTTTGAATATGATGATACTCTTTAAATAAGGAAAAATGAATGCATCATTATTACAAAACCAATGAATGCTCTCAAGTCTGCGTGCTACATGCAAACAAAGAAAAGTATAATGGAATTCTCGAAATGAATTACGCGGTCCATAAGTTATGGATACCAGACAGTTCTAGTACAAACTTATATAGGATCTCATTCAGCGATTAACGTCTTTTCAAAATACTATAATCAGTATACTGAAACGAACGTGGAACCACCTCAAGTTCATAATAACCTTATTTGAAGGCATATAAGACGCTCTTCTAAGTTAGATATTCCATTTCAGAACATCGTACTTGATAAGGGCTTACATAGAGAATTTTACTTTGTAAATTCGATCCGAGTCGAAATTTTCAATATACTAACTTTCAAATTCAATTTTTCTCTTCCAATCTTCTTAATGTATTGCATGTTTTTTAATGAAAACTACAACATCATGAAGCTTGGTTGGTTAAAATTGGTCATCAAAGCTACGGTCGAGGCCAGGACAAAGTTAAAGAAATTATACCCAGTACTTAGCAGCGCGAAAAATGGTATAAAATCCCATGTAAAGCTATCGATTGTATTAACTCGATACCTAATCTACTTTTTTAACTTTTTCGATTTTTTCCCATCTCGACACATGATTCTAACTCTACCCTGAAAATTTCACCCACCTAGCTCGTTTAGAAAAGCCCCAGGAATTTTGATCAGTCAGTCAATCAGTTCTGTAGCTTTATATATATTAATAATTAATGCAAGATGATCCCTACCCCCCCGCCCCAAAAAGTCTTACGTAATACTTGAATGGCCCCTAAGGACACCAGCCGTGTTTAGGAGAAGATTTTGGGTGGTGAAACGATGAAGTGTAATATGGGAGCGTTTTAATTGGAGCTCAGTTTTTTTATAGTCACTTAGTGTGCGTGGAAAGAACGAATTTCGGTAATAAGCAAGCACTCATTCCTCGTACTTGCTGCATTTCCCTGAAACCTGAGAGTCAATGTCAAATCAAAAAGTGGAGAGAAGTACACTTTTGTACACGGCGATTTTCGCTTCCTTAGACAAGCACTCATTCCTTGATATGCTACACATGCTATATATTACCGAATCTCTTCGGTAATATATCTGTCTTATTTTATCGCGTCTGTCAAACCTAGAGATGTAGTGTGGCGTCAAAATAATATTCTTTTTGTCGCTCTGAAACATACCTGTTCTGAATTTCTCAAGCAAACCAAGCCTAACTTGGAGTCTCTGAGTGTCTAGGGACTCCCAACCATCGATGTACTACATTATTAACTGGATTGAGGCTTTTTGTAAAGTAAACGAGCCGTTGCCTGCGGACCGCGGCCATATTGTTGGATGTATAAACTGCGATATTCTTATATGTTACGCTTTACGTCCACTATTCTGTCGCCCTTTTTACCCCTAAAACATCCCCGAATGAAATGAAATTACATGTGGTATTCTATATCCGTGTTCATTAGCCTAGATACCTTATATTTCAGTGTTAGTTGCGCACCTGTCTTCCCAAAACGACGACGAAGAAAGAGAGAGCACGGATTAAACGAAGTATTTGCATTTTTTTCCAGAGCGACTTATTTCCAATATGAAATAAATATTTATGCAATAAGAGTAACTTTAAAACTGTGAGTCCAAGTAAAGCAAATGTTAACAAAAGAAATGCTGTATTTGGGCATGGAATCATTGGGCGTACGAAGTTTTTGTGAAATATTCCTTGACGAAATAACTTTTCCCCTGTAGAGGCTGCTCACAAACCAAGGTCACAGGTTTCTCCAGAAGTGCAGCATACTAGAGTAAATCGGTAATTTGAAATATTAAATAACATTATTTTTGTTAGTTTTTGCCTCGTACTTGCTGCATTTCCCTGAAACCTGAGAGTCAATGTCAAATCAAAAAGTGGAGAGAAGTACACTTTTGTACACGGCGATTTTCGCTTCCTTAGACAAACACTCATTCCTTGATATGCTACACATGCTACCTACCACTTTCCTCCCGGCATTCACACGTCTCTTTATCTCCTCATCTATCCGTCCACCTTTCGTAAACATCTTACCTAAGTACACAAAATCTTCCACTTGTTCAATTACGTCACCATTCGCCCTCATCATACAGTTATTCTCCCCACTCTCCTTAGGAAAAACTACTACTTTAGTCTTGCACGCATTTACCCTCAATTTCATTGTCTCTGTTGATTCACAAACTTGTCTAGGAGCTTGTGTAATCCCTGTTGAATCTCTGAGATCAAAACAGCATCATCCGCATATAGTAGGACTCGCACGTTTACATTTCCAATCAAAACCCAGTCGTTTTCACTACATGCGTCTCTAACACATTTATCCTTAAATATATTAAACAGCCATGGTGACATTACGCATCCTTGCTTCACGCCCTGTTTTATTACAAACCAATCAATGAGAATCCCGTTAACTCTCACATTTGCCTTAATATTATCATACATCGCCATTATAACATTCAATACCTGCCCATTCACTCCATATTCCTTCAAAACTTTCCACAACTTCTTTCTCTTTACCCTGTCATATACCTCCTCTACAAACGCACAATACACTTTCTTTCAGACGCCCATATATTTTTCTATCAATTGCTGAAGCGCGAAAAGCTCTCCCATGCATTAACCCACAGTGCGCACCCCATTTTCTGTCAGAAGTAATATTCCTCACTCTGTCGATTAAAATTTTGCTGAAAACTTTTCTCTGAATGCTCAATAAACTAATGGCCCGGTGATTATTACATTCTGTCTTTCCTCCCTTCCCTTGGTACAATGGAACGATGATTGCATTCTTCCTATCCACTGGAACAACAGAAGCCTGTAAGCATTAGTTATATAGTTCACACAACGGACACATGTGTAAATTACGCCCACACTTCAACATTTCACAGGATATACCATTTACGCCTGCAGCCTTCCCATTTTTCAATACTCCCACAGCCGTTATGACCTCCTCGATGATCTCCTTTTCCATCATTAAATCTCGCATACTACTTCACAAGGCTCATCCTCAGCGCCTGCAACATAATTGTATAATTCTTCAAAATACTCCCTCCAGCAGTGCCTGATATTGCTCTCATCCCACACGATCTCTCCACTTTTGTTCTTTATCGCATTCATTTCCCTGCCTTCACCAATCTTAGCCCAATTTTTACCCACTTCCAAAACAGCTTTTTATTGCCTTCAAAATCGCACGGCATCTTGCTAGCTTCATTCGCACGCATTCTTTCCTTGCTCTCTGTCACAACGATTTTGCATTCATTCTTTTTCTTTCTGTAAATATCACATGCCTTAGTACGCTCTTCCTCAAATTTGGCAGCAACCATATTCTTGTACGCCTCTTTCTTTTCCCTGACTGCAATTTTTACTTCTTCATTCCACCAAGCCATCACCCTCACCATCATCACCTCGTCATCTTTTCATCACCTTTCATTCTTCCTACCACTCCTTTTCCACATACACTTTCAGCACATTCTGCAATAATTCCTTTTAAACACTCCCACGCATTATTCACATTCTCGTTACTGATATTCTCGTCCCATTCTCTCTGCTTCAAGGATGGAGCATCATCATGCATGCAACCATACTGCATTCTTACCTCGCGGTCTAGCAACCTCTCCACTTTTACTCTCAACTGCTTACGCACACCATTCTTTCCTGGCACCCACTTCCTGCCCAGATTCACTTTGGAGAGTACCAAATAGTGGTCTGTTCCACATTCAGCACCCCTCATCACTCTCGTGTCCCACACTAACTCCCTCAATCTCTCATCATACACAACGAAATCAATCGTGCTTTTACAATCGCCCCTTTGCCAAGTATACATGTGTATTCACTTATGTTTAAACCATGTATTCTACACAAACAATCCTTTTTCTAAGCACACACTCACTAATTTTTCACCATTATCATTCACTCAAGGGCCACCAAATGGCCCAACCACTCCCTCAGATGAATCCCGCCTCACACCAACCAAGCCTTTCATGTCACCTAGTACCATTTTTCTCTCACCAGGGTCACACTCATTCAAAACCTCTCTCAGTTTTTCCCAAAACTCATCTTTCACACTGTCACTCTCTCCATCCACTGGTGCATAGCACGCCACAGTTACAACTCTCCTAATATCTACTTTCATGCGAACCCAAAGCAATCTAGGGGATACTAACTCGTACTTCCTTACTAGTAACTTAACTCTCTCAATAATGAGTCCTACACCTTAACTGCCGTGTACATTATCTTCAACTCCTGACCACAGTGCCAGACCACCGCCATCTACCGTAATAACATCATTGAAAAAAGACGAATGTGTAGTTGGTAGTTTAAAAATAGCCAAGAAAATAATCAACTATGTATTAAAAATGCCTTAAGCTTAAGTTCAGCCATGACTTTTATTAAGTCGATATATTATTTAAAAAATTTACACAATGAAAAACCTAAAACTGTATCAACTAGCCCGCTCCCCCCTAAATGTTAAAAAGGTAAGGCGACAACGGGCACCCATGTGTAAACTGCTAAACGTAGAGAAGTTGAAGGAATTATTATTTCTTCCTTGAGGTTCCCGCAACAGTTGTATATTTTTGAATGCATGAACTATTTCATATAGTTCAGCTATTATTTGATAATCTTTCTGCAGTTTTGTGTTCAATTCGTCCTAAAGAACAGTACATCTACGTCATACCCTGCAAGCCACACAAAGGGTGTGTGGCAGGGGGTGCTTCCACACCAGGAATGCATGAATGATACGGTAGAACACCGAAATTACATTGAAACCCGCGTACCACACATGCAAAGCGCCAATTAAAAATCTAATACCCAAGAAACATTCTATCGTCAATCGTTCCAACATGCAAGGGATACAAAGACTACTACTACATATTCAAAATATCATGCATAAATTAGAACATCAATATTTACATCATGCATAAATAAGAACGTAGATAATATAAAGAGAAAGATTTACTGTCTGCCCATTGTCACAATTCGAACTATTCATGACGACGATCACAGCTGTTATGGTCCCGAATGGTACGCGGAAAAAATGACGTTTTATACCTATCGGTTCGGTTAAGGTAATCGGTTATAACATAACATATAATCGGGTAAGGTATCGGTTATAACAGTAATATCAATATATGCAGAGACTCCCTTATCACAGATTCACCTTTCATGGTAAAACTGTGGAACATTAATTACATTAACAGAATACTCTACAAAACGCGCAGCTGCAATTTACGTGGTTGCAGCCTTTACCGACTGCAGGATATACTTTTTCAGAGCTCAATTGGTGTCGTTTCCATCAGTGCCAACTTGTATTTTAGCCGCGCCCGTGAGAAGAAGTTTCTCTTCGAAATCTCTGTTCCACATTTGGCAACAAGTTTTGGCCTTTTACTTCTTTACTTTGGCCGTTTATATAGTTAAACAAGTTTGGAGGCTATATGCCAATTGCCATTATGTACCTTCAATCATCATTGAACGGTCAAGGGCATTCAGCTAACGAGAGCCATAATAGTACAACTTTGGTTCACTAACGCGTTGCCCCAGTTGAATTTCCTCTCCGTTGCAGTTGCATAGTTCGAACGCGCGTGTGCAATGGCGAGATATACGCATTGGATTTAATGGCTTCGTTCGTTCGTGAAACTTGCTGTTCAAGTCTCCTTCAGTGAATTAGCAGAGGGTTCGTTTCTTTCGGGAGACATAGCTGAAATAATGCGTCACAAACTCAAGAGGATCACTTTAACGCAATCAGTCGTACTTGCCAGTGCCAAGTGAGAGAAATCATACCGGTTTCGGAAAATGTGTACAGAAGGTAGCTGTGCCTTGTGGTCGCTGATAGTCAGCTTTGATTCTCTTGAGAGCATGCAAAAATTCTACTGTGTCAAGCCACTTCGTTGACGGAGTTTTAAATTCTACTCGTTCTTCACAAGTTGGAGGCGAACGTGTGTTTTTAGAGGAGACATTTTTAAAGTAATCAAAGTTTTACCTAGCGTAAGAAGACACCGAAGGTAAAACGTCGACTTTCCCAGCGGCTGAAATCCATGTATAGTTTAATAACACTCATGCGTTTCATGGTTATTCTTTCAAAAGGGCTTTCAATTTTTGATGAAAACAGTTTCAACCAAAAGATGCCTGCTGGAACGCAGGCAAAACTGTCTTCATCAAAAACAACGAGGTGAAACGTCCAAAAATGCAGCCTATATTACCGGAACACCGCGGGAGCCTTCAAACCATCAATGACAAGATCTTGGATATCCCATTGAGGAATATAGAAGCTTTCCTCATGACAAATTTACATCCCAGCAAGTGATGTTTTTGGCATTTTTCGTGGTGTGTTCAAGTGTTCTAGTGATTAAGTAAAATGTGAATTACAAGAACTAAGTAATCACTCGCATTGGCGAGTTACATGCGTCGAGTCATTGTGTGACCTACGAGGTTAGTGCTTGAGACGACTTCTCAGCGGACCAAGAAAGGGAGTGGTGACGAAGAGCGAGGATTAAATTCTTATTCAGGTTGGCCAATTTTTTAAAAACTTTTTGTTGTATCGTTGTAAAATCCTGTCCAATTTCAATTCATTTACAGGAATTAGAAACAGGAATCATGCAGAAGAGTGGATTTTTTTATCTCTCTAATTTATTTTCTTTTTAGCTAATGATTTAATATATGTGCAGTCATTTTAATTCCCCTCACGAGGATTAAAAATTGTTGGTTGTCAAAGACAAAATTTGTAAATGAGAGAATTGTTTCATTGGTTTAGTTTATCTATCGATTTTTCCAGAAATTATATTCGCTCATTCAGGGGAATTGATGTTTCTAATTCCGATTAGCTCCAAAAGCTCCTTACCGTAGTATAAATCGCCAATCTTTTCCACCCGCATTCGCACCTGTCTTTAGTCACCTTGGTAAAACTGATATTTACAAGCTTTAACGTAAAATATATATTTGTTTTTCTTCTCCTACCGGTAACTTATCGATAATTGCGATGGCTTACGTTACCATGGTAACAAACGTACATTCGGATCCCAGAGAGTAACTACCGTCAATAGGTACTAAATAAGTTTAACTGGGTAGAAAAGTCACCATGACCGGTATCTACCGGGCGTACGAATTACTTATTCTTACCCTTGAATTGGATTAATGTGGTAAAAAGCAAATGAACAATTCGACAAATGCTTAGAATGCATCTGTTAAGAAAGTTAAGAATAGTATATTATATTCCTTACATTAAATATCAGATGTCAAAAGACCTTCCTAAAATTGATTTAATTTAACAATAATAATGGTACTTTCTTGACCTCTTTTATTACAATAGATTATTCTCATTAGGAGTAGAGAGATCTTAAGAAATTCTACATCGTTGATGCTTCATTACTGTCACGTAATAAATGCATAATTTCTTCTTCTTGGCAAGAGTAAATTCATAAGTATTTGGTAATTTACATTTGGTTTGGTATTTTAACCAAACTATATGTTTTTTAAACATTTTCATTAAAGCATTCTTCTCTAAAGAATGTACTTATTTTTGGAGCGTCGGCGATGAGGTATAAACGATATTTTACTTCTTGATACCTCTTTTATCTCGAAGAATAACTGATTTTTCAATTTTCTCAGGAGTGACTATCCTTAGAGCCAAGCACCAATCAATTAAACTTAATAACCTTGTGGATTGCGGAACAGTTTTTAAATACCTGTTTACGCCATCTTGTTATTTGCCAATGATATTCAAGGCGGGAATCTTCAATATAATAAAAATTTACACTATCCAATAATGGTGTATTACTGCCGAGAATTACATCCTAAAAATGAAAGCGAAGGCATGATCTTATTTAATTATCCTAAACGTTCCAATAAAGGTTGATTTAAAATATGTTATATTTCAAAAGTTTCCGCATATGACGACATCCAGCCATTATTATCACTAAATTATAACCCTCGTAGCGAAGTCCGTTTAGCTCTATAATTTTCTCGAGATTCAATTTCCACTTTCTTCATTGCTTAAAAAGAATTAAAATTTACTTGCGTAGTGTATCGCTTGTTTTTTCAAATTTGGTAGCTTTTCCAAATTACTCTCCCGGAGCAGTTAAAAACACGTACTTAGCGCCATCTTGCTAATTAGCCAATGGTGTAAAAGGTGGGAACCCTAATTAATACAATGGTACTGAAATCGACGATAATTTTGTATTATTTCCAAGACGTTTTCGCTAAAAATTCAACCTAAATATATTTATCAATTTTTATTGTGCTATTGGTTTCAATATATTTTAATGTCATTTTAAAATTTGCCGTTGGTGACGTCATCCAGCTGTCAAAATCACGCTGTTATAGGCCTGCTGATTATTTCCGTTCACTTCAGCTTGGTTCGTCATCATGGTCGGAGGCAAGTACTCAGTCACTACCATCTAATGCTAATCATATTACGGGATTTATTTATTACTTCTTCCGTGCACCGAACAGCTGTGTTTTGTGTTTAGATTTTCGACTTACTAAATATCGCGTTGGCAAATACGTCGTTCTTCAATAAAATGAATCTATTTACCGACTGTCGATAAAGTTTATTTCTGTTTCGTCTTGGGAACCGAAGTAAGATTTTGCTTGGCGGAAGATTGTTGTCTTAGAGAAGCTAAATACAGTTACGATTTACGGACCGTTAGCTATTGCTGACTGTCGTATTGAATTACTTTGAAACCAAAATTCCAGATGCCTCTCTATTTGTATAATGTTAAATTTTGGTGCATTGCGAGCTTATAGGACCGTGATGAATGGACTGTATTCATTAGTAGATGAGTGTGTAATTGTGTTAATCAGTGATAATATTTGAATATACGTAATAATTTATTAGGTTGCAGCAAAAGTGGAAAAATTATGTCAGTTTCTCTTTTATGTAGTTTATTGTGACTAGGATTAGATTGGAGATTATTGCCGTTCTCGACAACGCTTACAGATAAGTTTTGACATAGTCCATGAGGCATGTATTTTTCGACATTTTTTTAGAGGAAAATTACTTCCCTTCATTCATTTGAAAGCCACCTCGGGTTACTTCTATTCAAAATCTCGCCAACAGTCACCTTTCCTGGTGTTTCTAGTGTCTTGATCTTATCGTGTATGCTTTTCTCGTAATGTTTACTCATTTCGCTCTTTATTTTCGTTCATCGATGTTACTCCATGCTTAGAATGGTTTTCCGAATGAGTTCAAGGCCAATATCCTGGTGACTTCATGTTGTTCAATGGTCCTATTTGGATCCCTCCATTTGGCGATATTACGGTTTGCAGTCAAATAGGTCGTAGTGGTGGACTGCACTAGACTGGTTCCAAACCTACGACGTCATAGAATGAATCTGTTTAACCGCCCTAGAAATTCCACTTTATCCTTGCAGTGAGGCTCGGATTTTCATAATTCCACAACTTCTATTACCACCGTCGATTTAACTCAAGAAACTATTTTACAATTCAAACGGCGTGCTTAAGTTTGGTATTTATCCACGCTTTTTACGACATTTTAGTCTATTGTTTCTTAGGGCATTGAATTAATACGAATTTTTATTATTTCAGTGACAAAGATCCTGATGAAGAAGGTGATAGTGTTGTGTACTGTTGATTGTGGTAGAACCCAGTCCAGCTGGACGGGAAGGAAATCCAGATGGAACAAACAGCGGTGAGTAACATTGTTACCTCATTTAATGTTTATAATTGTATCTATTGCTGTGGGGAAATTGCCTATGCCAAAATACGTTTTGGAATATGCGTATTATTCGCCGTCGTTCATTAGGGCCGACGACCCCAGAGTGGCGCCGGGATATTCCTTATATGCTACGTCGCCGGGTTACTTTTCACACGGCGGCTATTTTCTAGCCAACCCGTTCTTAGTGACCCGAGGATATATATCAAATAATCCGCATTTGTCGGCTGAAATGTCAGTAACCTCCCTAAACTTGGAAATAATGAGCCCAGTTGACACATTCGTTAATGAATCCATGTTATTTTCACTGATTTCTCAGAATTTGAGAATATGCTCCAAAGTTTTGCGTGGTTTTGGAAGTAGGTTTGGCTATTACTGGATTGGTAGGTTTCCGCCATGAATCGCAGGTCGCTACTAAAAATGCCGATCGGCGGCTATAGCCCCAATAAATGTTAGGGCGGGGCTTTGTTTACTATTCATTAAATGGAAATGCACTTTGTAAATAATCTTTGAAATGAAGTGTAGCGCTTTTTAACGAGCACCGGCACTCTTCCTCTCAAGCTTAATTTGCGCCTTCTCGTTTCCTCATCAATGAGTATTTACAAGTAAAAGTTTCTGGTTTAAGTTGGTGAAAGATGATACATGAAATTCAATGTTGAAATAAAAATTATTGGACTGCAACCACATGAGTGTACATGTCCACTCATGTTGCTTACATGAACTGTGTAAGGGAAAGAACCTAGATTTTCTAGATCATTGTGAGATCGTGAATTTAGTAAATAAATAATTGCAACCTTGATAATGACTTCAAATTTGACTCACATTCACAGCTGATTCCATTAACATTTTGATGTTACTTACGTCATGTCATGTACGATATTTGTCTTGCGTCATAGCCTTCCCCTTGTCGTCGCGTTTCACGCTCCTTTTTCTCCCCCCTCTTCCGCACTATTTCCTTGAAATTCTAACATATAATAGGCATGACCTTCCTCCCACTCTCCTTTTCTTCCTTTTCAACCGACCCTCTCGTTTTCTTCCATTGCCCTCTCTCCCTCGCCTCCCCATCACAGCCATCGCTGTGTGTATATGGACAATCAAAGAAAGGAATAATACTTTAATATTGGCACAATTTTGTCGAAACCATGGTAGATATTAATAAAACAGTGTGGAAAGTATATAGCAACATTTTATGTTGTTTGTAATTTTCCTTCCAATATGTTGGTTTTCTACATCTACGAAATATCGTGTAAGCCCCACCTTGCCTGTGTGGCACGGGGTGATTTCACACCTGGCATGCAACTCTTATCCCAGCTGAAATGAGAACCTCGCACGCTCGCCCGCAAAAACTGATAGGATAATAATACGCGGTCACACCATAGACTAACATAAGAGAGTGCTGCTGTGCTCCCTCTGTTCGCGTTATCTATGAAAACTTTAATCCAATGTATTATATGGTGATGTATTCCATCGGCTTTCTACTTTACAATTACTTTCGAAAGTGGAACTTTATCAAAGGATTTTTTTTATCTGGAAAATATCGCGTCTAGCTGCACGAGCCCATCTCCAGAGGAAAGAATATCGTGAAGAAATAGGGCTAGCTGGGTTTCGCAGGACCTGTATTGTCACAATCAATGCTGGTTTTAAATCAACAAGTTTAGGCTATCTAAATACCCCATAGTTGAATTGACGATTATGTGTATATTTTGCACGAGATAGATGCAAGGGAGGCAGGTATGCAGTCGTCAGGATGTGTCTTATCACCGCTCTTAAAGATGGGTGTAACGGTCGCGATTTTCCAATTGTAAGTGACCTGATGTTCTGCTAGAGATTTTTCAAAAATTATATTTATTACGGTGCTATTTCTGACACTGATTCTTTATAAATTTGGGCGGGAATTCTATCGGGACCAGTTGATTTCTCAAGTCTGTCCAGAGTTCCCCGAACCCTCCTTACGCCGTCCAACATTTTGCACGCATTAAAAAACAGGCCCACCATCCACTTCTCTATCTTCTCCAAATTTTCCGCCGCAAGCCTCCTTCCCTTCCGTGTCTTATCCTACGTGTCCTCATTCTTCTCCCTCGCTACCTATTTCACTCTCTCTATTCGTCTCCAAAATTGTATATCAAAAGCCGCCTGTTCAGGTAAATCCTTCCTCCACAACGACCAAGTTTCCAACACATCGAGCTCCATGCTCCTTGTTAGTTTTTTCACCATTTTCTTTACTGTACTAGGCGTGCAATAAAATTTTCTCTCTCCCTCTATTGTGTTCTTTTTATATCGCATTTCGGTGGAATTTTACTTCTTTTTAAATTTCATCGATTTCCACGGAGGCTTATCTGTAACCCGGTTTTCTTTCCTGCACTGGAGTTCTTGATTCTCATTCATTCAATTTTGAATGAGGATTGCATTAGGAAGTATGTATATAAGAACAGAATCATTCACATAGTTTCTTAATCTTGATAGTTTCCTCACATTGTTCGCAATAGGTTAAATGGGGTCAAATGTACCCACTTATACAACTGTTGAAGTCTATTAATGTAGAGAATATAATGCATGCAGTTGACACATGTATGTAAGGCAAGTTAGTGTGGAAGGTAGAAAAGAGGATATATGAGGACCCCAGAAGTCAAGTGGTCTAAGTAACAAAACCATTGTTTAGAGAAAACTTAAGTCAAAGTTGAAAATCCTTATTACGGCCCACTAAGTAGTTAAGAGACATTACCCTAGATAGCAGCACCTGTCAAGAAAATCACTTGGATCCCTTTACCACCTAAAAGATTAATATTTTCACATCCCATTCCTGTGCCTAACTTATTTTTTTCAAAAATGTCACTTAGACCCCTTGACTTCTGGGGTCTCCATATAATTTTACTTATTTTGGTTTATTCTCTTCTACATTGCAGAGTGAAGATTTAAGAAATGATTGCTGATATCCTCAATGTATGGATACAACCTCAAGAGAGAAGACTGAAGATGTAAATGCAGTCTCATGAAAATTTGAAGATGGGGACAGGTCGTTCACAGAATGGACTTCATATTTGGACCACTATGGTCAGATTTATATTTTGCAAGGTTAATGCTAGGTCGCTTTGCATGCATGGCATAGTTATTTAGTGTTTCCATTTATTGGTTAGTAGCAGTAGTGGTTGTAGTAGTAGAAGTAATTAGTAACTCTCTCCCTAGGTCCTCATCAAGACGGAAGTTGTAAGCAGTTTTAGGCTGGTCCAATAGGGTTTAGATTTGGACCACTATTGGTCAGATTTATAATTGGTTTAGGTAAGGCTAGGTCGCTTAGCTGGGGTAGACTAGTATTTTTTAAGTGTATTTATGTCCATGTGCTAACCCGCTCTCTCCTTAGGTACCAGCTGATCCCTAATGTTTTTTTTAGTGTATTTATGACCATGAGCTAACCCCCGCTCTCTCCTTAGGTACCAGCTCATCCCCAATGTTTTTTTTAGTGTATTTATGTCCATGTGCTAGCACGCTCTCTCCTTAGGTACCAGCTCATCGCCAACGTTGGATGCCACTTCAAGAGAGAAGATTGAAGATGATGACAACACAATGTCCTCGTGAAGATTGGAAGCTGGATGCAGAGTTAGGCCGACATGATACGATCTAGATTTTGACCACAATGGTCAGATAAATATTTGGCGTAGTTAAGGCTAGGTTGCTTTGCACGCGTAGATTAGAATTTTTAAAAATGTATTTATGTTCATGTGCTAACCCGCTCTCTCCATAGGTACCAACTCACACCCAACGTTGGATGCCACTTCAAGAGAGAAGACTGAAGATGATGGCAACACAATGTCCTCATGAAGATTGGAAGCTGGATGCAGAGTTAGGCCGACATGATACGATCTAGATTTGGACTACAATGGTCAGATAAATTTTTGGCGTAGTTAAGGCTAGGTTGCTTTGCACGCGTAGATTAGTATTTTTTTAAATGTATTTATGTTCATGTGCTAACCCGCTCTCTCCATAGCTACCAACTCATCCCCAATGTTGGATGCCACTTCAAGAGAGAAGACTGAATATGATGGCAACACAATGTCCTCATGAAGATTGGAAGCTGGATGCAGAGTTAGGCCGACATGATACGATCTAGATTTGGACTACAATGGTCAGATAAATTTTTGGCGTAGTTAAGGCTAGGTTGCTTTGCACGCGTAGATTAGTATTTTTTTAAATGTATTTATGTTCATGTGCTAACCCGCTCTCTCCATAGCTACCAACTCATCCCCAATGTTGGATGCCACTTCAAGAGAGAAGACTGAATATGATGACAACACAATGTCCTCGTGAAGATTGGAAGCTGGATGCAGAGTTAGGCCGACACGATACGATCTAGATTTGGACTACAATGGTCAGATAAATTTTTGGCGTAGTTAAGGCTAGGTTGCTTTGCACGCGTAGATTAGAATTTTAAAAAATGTATTTATGTTCATGTGCTAACCCGCTCTCTCCTTAGCTACCAACTCATCCCCAATGTTGGATGCCACTTCAAGAGAGAAGACTGAAGATGATGGCAACACAATGTCCTCATGAAGATTGGAAGCTGGATGCAGAGTTAGGCCGACACGATACGATCTAGATTTTGACCACAATGGTCAGATAAATTTTTGGCGTAGTTAAGGCTAGGTTGCTTTGCACGCGTAGATTAGAATTTTTAAAAATGTATTTATGTTCATGTGCTAACCCGCTCTCTCCATAGGTACCAACTCACACCCAACGTTGGATGCCACTTCAAGAGAGAAGACTGAATATGATGACAACACAATGTCCTCGTGAAGATTGGAAGCTGGATGCAGAGTTAGGCCGACATGATACGATCTAGATTTGGACTACAAATGTCAGATAAATTTTTGGCGTAGTTAAGGCTAGGTTGCTTTGCACGCGTAGATTAGTATTTTTTTAAATGTATTTATGTTCATGTGCTAACCCGCTCTCTCCATAGCTACCAACTCATCCCCAATGTTGGATGCCACTTCAAGAGAGAAGACTGAAGATGATGGCAACACAATGTCCTCGTGAAGATTGGAAGCTGGATGCAGAGTTAGGCCGACATGATACGATCTAGATTTGGACTACAATGGTCAGATAAATTTTTGGCGTAGTTAAGGCTAGGTTGCTTTGCACGCGTAGATTAGTATTTTTTTAAATGTATTTATGTTCATGTGCTAACCCGCTCTCTCCATAGCTACCAACTCATCCCCAATGTTGGATGCCACTTCAAGAGAGAAGACTGAAGATGATGGCAACACAATGTCCTCATGAAGATTGGAAGCTGGATGCAGAGTTAGGCCGACATGATACGATCTAGATTTGGACTACAATGGTCAGATAAATTTTTGGCGTAGTTAAGGCTAGGTTGCTTTGCACGCGTAGATTAGTATTTTTTTAAATGTATTTATGTTCATGTGCTAACCCGCTCTCTCCATAGCTACCAACTCATCCCCAATGTTGGATGCCACTTCAAGAGAGAAGACTGAATATGATGACAACACAATGTCCTCGTGAAGATTGGAAGCTGGATGCAGAGTTAGGCCGACACGATACGATCTAGATTTTGACCACAATGGTCAGATAAATATTTGGTGTAGTTAAGGCTAGGTTGCTTTGCACGCGTAGATTAGTATTTTTTTAAATGTATTTATGTTCATGTGCTAACCCGCTCTCTCCATAGGTACCAACTCACACCCAACGTTGGATGCCACTTCAAGAGAGAAGACTGAATATGATGACAACACAATGTCCTCGTGAAAATTGGAAGCTGGATGCAGAGTTAGGCCGACATGATACGATCTAGATTTTGACCACAATGGTCAGATAAATATTTGGTGTAGTTAAGGCTAGGTTGCTTTGCACGCGTAGATTAGAATTTTTAAAAATGTATTTATGTTCATGTGCTAACCCGCTCTTTCCATAGGTACCAACTCATACCCAACGTTGGATGCCACTTCAAGAGAGAAGACTGAAGATCATGACAACACAATGTCCTCGTGAAGATTGGAAGCTGGATTCAGAGTTAGGCCGACACAGTACGATCTAGATTTGGACCACAACGGTCAGATAAATATTTGGCGTAGTTAAGGCTAGGTTGCTGTGCACACGTAGATTAGTATTTTTTTAAATGTATTTATGTTCATGTGCTAACCCGCTCTCTCCATAGCTACCAACTCATCCCCAATGTTGGATGCCACTTCAAGAGAGAAGACTGAATATGATGACAACACAATGTCCTCGTGAAGATTGGAAGCTGGATGCAGAGTTAGGCCGACACGATACGATCTAGATTTTGACCACAATGGTCAGATAAATATTTGGTGTAGTTAAGGCTAGGTTGCTTTGCACGCGTAGATTAGTATTTTTTTAAATGTATTTATGTTCATGTGCTAACCCGCTCTCTCCATAGGTACCAACTCACACCCAACGTTGGATGCCACTTCAAGAGAGAAGACTGAATATGATGACAACACAATGTCCTCGTGAAAATTGGAAGCTGGATGCAGAGTTAGGCCGACATGATACGATCTAGATTTTGACCACAATGGTCAGATAAATATTTGGTGTAGTTAAGGCTAGGTTGCTTTGCACGCGTAGATTAGAATTTTTAAAAATGTATTTATGTTCATGTGCTAACCCGCTCTTTCCATAGGTACCAACTCATACCCAACGTTGGATGCCACTTCAAGAGAGAAGACTGAAGATCATGACAACACAATGTCCTCGTGAAGATTGGAAGCTGGATTCAGAGTTAGGCCGACACAGTACGATCTAGATTTGGACCACAACGGTCAGATAAATATTTGGCGTAGTTAAGGCTAGGTTGCTGTGCACACGTAGATTAGTATTTTTTTAAGTGTATTTATGTCCATGTGCTAACCCGCTCTCTCCATAGCTCATCCCCGATCAGCTACCTGTGGCACCTCATCCCCGATGGATGCAACTTCAAGGGATATGTTTGAAGATGATGCCACCCATTCTCATGAAGTGTGGAATCTTGAAGACTTATATGTATTTTTGGAATTAACAGCATCTGCCCATCATCTTTTATATCATCATAGGAATTATCCACATTTCTGTTACTTGCTGTCAGGTGCCTTCTGCTTCTGCTCTGGACTCTAACAAAGGTATTAACATGTACTGCTGGGACAATCATGCATTTTATTAGGACCCCTTATCCTGCCATCTTGTCATAAATTGCTTTTTTACTGAAGGTTTCATGCTTTAACTTTGAACAGATATTGATGAATTATTCTTTTAACATCTAATAATCTCCATTGTACTGCAATGATTAATTTTTGAATTTTTATAATTGGCCTGCATTCTTATAATATTTTGGTATTTACCTGAATTTAATTCAGGTTTATGGTATAGATATACCATGTAGTTATTATTATGGACTTTGGAAAATTTAAGTAGGATATCCAAAATATATTTTCAAAACGTCTTGTTTTTGCTGTTGTTTGAAATTCAATTTCACAACTCTACTTTATGCTGTGGTTCTCATTTTCAAAGAGACTTTGAAACCAATAAAATCAATCAATATGTATTCATTAAAATTCTGTTGTATTTTTGCATATTGGTAAGTAAATGTGTATTTTATTCTTATAGAAACTTGCAAGCATGACGAGTTCAGATTTCTTCTAGATGAATTTTTGAAAAATCCAAGGGATTTCCTTTATGCCTGAGGACTGCTACTCAAATTTGACTCCTGCCTAAATGGTTGCCTGGTTGCTATCCTTAATTTCTTCTGTAAGTTCTTATATGATAGTTCATTCTATCATTCTTAGGCTTAAAGCCCAGAGGTGTTTTGGTTAATCTTTTTTTCATTTGGATGATGATTTTTTTCCAATTATTGTTAACTGTGCCTTGGTGTATGAGTTTTGGGTTTTTAAGAACAAAATATTTTATCATCATGACAATTATGTCAATAAAATTTCATTGGCATATTTTAAGAGAAAAGTTTAAAGTACTTCTTTACCATTTCTCAAGGTAATTTTTGTAAAGGTTAATCTTTGACTGTCCGTTATGTTTTCATCTTTTATTTTCAAAATTCTCTGAATTATTCACATTTATAAGTACCTATACTTTAGAAATACAAGTATCTTAACTTACTTGTGAATTTAGAGGTATGAATTATTGTCCTTATGACAAGCTTTAATTTATTTTCCAGGACTTCTCATTCACCGATCCTGAGAATAAATATCCAGCAATGAATGTTGGGAATTTCCTCTCCATGAAGTGAGCTGACAGATGCTTGTTTCAGTTGATTTGGCAGATGTCAGGCTAATGAAATGGTAAGTCTTTGCCCATTTTTCAATGAAAGCTATCGTTTATAAATCCTTTGTTCCTCCTTGATTATTTTATACATAACTTCTATATTGTTGATTTTTTTCATTCTCATTATCATTCTTTTTCTTAATAGTCATGTAAAGGCAGTCACTTATATGTGGAATCAATAACAGTCATCCATTTGATTTAACTTCACTTCAACTTAACATTTATGCCATCATATCATCTCAGATCTGGAGAGGCAGACATGACATAATTTTCCTCACTCAACAGAATATTGTTTCTTCTATTAAATGACAACTTAAAATATTACATCAATCAAATTCCTTTGTCATTGGGCCTAACATGTATGTCAGTAAAAGGTGAAGTTGAATACAATTATTTCTCAAGATTTTATAGAGTTTTGCAACTGCTATAATCTAGGAGGAATTCATATGCCCTTCCCAGATGGCTGTACTTCAGGGAGTGCCATTTTTCAACTACGACTATTCAGTTGGTCCAAATTACCTCTTCTTCACCCACTCAATAGCCCCTCGCAAAATGTTTTTCTATTTTGGTGAATTTTCATTGCATTTTCAAAATAATCTTTTCCCCTTAGCACATTTAGTGTTGAAATGTTCTTGAGAAATCGTTTCCTGTGATGTGTTAACATCCTCAACCATTTCAATTTGCACAGAGTATTCACTTTTACCATCCAAAACAACTTATATTTAATGATAAAGTAATATTAAATGTCCATAAGTTTAAATCATACTTTCATGTCTGAGGTGTTAGCTGCTGCTGCTTTTTACTGCTTGATTTTTACTGCTGATTGAGTGACATTCAATAATATCGACTTTAAGAGCATCTTCTTTACTGAGTTCTGACTTATGGGTTGCGACAGTGTCCACATTTATTTAGTCACAATGATGTATAATGTCTAATATTTATTTGCACAATAGCCTATGTGCTTGAAGACCTACATCTATCTCTAATAAATTCAGGCCTCACTTTGTGGAACCTCTCCATATCGGAAATCAAAATATTCAAGTATTGGTCCACTAATATTTTTATTATTTACAACCTGGGTTTCGTCACATAATGACATCTTCACGTCCTGAATAATTTCATTATGTGACGAAACCTGGGTTGTAAATAATAAAAATATTAGTGGACCAATACTTGAATATTTTGATTTCTGGTACATCGATCTCAATGGTTAATCTGGCAACACAATACAGTTTCTTACAAGTCCATGCTACTGTTCCTACAACATCAAAGCCAGTGGATTGAATACCCTCATCTTTTTTACAAGTTCAGTTTGATTCAACATATCTACCCTTCTAGTGGATATTTAGTGTTTATCTACCTACCTCAATGATCTCGTCTAAAAAGCTCAGTTTCCTCTCAGCTTACTGCCAGTGATACATATTATGATCGTTTTATTGGCTAAGCTTGGTTGTGGCATAAGCAATATCAGGTCTGGTGTTAATAATATGACACTCATCTTCCCCTTTCTTCTTTTGTTTCATTCAGTATCTATTTGGGCACATTTAGCAGTTTCTCTTAGTTACCTTAAGCTCTGTTACTATGCCTTTGTAACCCAAAAAAATCCCATCGGGAGGAGAACCCTCCAATATCTTAATTTGCTAAAGCACTCGACACAGTCTGAACTTCTCACTGATAATTGGAAATTATATACACATCTTTATCTTTGGATCTCACCCCCAGAATTCTTCAAATTCCCTCTCTAGGTCCCTCAAGGTAGGTATTACAAAGTGGTTTGTAGTGACTCCAATGAACTATGGGTTATGGCATTGCTTTTGCAGGACACCAAAAAATATCCCAATAAACTACAATTACATTCAAGTAATCACAAACTCCCTTAACCTACAGGATTTTGTCAATCGAAACCTACTTTTATCTCAAGCTGACCAGGGACTATATTAAGCTTTTTTGAGAAGATGAATGTAAATTTTAGCCCCCTGTCACACAAAATCCTGTAGCTGCTCCATGCACATATTTTAAAGAAGGTCACCATTTCTAGAATTCATCTGTGGCATAGAAATGTCAAACTTCAAATCTGGTTCCACAGCATGGGCATAGCCACAGGGAGGGTAGTGACTCCTTGAACAAGACATTTCTTTTGAAATCTGCTCTGTGAAGCCAAACAGGGTGATGCATTGCCCCTCCCCCAGCATAAATCTGCAGCTAAAGGTGGGTGTCCTCCCCCTTAACATAAATCCTGGCTATGCCCATGCTCCACAGCTAATATTATTAAATATGTTATGCCAGAGAGGCTAACTACAGGAGAGAAGGTCTCAATGTAACTGTCCTCATATCTCTGACAAAATTTCTGCACAACAACTCTTGCCCTGTGCCATCCAGTTAGCCCATGTTTATTATTCTTCTATTTGGACACTTTTAACTTTGCTGCAGCTTCATTCTTGAGAGAGTAAACTAGGACAGCCACTCCCCTACTTCCATCCACATTCAGGTCTATATTCCTCCACCATTGCTTCAGTCCATGTGGCCTTGATGAAGCCTCACTGATGTATTCCAAATTTTGGATTGCAAAGCTTTTACCATTTGTTTGCATAATTCTGTAGTGTATTGATGGAAAATTATGGTCTAAAGAATTCTCAATTCTTTTCATTCAACTTATCCTCCTGTTAGAGGCAGGTTTAAATGGAAGGCAGTAAAATCCTATAGAGTTTTAGATGTTCAGGCCCATATCCACTCTTAGTATTTATCTTTTCATCTCAGTTTGCAAAGTACCCATCTTCATCCCATCTGTAAAGCCTACATTCTCTTTCTTGCCCTTCACTACTTGCTCAACACCCATCATACAATTTTGTCTGTAAGTAGCTATTCTCCCCTTATTACCACTTTCAGCCAAATAATTTTCCTCCCCTTAATTTCATCCAGAAGTTTCTTTTCCTCACCAGCCATTTGAAGCACTTATTCTTTTGCATTCCTTTCCATCCAATGCACCATCTCCATCCTCCTCCACATCCTTATCTCGAGTACCGGCAGCCTATTCTTGTCCTGATATCTCAGAATACATGCTTCTGCCCAATACAATGCCCCAAACAATGCTAGTAAGCCCTTTATTAACCTCTTCTGTATATCCTTACCAAAGGTTTACATCTTCAGCTCTTTCCTATTGCTGAATGCATTTTTGTCTAGTGCTTCTCTCCCTCCAGTATCTCCTCTACGAAGCCCATATCCCTCCAATGTATGCACTATCAAGGTAGCTAAATAGCTCTACTTATTAGTTTCCCTCAATAGTTTGTGTCCTATTTGTTTGTTCCACGTCTTATCCTGGGAAATCTTATCACTTTAGTATTCTTATGATTAATTCCCATTCTGTTTTTTCTGCGCTAATGTTCAAATGTATCCATCAAGCTTGCAAAAGAGGATTTTGTGGAAGTAAGGTTAATTTTAGCTGCGGAAATGAGATTGCCCTGGGTGCTTGGAAAATTATGTTTATTGCAGAGAACATTCAAAATGAGAACTGTTACACACAAAACACATTTGTCTCAAGTGTCATTAAAGGAAACAACAGACATACCATATTGTATACTTACACATAAGAATGAAGATTACCAATATCAATACTATCCCATAATCTAAATTCTCATGCAGTTTACCCAGCCAGGGAGTTACCCAAAATCAACGTGTTGGGGAGTATTTGATGCCTTTGTCAAGACATCAGTGACCATATCTTCAATGCTCATATATTCCTATTTGGCAAAGCTGGAATTTCTTATTTTATCTGTGAATCTGTCTATTGACATGTCTCAATGTAACTGTTGTCTCCAGGAAGTCTTTATGTGAGGTTCTTCATTGCCTTGTATGTCCCTATTTTTATTATATCTGTCATCACAAAATCTCCTTCTTCCTCTTCCTCCCTTACCATTAATATTTCCTTCTATTATGACTTTCTACGAGCAATCTCTCCATGATATGTGACCTATCCAATTTGCCTTTCTAATCTTTACACTTTCAATCATAGTTTGCTCCTCTCCAATCCTTCTCAGTTCCTCATCATTTATAACCTTATCTGACCATTGTATGTTCTCCACCTTTCGCCATTGCTACATCTCAAAGCTTTCTCGGTGTTTTTCTTTCCATTCCTTCAATGTTCACATTTCCAATCCATACAAAACCGTACTCTGAATGAAACACTTTGAAAATATTTTCCTTATATCCTTTATGATACTCCTAGTTATAAGGAGTTCTCAAACTTTTCCGTAAGCTATTCTTTCCTGAGCAACCCTACTCTTAAATCCTTATATATGGGATCCATTCCGGGTGATTATAGTTCCCAAGTTGTTAACTGACCTCACTTATTCGATTTCCTTGCCTTCCATCTTGGATTTTATTTCTTTTTAGCTGTAGATCCTCATCACCTTCGATTTTTCAATATTTATATTCATTTAATACTTCCTTTCCATGGTCAGGGGAAGGCTCTCAAGGATGAGATATTTCATACCAAATCTACTGTATGGAGTCAGACCTGATGTCCTGCCCCCATAAGAAAAATCTACGGCTATAGATGGGTGTCCTGCCCCCCCCTAACATAAATCCTCTTGATCTCATAGACCTTTCTTTGTAGATCCTCTCCACTCTCTGCTTTCACAGCCTGGTCATAGTATATTTGTCTTCAGTTAATTTCCTCCTACTTTTATCCCATAGATTCCTTTCAAAGCTTCCTCAAGCATTTTTTTCCCATATATGCTGAATAATAGTAGGGAAATACTACACCCATGTCTCCCTCCTCTCCTTAGAGTAATCTCCTTAGTCTCATCATCTTTTATACATACTGCTATTCTTTGGTCCCTCCTTTTTCTTCCTTTTAAATGTGTTCTATCTCTTTATCGTTCTACTTTTCTATAGGTTTTGAATCTAAAATCTCACTTCATTGTAATTAAATTTTGATCTGAGTCTGCATCTGCACCCAGAGAGCTCTGTGAGTTTCATAGCTCTGCTTTTCCATGATGTAATCAGTTTGATATCTTCCTGTATCCCCAGGCATTTTCCAAATGTACATCTACCCAGGATGATGTATTAACCAAGTGTTAAATATAAATCAACAAAAATATACACTACAAATATATACACTAAACAATTGCCATACAGCAATCAGTGTAGATAATGTTGTCAGTTAATCACCAACTGCCTACAGCTTTCTTCAGCCTCCACTGCACTCGAAGACTTCCTCAGCCATGTTTGTTAATTTTATTAATTACATAATAAATTAATTTAATCTTGCCTCACAACCACATTCATTTTAAAATAAGAACAACATATGAAATCAATATTCCCCTTCAGCTGCTACTTATAGTGTTCCTATCTCTTTCAGAATCCCAAATAGATCTTCACCTTTTCTCTTTTTCCTTGCAGTTCAACAATATTTTTTCTAACCTTTGACATATTCCTCCTAAGAAAATCTTTTCCATCTCAGCATATACGTAATCATAAGTTTTTCAATTTCTGAAATTCACCAATTGGCACAAAGCTATCATTGAAATAACAATCTTTCAACTGCCTTCATATGTCTCTTGCATGCATATAATGTTTTTTTTGCAATTTTTGCATGTGTTTACATATGGTGGCGCTGAAATATTTTTAAATCCTAATCATTACCATGTTTATTTTCAGGATCTCAGGCCTCTCCAGCATGTGGAGAAGGTTACCTAAGAAGTAATGGACCATATGAGAAGAAAAGAGGGTAATTTTATGTAACTTTTGATACAGCTATAGTCATATTTAATTATGTTAATAATTGACTCTCACCATTATGCAATCTCTCTCCATGAAAACATCCATGTTTAACACCCCTGCCAACG
Organism: Ceriagrion tenellum; assembly: GCA_963169105.1. Lineage (NCBI taxonomy): Eukaryota > Metazoa > Arthropoda > Insecta > Odonata > Coenagrionidae > Ceriagrion > Ceriagrion tenellum. The sequence goes on along the minus strand of OY720633.1, from coordinate 111,253,413 downwards.
ATCACCATTTTTAGTTTGAGTTTTCTGATCATGCAAATAGCCAGTATCAAGCAGTGGATGAGGTGAAAAAACTGGGGCAGGACTTTCAATTGGTAGAGTGTAGCCACTAGTACATTTAGTTAGTCCTTAATATTCAAGTTAAGACATGGCAAAGTGCAGGTTACACTGAGAGTGAATGCAGGTTGATGTGTGAATGTATGAATGAATGTGTGGTTGTAGTGAATGTAGTTGTATGGTTTGATGTAGTCGTAGCTATAGAAGGTGCACCTAACTAACCTGTATGAATGCATTGCTGAGTGTGTGAATGATGGTATTTTGTGTGCATGAGATAATGTATACCTCACCATGAAATACATCCTACTGAAGCCAGGAATAGGTAGTGCTAGGCAGATAAGATTGTCATGAACATTGTTCAACCGTAGGTAGGCTGGGGCTGTGATGTTAGGGTAGCAGGAAATAGTTGGCAGGGGGTGCATATCCAATTACTTACATACTATTGCTACCACACAATTTGCAAAGAACAAATGTAACAAATAAAATGTTTTGTTAATATTTGGAGCATTAGTGTGGTGCAGAAACTATTTCAGTGGTTGTAAATTATTCAATTAGGTAGGGATGATTGACGTTGCTTGTAGTGGTGATGGAAGGGTTGGTGGGTTTTCCAAGGTTGTGGTTTGAACCCCTTCGGTGGAGACTCTCTCACCCTTCTATTGCTTTTTGTGGTGGTTATGTGATTCTCTGCCATATCAAGAGATCATGCCATAATGCCTTTCAATATGTCAATGTTCTCAGACATATAACTGGTGTAAATCTGATCACTGTATTTTAATTGTCTGATATTTCTGGTGAGATGCAAGTGGTTTAGTTGGGAGTTGAACAGGCTTTCCAAGGTTGTAGTGTAAACCTCTTTAGCCTATCCTTCCTTATATATACTGTTCACAGAGAATGTCATTGGAGTGATTTACCTTGGAAAATGTCAGTGTATGTTTTATTGATTGGTAATTTAAAAAAAGCAGAATGTTTTTTAGCTGTCATGCCAAATGTGTATGAGAATGATAATATGATTGTCAAGGTGGTCTGTGAAGGTTTTGCGGGTTTCCCTTCTCTTTAGGCAAATGCCAGACCAATACCACTCCCGCATAAATAAAGGTTGAACTATTAATAACTGGCTCGTCATTCATTTTAACTCACTGAGATTTTGGAAGAGAATTAATTAGGAATGAAAGGTAGAAAGATGCTATGCAACAAATAGTGCAAAACATGTTTTTTCACATTTTTGGATAGTGGTGAGTTGAATTCAGAGTGAAAACCTTGATTCCTAAAATTTTTTAAAATAAAATTTCTAATCCTAATCCTGTTTCCACCAAATTAGGAATACCAATTTTTTCACCTGTAATTAATAAAAAAACCAACCATTGTATACTTATCTTTATGTGATCTTGTTTGTTTGTGAATCTGTCAGTACTTCTAGGATTTTATATAATCTCAGAGCTTTTGCTTTAGCAGCATTTCAGTTTTATAATAAAATTTTAACAAAAGTTAAAGTGAAAACGAGTCATTTATTAATTCTTGCCTTTAATCCAAGTGATGTCAGGTCTCACAGACTGACAATATTACCTTCCTTATGATGCAAGCAAAGTTTGAAATTTTACAGCTCATGCTCTTCTGTAGATTTCTATTATATGCTGCTCTTCGTGTATACCAGCCAAAAAATAGTTTTTGCCACCTCATTTCTACGTACAGCAACATATATGGTACAAAAGAACGCGTGTCACTACTCTTGCCTTCAAATAGGACTTTATTGTCAGAGTGGTTATGCCTGGTTTCATAGATATCAATTATAATATGATATATTATAAGGAAATATTAGCATTTTGCAACTTTTTTGCGGAAACCTATTTCAAGTCATCGTAGTAAGACGCAGAAATCACTCTACAATGATTCAGTCATATGTGTAAGTGAAAATGTAAAATAGGAAAAAACTAGTTCACTTTTTATACTTAATGTGGTCGGAATGTATAGAATTGTTCGAGTTAGATTAGCAATAGACAAAAAATGAAATTTGATTCCATCCCAGAATTTTAAAATTTCTGTCTACAAGTATTTCTGGGTTAGGTATGGCAAGGAATATACGGCACTCCTTTTGAACGTTCAATCACCGTTTTTCCGTCCGCGTAGTTTTTCCGTGATAAGTCCATCAGACGAGACGGTGATAATGGCTACGGATAATAGAAATCTTGTCTTTTCTATAGTCTGTGATAATGGCTCTAATGGTGGAGGAGATGGAAGGGTGCGTTCCGAGTCACGCATGCTTATCTACTTGGCTTACATATTGAAATCGGAGGGCTTGATGGGAATACAATGGTGAACAAGCCAGTGGCTGGAAATCTATGGTCAACATTTTTTTTCGTAGTCTTCGGGGGGACCTTTACGAACGGGAAGTCTGTATCGCAGCGACCGCGAAAGTTTTCGTATTGCCGGCGTTGTGATGGCACGATTGTGAACTACTTTCGCCGGCGTCGGAAAGTCAGCTCTGGCCGGTGAGACAGGGGCGATGAGGCCCACTGCGGTGTAAGTTACGGAGGTGTGGAAAAGGCCGTTTTGTTTGTCGGGGGAATTGGAGTCAGTATTTCCAGGTATCTCTGCGCGGAACCGAGTCGCGACGCGCGATTGTAAAATCGAATTTACTTACGGCGTCGCTTAGATTTTCCCAATAAGTTTGCTGAATAACGTTGAAAGTATCTTTACTTAATACTCTAATAAAGTATTTCGGTGCAAAGATTTATCAAAAAAAAGATAATAGTTACAATAAATAAAATTGTGCCTAAAATAAGCGTCCAATTTGTGACGTAATAGTACATAAATCAATGGAAAGTTCTGAAACGTATGATAAGTACCGGTAAAGAACCATGCTGACAGATGGTAACATCTTTTTATTTCATGAAAATCCTTCTTTGACTACAACATTTGCGTAATTTTTTAGTGTTCGCAGAAAAATGAAAACTGGTGTTTTCTTGAAAATTTGATCATGTTTGATCCTCCGTATCTAAGAAACGGCTGAGACCTTAGACAATTGACTTACCAATACATGATCAACAATTACTTGCGATTATACTTGCGAGATTACTTGCGCTAAGTGTCAAGCCCAGTCAAGTCTTTTCCTCAGAATAGTAATTTTGGATTTTGTCTGGTTTTTTTTTGCACTACCGACCACTATACAGCGGCACTATCAGAGGCGCGCCACACATAATCCGTCGGCGGCGCACAGGTCTAACTAAATTTTACATCGTGCAGTTATTGAGTCTATACGATAGCGTTTTCGTGACGAAGCCAGCTGGAAGGCAGGCGAAACTGTTGTCCCCCAAAAAGTGGAACGACGCGGCAAAAACCCGAAGAGAATACGGTCATTAAATAACCGCGGAAGCCTCCTTACCAATTCGAGTCTATACGATAGTTTATCACCAGCAGATTAAGAGAGACTCAAAATATCGTTTATTTAACGAGGCACCGAATTAGTGTAATCACAACTACATACTAATTTGCGAGACGCCGCATGGTCGTGTGATGGGGTATTAAGACACCAGACGTGTAAAGATGTAAGGGTATTAAAACGAGTATAGTAAGGGCATTAGAACGAGTTCATGTACCTAATTATATAAGGTTTTGGGAGGAGAAATAGTGACGTTTTTTATAAGAGTGTATTTAGTGGAGCTCAATTTTTATTGTGCGCGGAAAGAACCAGGTCATCTACCTGATTATATTAACATGCAAAACTTGGTAACAATCCGTGAGCGCCGCGAAACGATATTCCATTGGGCGCTGGACCGATGACATCACTTGTAATACCATGAGTAGCCAATACTGTGTAATGCTGCTCGCATGTGCCAAATATTGCGTTTTTAAAAGTGTTTGGGGAATATAGTTATAGTTCATGGATCAGGAAGGTCTCCTTAAGGCTGCCCACCCACCAAGACCCGAAGACATTTTTATTATTTACTAATTTCAGTGAAATAAAGCATTAGCTCCTGGCAAAACAGGTCAGGAGATAAAAAAGAAGGCCAAAGCTTATTTTGCTAGGATGATGACTTTATTAAATTCTCATATATAGCTGATAGAAGTTACTCTTGGCTTTTAAATGCAGAATGCTCCAATTACAGCCACGAACTGGATTGATTTTTAGGAAATTGTATTGTTTTCCTATTTAGAGTAGGTACACTGCAGTGACTCAATTCTGTTCTCCGGAATTACGAAGTAAAGCGTGTGAGACCGAATTCTTGTTAAGTGCGTGGATCAGCCCTGAAATGTTAATAAGCTAATGATAAGCATAAAAAAGACAAAGTTAAGGAGCTGAATTGTCTGGAGGTGTCACTTTTTCATAGTTATTACCCCCGTTAGAAGCGTATTTACGCATTAATGCATTTTATAAGAGCATTAATGCTCATCTCGTACACCGGCGCATCATTTTCTGTCACTAGTAAATGAATTTAAAAGTCTAAAAATTCCTGCATTGATCTACCGGAAATTGTTTTGTACATTGACTTGAATTGCCATTACAACGTTGTGTGCGGAAAAGTGGTCTATTTCTCGAGATAATGTGTGGTGAAAGGTGTGTTTAGTGCTTCATATAGCTTGCTTGGTGCTGTAATTTATGTAATATATTACCACGAAATGAAGCGAGTGGTTTATATTTCCTACCAATGCTAAGAAGCTAACGTATTTTCAACTTCTCGAATGAAATTGCATGCCAATAACGTAACCGGTCGAGAAAAAACTATTTTTGGAACTTCTCCAAAGCCGGCCCTGGTGGCACGATTACCACGGTTATTTTTAAAGTACTTTTGTATTTACTCGAATATGCAGTTTAATGGTCATTGAATATTTACTTCTTTGGGATAATTAAAAAAATCTTTTGTGAAGTAATGGATGTGTTAAGTCCAGTCGCAGAAAGTTATGCATCCACAAATTTGGTAATATTTTGAAATATGAAGTTTCATGCAATGGTTTTTCAAGCCTTTGAAGTGGAATAAAAGTGGATGTTATTTGTATTGGAAGTGGTCATAAATTTGCCTTTTTGCCAGTAATTCAATAACCATCATCATATTAGCTCATATTCCTTTTTCAAAAACATTTTCCTCTTTAAACAATTCAGGAAAAAACTTATAAGGTCATTTTCTTCACTTAAATTTGTGATGGTTTGATGTCAGGAGGTAAATTTTGATGTATACAGATAGAATGCAATTGCTTTCTGGTGTTCAAGGAAATATAAGTGTCACTGGTTCTTATCTGTGTGTAAATATTCGAGGTGATTGGACAAATCATAAGATCCCAATGCAATGATATGAAGGGAAGTGAATTCAAGCAATATCATGAGACTTTCATCCACCTAAATGGGACCAGACAAATTCCACTCTAAGCAATATGTGCAAACTTTGGCGGATATGTGCCCAATGATGTACCTTCTAGTGTCTTGCCGTACCTACATTTGTTGCTAGGTGTTATTTTTGGTCCACGTTGGAAAGTCACTCCTCAGGATTTACTATGAATATCGCAAATATTTTATTTTTTTATTTTGGATCCGGTGACAAGTGGCAACATTGGGAGGAGAGTGGTGACCATTTTGGATAGGTGAAATACATGAATCAACATTCAATAAAAAACACAATCAGAATATTTTTCACCCACTATGACATTTATCTTGTACTTCAAATTCATTTACTGCTGGGGAAATGAACACAATATGCACAGCTGATTTTTCTTCTCTGAATCAAAACCTCTTTTGATTGACATCACTCATATGATTTGGTTAACATATGCTATGAGCTAAACCACACAGTAAATTAAAAGCTGCTCAGAGAGCATTCTTTGTAAAGATAGCAAACACATAAGAGGAGGTCAGATATCTTGTTTACATTCTTATTTGAAATTCACTAAGTATCTCTTTTTTGAAATTGCAACGTAATCTATTTTACGAGCTATTTATGTGTGTGTGTGGTGTGTGTTTGTTTGGGTTTTTCTTGAAAACGGCTCTAATGAAATTGATAAATTGTCGGCATATATTAAATTCGGACGAGAAAATAAGATTGAGAAAGGTCTCCCATTTGGGAAAATTCATTTTATATTTAACAAGTCACTTTAAAAAGTCAAATTTTTAACATGAGCCCCATCGGTTACCAAGGTGACAACACATAAAACATCAAAAGTATACAAAAAGCGGATATAACAACATACATACGGCGCGTTCCGAAACCCACTACCAGTACTGTCAGTACTGCTAGTGCTGTCAAAGCGTTCCGAAATCAACTGGCAGTACGAAGCAGTGACAAATTATGTCAGCGAATTGATTAAATTTCGTGCTTTGGATATTACTGCCACTGTTGTTGATCTCGAGCTTCACTAGTGGCAGTACAGCCACTGCTATTGCAACAATATCAAATAAATGGCTGAATAAATCAAATCAACGAGGTAAATAAATACCTAATGGAGAGTTACGAGTTCGTTCATTACTTGATCATTACGTTCGAAGACCTGTTTAAAATTTTATAACTGAAGTTTATTTTATATTCGGTAATGTTTTTTATATGAAGTTATTGAGATATGTTTACTAAACTTATTTATTACAGCTGACGCAAATCTTAATGCGTCTTAATTTCGTAAGAGAAAATGAATCATTATCTACATCTACATAATACCTCGAGAGCCGCCGCATGGGCGTGTGGTAGGGGGTGTTGGGTCACCAGCCGTGTAAAGGTGTAAGTTTTTTGGATATGAAATGGTGACATGAACTATAGGAGTGTATTTAGTGGAGCTTAATTATTATTGTGGTCGCTTATTGTTCGCGGAAAGAGTTTTTGTACCTATCTGTTCGGCAGTGTATCTCTCTTATTTTATCGCTTCAGTCAGACCTAAGATGTGGTGAGGCGTCATGATAATATTCTCTCTGTCGCTCTGAAAAATATCAGTTCTGAATTTATCAAGCAACCTATGCCTAGCATGTAGCCTCCGAGTCTCTAGGGGCTCCCACCTTAATCCCTCTAAAAGTTGTGAGACACTATATGTACGCTCGTAGTAGTTTTTAACGAAGCGCGCTGCTTTCCTTTGTATTTTATTATTTTTTTTGTTACATCTATTTGATCTCAAATAGATTCAACCAAAATTTGGTCCCAAATGCTCGCGGCGTATTCGAGGTGTGGCCTAACCAGAGCGAAGTAGCATCTCTCTGACTTTTTCAACAGAGGACCTTCCTATTATACGTATAACAAAACCTAGCTTCTTTTATGCTGCGCCACATATGTTTTGTATGTGTAATCCCCACGATATATCGGAAGTTAAGGTAATTCCAAGATATTTTACTGTATCTGAAGATTTTATGTTTACTCCACCCACGGTATAGGTATGGCATTTTTGTGATGACTTTCGCAGGAAGTGGACTGTGGTGCATTTGTTGATATTTAATTCTAACCCCCACTCCTGACACCACGAACGAACGTCGTTAAGGTCCGATGACAGAGCTTCAAAGTCCGCGTCTTCGCTCTTTTCACGGTAGATAACTGTATAATCTGCAAATAATCTTCATTTACTACTAACTCTAGAACTTAAGTCATTAATATAAATAATGAATAACAGAGGGCCGATCACACTTCCCTGAGGAACATCGGATGTGATTTCGACCATATCAGAGCTAAAACTATCAATAACTACTTTTTGTTTTCGATGACAGAGAAAGTCACTCATCCATTTCACTATTTTTCTATTAACTCCGAATTATAATTATGAAGTAGCATGAGAGCAAGGCAATGGAAGTAAGAATTTCTTTTAAATGATCTTTTACAGGGTCATTTGGATTAGCGTAATTAAAATTATTTAGTCATAAATCACCACGCAAGACGGCCATATTGAATATCATGCGTGCGGTGAGCTACTGCCGATCGTTCCGAAGCCACAGGCTGCTCCAGCGGTGGAAATACTGCTTAACGTTCCGTTTTACGGCAGCAAAGGCAGTTCCTACTGAAGCTGTAATATCAGTGGCATCGGAGGCTGGAATCAGTATGATTACTGGATTTCGTTACGAGGTAAAAGCAATCATTTTACTCTTTGTTGTTTAAGATATAACTCAAAGGATTATTTACATGAAATTAAAAAAATATACAAGGAAACATTATGCCTAACTTTACTCGTTACAGCATATATATTTCATAATCTCAAGAAAAGATCAATTCGAAGCGGAAATTCCTCCTTACAAATCTATTCATCTCAAAGGTTGAAGCATTGGATAATCAAAAGCTTAGGCATACTATGACCTCAGAAGAAATTGCAGTAGCAGCTACCCTCCAGAAATTAATACACAAAAATAGTTATTAAATAGTCATCAACATATAAAAATATTTAAAATGTAAAAATTATGTTCGAATGTTTGGAGTTTATACTAAAAGTGAGACCATAAATTGACGGCACAGAAGCAGCTTTCTATCTGCCATCTATTTTATCCTCGTTGGTTTACATGTTCAGATACAGTAGGATCGATGAAAAAGTTCGAGATATTTTTGGACAATGACTCGCTTTCATGTAACCAGATATACGTTTCAACTTCCTTCGGATTTTTGGTCGATAAAAGGAAATATGTGTTTTTAATGTTCTCACCTCAGCCTAAGTGATTCAGCGTCGACAATCATGGGTGTGTTGAAGAAACTTGCCAGTGCAAAGAGAGCACGCACGGCAAGTGTTCATGAAAAATTGCTTTAAGAGTTGAGTGAAGACGGAGGTTACGATTTTTATGAGTTAAAAAAATCAAACACGCGAAGCAGACAATGAAAGAAGTCGTCAGAAATTTTACATAAAATTTTTTAGTACAGTGGATACTATGAGGTATGCCCTTAAGGAGAAGACCGCACTTAAGATAAAGATAAAGAGACATTTATTTCACCGCAAATAATATTACACAAAATACATAAGTAATCAGTGAAATTAGGCACCCCTAAAGATTAACTCTTATATAGGGGTTGCCATTAAATAAAAATAAGGCAGTGCTTGGCAGTGCATATCAAAATAATATTAAAGCAAAAATGGCTCTTATATGAGACCTCATAAGAACATATGCCCATGTACATTTGAGAAAATAAAATAACCTTTTGAAACACAAAATATAATAAAATAGAAACACAAAACAAAACAACAAGAACACAGTAATAAGGAAACAACAATCAAACATATAATCAACACACCAGCGGAAACAAAGCGGAACAAAAGCACCAGAAAATCAATCACACAACGGTCACAAACAAACACTCAATCTTCCTATGATTAAACAACCATCCTCTCAGTTTATTGGTAAATTCATGTTCACATTTACAACAGTGCAATTTTGTCCATAGACCCTCATACAATTTAGGAGCTAAATAATTAAAAAAATGTTTGTATGCTTCAATATGTGGTTTCGGAATATTAACAATTTGGTGGCACCTAAGATTTTTCATACAGGGACATGGTTCGAAGTAATGTTTTCCTGTGATCTACAACCCTCGATGGAACGAGTGAATTTTGGCTTCGTGCTGCATTGTATATTTTTTAAATTTCGTGTGATCATTTTTTTGGGATTTATTTTCTACCCTTGCTATTGAGAATCGCTTCAACAAAGCTATCGGTAGTCAACATGGGAAAAATCCAGCATATGCCCAACTTTGTGAGCGATATTACTTTATTATTATATATTATTATATACATATTATAATATATTATTTATCAAAGTAATAAGAAAGAAAGACTGCAAGCGAATTAGATAAATGAAATCAATGTGTGTACATCCTAAAACGGGCATGCGCGTTCGGACATAAGTACTGAAAAAATATACATGTGCAATAATAAAAAAAATCTTGGTGACCACCACTTGATGACACGATCTTGTCGAGGAAATTAAACCAGAAAATAATGAAAATTTTTCCACGGAACTATTGATGTCATTTAGGAGAAAAAATATGTTCTTAAAAATGTTTCTTTGAACTTTTACTTGACTTTCTCAAACCCTATTTATAATAATGTATAATCAGAAGCAGTGATAAAGAAATGACTGGGGTTGAAATTTGTTTTACCTTATCCGATTTGGTATAAAACGAACATTTTGAAACCAAACTTGAATTTTTCTCCTGCGTTTCAAATTACTGTGTTCTTATGATGCACACAATTTGCTGTCACGAGCAAACTTAGGCTTAGTGGTGAATTGTATGTTTTTTTTAAATTTCATGTAAATACTCCTCCGGATAAAATATAGTAGAACAAACCGTTTAACCCTTATGCACTCGGATGTCGAGTGTGACTCGACATGGCTAACACCGGTAACAGCTAGTTTGTCGAGCCACTCTAGACACTGAGTTTCGCCGCCTGGGATGGGGGATCTGGTTTTTTTCGATGAATTCTCTTATTGCCATTAGCGTGACAGTATAAGTAATAAATTGTAACGATGATGCATAGATTTTTATAAATAATTATGTGCATCGATAACATAACTACACATAAATCCCATTAAAAACCGATACTGCCACCGATGCAGATAATTTCTCGTATCTGTTTACCGTCTTGTTAGCGCTTTTTCACTTCAGTCAGCTTTTGTGTAGTCAACACGTGTAGAAGGATGGCCGCTGTGATGAGTCACATAGTTTTCATCATCACCTCCCTTGGTAAACAACGTACATACATATGTATATTCTCGCGAAGGGAGCATCGAATTATCGCCTATAGGATTCAGACGAAACTTGATAGGCAGAAAGGGATTTACCTATCACCTTCTCCTCTCAGACGTTTTTGCTTAGGTTTTGAGAAGCATATCACAGGTTTTATGAGCCCCAAACGTATCACCCTTACTCTCACAAAGGGAATATCAAATTACCGCGTATCAGATTCCGACGAAACTTGATAGACAAGTAGGGGTATATGAATAGGATTCTTTTCTCAGAGGTTTTTGCTTACGTTCCTAGAAGTAAGTCTCAGGTTTTTATCAGCCGCCATCATCTTCCGTAAGTGATACGCTCTCTCACAAAGGGAATATCCAATTACGGCATCCTCGTATTAGATTCGGACGAAACTTAGTATGTAATTAGGGATTTACAAATAACCATATTTTTTCCAGAAGTTTGCTTACATTCTTAGAAACATATAGGAGCTGTTTCCATGACATGGGGTTCTTTTCTCAAACGATGCTTTATCTGTAAGTGGATGAATGCTTCATCCGAGAGTAGACGCATAATCGACTTGCGTGAGTAGACGCATAATCAGAACGAGTTTTTAATCCTGAGGACGGATAAGTTTTCCGACGTGTTTGAAAGCAGGGACGACGAATTTTACATTGAAAATGAAGGAACAATTGAAGAAGATGATGATGACGATAGTGAGTTCACTGATCCTGCAGATGAAGATGATGAACTTTGAGCTGGCCCGAGTTGAACTACGGAAAGGAAAACATCCCGGTATCCACCCAAAGATCAGAGGGAATGCACTGGCAGTGACGGTGATGTTGAATCCATGAAGATAAAACGAAGACGCACAATCGTTTACTCAAGTGAATGTGATGAAAATATAGAGACAGCAATGTGAAATATGGTGCAACATCGAGTGACAGAAATGTTTATTGTGGAAGACAAGAAAAGAGAAATGGAATACGGTATCTGAAAATGACCAAGGGTCAAGAAGACCCTTCTCAATAGGTCAGATGCATGTTGGACCCCAGTTCCTACATGCACCACACCAATGGATTTTTTAAGTTGTTTTTTGCTGACACTTTGATAAAAAACATAACCTTTGAGACAAATGATTATGCTAGGTATAAAATTAGCCAGAAAGAACTAGAGATCCACTTGGTATAATTGGAGAGGGTAAGAAAGGCATGATTTTCAAACCCAAGGTAGTGACTAACTACACAAAGTTTATGGGGAGAGTTGATTTGCAGATCACTACTCGAATACATACTGTTTTATGAAAAAGACTCTTAAATGGAGGAATAAGTTGTTTTTCCGTGGGCTTGAGGTCAATTTCGTTCATTCCTATATTTTGTATAAAGAATACCAAAAAAGGAAAAATGAAAACTTATATCGCATGTAAAATTCATTCCGAAACTTGTGCGCGATATCGTGGGGGAATTCAGAGGTGGAGCACAGATTCCCAGGGGTAGATTATCATCCAAAAAGACAGATCAACGCTTAGATGGAAAGCTCCATGTAATCATTCCTCACTCTACTAAAAAAACAAATATTGTGTTGTTGTTCTAATAGGAAAGTGAAAGGTGGAAGAAGAGAGACAATTTCCAAATGCGAGTATTGTGAATGTAAAGGGGTCTTTATGTGGGTGAATGTTTAATAAACTATCGCACTATGAAAAATTATAAAAATTAGAATATCTGCCTTATACAATAAATCATTTTCATTGTCAAAATCCTCAATTAAATAAGTTTATATGAAGAAAAACAGCGACTCTTTCATTCTGGTGCCGCCACTCATAAAACAGGGGTATTTAAAAAATTAAATACCGAGTAGACTACGGGAAACGACAGAATTACATCCGAGTGCAAAGGGCTAACCCAGGCTTTAACTGCGTCACGAAAACCAGTAATTATACTGACTCGAGGCTCCATTGCAAATACGGTCAGATTTGATATCATGATTTTTTTAACGTACTGAGCCAAGGGTATAATTGTCATCAGGCTAAAAAAAGTTAAAAATTTATATTAAATGCCAAATAATGATATGCATCGAAAGATATATTCGGTAAATGAGGTAAACAGCAGAAGTTTCCCTTGGCAACTATGCCACATTCATCACAATATGTCGGATATGTGCTCCGTTGAAAACCTAAAGTCAGTCATTGAAACCTAAATACTCGTGTTACATTATCGATAATGCAGGCTGAAAAAAATAAATGTAAGGTTTTTTAATATGCAGTGCATGTTCTACAAGGTTTTGAGCAATATTATACATAAATACGTACCAATCACGCCGTTCCCTTCCAGGTTAGGCACAGTCACAAAGTTTCACTCATAAATATATATTTGTACACCTAACTCTAATTCAATAATGTTCCACACTGACCTATCCTTGCAAACGTCCTTTGCTTCATTTACCTCCATACACTGCTTCATACACGTCCTCCTGTTTTTAAAACTCCTAATATTCCTCCTCCTAAGAATATCCTCAACCGCATTCAACCACAACTTTCTCGGCCTACCTCTAACTCTCACATCATTCATTCTACTCTCATATATCTGTTTCGTTATTCGACTCTCATCCATTCTCTCAACATGGCCAAACCAACGAAGCACACTCCTTTCATATATGTCCATTACAGAAGCATCTAACCCACATTCGTGTATTACCCACTCATTCCTGACCCTATCCATCCTACTTTTGCCACAAACACTCCTCAGACAACTCATACCCACGGGGTTGAGTCTACTCTTATGTCTATCCTGACACACCCATATTTCACTACAACAAAGTACTCACTACAACATACAACAAAGTGGAGAGAAGTACACTTTTGCACCCGGAAATTTTTGCTGCCTTAAATAGGCACTCATTCCTTGATATGCTCCACATGCTACCTACCGCTTTCCTTCCAGCATTCGCAAGTCTCTCCATCTCCTCATCTATCCATCCATCTTTCGCAAACATTTTACCTAAGTACACAAAATCATCCACTTGTTCAATTAAGCCACCGTTCGCCCTCATCACACATTTATTCTCCCCATTCTCCGTATGAAAAATCACTACTTTAGTCTTGCACGCATTTACCCTCAATTCCATTGTCTCTGTTGATTCACAAAACTTATCTAGGAGCCTCTGTAATCCCCGTTGGCTAGCTATACTATTCGGATTTCATCATGATTGTTGGATAGCATTATTATTCGTGTGAAAATTGAACTAAAAAAATGATGTGAAGAGATGCCATCGCAGTGCCATTAAGGAGATATATTTTATCGACAAAATTCATCGTTTTAACGCAAATATTTCTCGTTATACGACCGATGACTTGGAAATATTTTTACATCATTCGGTAATAAAATTCTTGCATTATAATATATGTTATAACTTAGGTAGGTTACTAAAAATGTAGGCTCCTCCTGAACACAGAGTGCCACGTTGAGCATTACGTATAACATCAGGTGTCCGAGCTTCTGTCGACAGCAATTCATGATTTTTTTTAAAATTTAACTTCTTATAACACAAAAACGACATTCTCCTGCTGACTGTCCCCAATATTGCCCGATAAAGTAGCAATTCCGTTATTTGTAGGACGTCAAGAAACGTTTTAAGCCGAACGACTACTTTCTCTAATTACAATACACAGTGTAGCTTTCCAATCTGTGATCCACAACTCATATATCTTTATGAGCGCGTTACGAGATCCACTATCAGAAATCATAACTTTTTAACTATTTGATTCAAGGGCCTAGTTATCTTAGGGGTGAAAAAGAAAAGAATTTTCCATTGGCAACGTTGTGCAACATTTGTCACAGCATGTCGGCTAAGTCCTCCGACGATAACCGAAGCCTGTCATTTAAACCTGAATACACGTGTCAAATTTTCGATGACCTAAGCTGAAAAAAATATATCGGGTGCATCAATATCTAGTGCATGATATAACAGTTTTTGAACGATTTTATTCGAGTGGACGCGTAAATGAAGGATCAGGCTTTGCTTCTAGTGGATTGAAAGCTGAATTGAAAAATTACTAGTAGAGGATTCTAACCTTTGGAACGTCTCAAAAATATTACCAAGAAATAAGAATTCAGCACTTTTTATTTGAAACATTCAACTACTTTATCTGAAAAATAATGAATTTATAGTGATGAATGAATCTTTTTCTGTTGAGAAAAAATACTGAAAGGCTTCAGCTATCGCATTAAAGCCGATACTGGCGAAAACAAGTAACTGTCTAAAACGAGCATTTTAGCGTAGGTATGCTACCCGATTCCATTGTCGACCATCGGGACATATATGTCCCGTCCTGTTTTTCAAAAACTATTAGAGATATAAATTCATGACAAATATTTTTGGAATATAACTGACAATTCCAGTGTAAACTGGTCATTCAAACAACAATGAATGGCCTACAATTCTAATGGTCCTTAAAGGGTTAAGGTAATTCATTTCAGCGTTAAATTTCGTCATTTTTAAACCAGCATATCATAGTTAAATGACCGATGACCTTGTAATATTTTTACATCATCCGATAGCGGAAATTTTACAATATAATACACATTAAAATCAAGGTAGGTCATCGGGCATGCCTAAAATGGAGGTTCCTCCTTAAACTAAAATATATCGAAAAAGAATAAAAACTCCTTTTCACGGAGTTTTAGAAAGTTTTACGAAGGGAGTTTTCAGAAAACGGTCCTTCTGACATACTTTTCCATCCCAAAAATGATGCTAATGATGGATGTTTGGAGTTTTATGTGGTAATGTCCATGCAGCATATTCCTTGAACTAGTACAAACATATCGCAGTTGGATGTAAACAATTGCTAGTCTTGTAGGAAACCGCGAATTGACTCCTATCGATCCAATATGAAGTTCCTGCAATAAGATATTATTGTGCTGTTCTCAGGTGAGTATATTTTCATATTGAATCATGCATTTTCTAATATAAATTTCGGAATAAAAAATCGGTTTACATAATACACTTGTATTATTCGTGCTAACTTAATGATGCGATACGTAAATCCTCAAGTTTCCTGTCGCTAGTCGTCATACAGGGTGTCCCATAAATGTCACGCCACAGTGACACTGGAGCTAGGGCAGCCTAAGAGGAACCGAACCAGCCTAATATGACCTCAGTAAAAGTTGCACGGTTTTCGAGATATTGCCAAATTAAAGCTTTTTCAAAAATTTCCCTTTTTTTACATTTCTAGTCCCAGAATTCACTTGAATTGCTCTATGAATAGGAAAAGTAGCGTGATTTTATTTAGTAAGATACATGTATCATACCATTTTAAAATCGGCATAACATACGCAAGTTTTTGAAGTTACTATCTCATTTACTTTCTAGTATTTTTTTTCACGGCAGGCGGTTAAAGTCGAAGTTGTTTTTTTTGCTGCTAAGTTAAGTCAAGATTAATGCAGTATTTTTCCTCATTATACATTAGTTATCAATAAAATAACCCTTTTGTCAGCTTAATAACCGATTGATGATATCGTACAGTAAAAAAACTTAATTTGAGAGCTATTCAAGTGAATTCTGGGACTAGAAATGTAAAAAAAGTGAAATTTTTAAAAAAGCTTTAATTTGGCAATATCTCGAAAACCGTTCAACTTTTACTGAGGTCATATTAGGCTGGTTCGGTTCCTCTTAGACTGCCCTAGCTCCAGTGTCACTGTGGCGTGACATTTATGGGACACCCTGTATATCATCTTGGTACTCCAAATAATAATCGATATTCACTTTTTTCTCAATAATTACAGCAAATGTCGTTATTTAATACATTTGAGTACTTGAATAGCGAAGAATACTCAGTCAGTTTGGCTCCTTCACCTTTTATCTTTAACATTTTCTTGTCCGTATCTCTTGAGCAACTTGAGGTACTTGAGCAACTCTGACACTTCGACACATCAGCATACGATATGGACTTTACGTGGCTTGTTTGAGTAGAAAAAAATAACGTGTTATATCTGAATACGTAACTGGCCTTTCTTAATCCTTGATATATCCATTAGAATTTCAGACACCAAGGACCTTGCCTCAGGCAATATTAGCCTTTGAACGGAGCATCTGCGTAGCTTCTAAAAATCTCGTATAAAATTGCATATGGTCAAGGATGTCATCGCTGAAATATTCTCCTAAATTCCCTCAAGAAGGGCAGAGTATTTGCCTCGAGTGCAGAGCGCTCGGCTTTTCAACAGAATGCCAGGGTTGAAATTAGTCGAAACATTAGACCAGTGACCTTTGATGCATGGAGGAGCACCAGAGGGAATATTTACTTAATCTCCTGGAAGCAATTGGTTATCATTTACCCCAGAGCAATCATTTATTTCCATCAACAATCTGTCAGAAACATAAGATTTTGGCGAGCATCACACTCCAATTTGTTGACCAACAGAACTTACTGGAGGACCTATTGAGAAACACCTAGAGTGGACGACACCCAGTTGAACAAATGTTCTTGACGGGCGTTTTATCATTGCAGTAAATATGCAATAAGAGCCCTAGTGATAATTGATTGCTAAAGAACGTAATTTTTATGAAAAGTCCCAAAAAATTAATCAGTTTTTTGGATAAACTCTCTGAGTGTTGAAAAAATTCCGAATAAGACTCCATAATAATTCAAAATGCTCAAAAATTGACCGCGTCGGGCTTATAGCTTCTTTTCAAAATTCATAGAGACCGTAAAAGACGCAGGAAAGATTTTTCAAGTTTAGTATGCATAAAATTGAATGCTATAGCTATAGTGCAGCATCATAGGTCCAGCTGGTCGAACTTTCATGACACGCATTAAAGAACACGCCAGAAGCTTTACAAATATGGATTCTATATCTCATTTGGCCAAAAGTCTCCTTGAAAATCGTCTTATTAGCGATATTTTCTCCGAAATTTCATACATTATCCCGCGGATAGGTTTAAAGTGGTGAAAGGTTAAAAGCTTTTGAGCAAACTCAAATTATTGGACACCAACACCCTCTGGAATGAACTACTTTTTCCTCAGCGCCCTCCCCCCACCCTCGACTCCTTACCGCCAAAAGTTTCCTTGTAAAATAATAACATTTCCCGCCTCACCAGCTCTTAATCCATGTTCCCCTGCCTTCCTTCCCAAAAGCCTATATTTCTCCCATTGAGGTAGATGTAGAGGGCCTTACGCCATTAACTGAAGCCTGGCAACCAAAATAATAACCATATTGTTTAATCCTGCTCTCTCCTAACTTTACTATGGATTTCACGACCAGGTGGACGAATTAGCGGATAAAAGGCTAGAATATCAACCATCTGTAACTCTTGAAACATATATTGGCTGTTTAGTGCTATGGATTCTACTCGACTTTACAACAGTGCTCATTGGAAATGCGGATGATTATCAATTTAAATAATTAAACAAAATATGTAACGAAGAATTCATATCAAAGAAGTAAGTTTATGCTGATTTATAGTAAGTTATCTATAGAAAATTAAGGAGAGAACAGTGTCAAACAACATGATTGTTATATCCGTTGTTAGGCTTCAGTTTTATGACGTACCGCCCTCTCTATATCCATCAATACAATCAACTAATTGACCACTCCACCAGTCAACAAACCTAATCAAAAGTCTTATTGGAAGCTGTTATGGCCTCTTATCATTTTCGGGCAAAAATGGCATGGTAAATCTGTGCGTTCCGCTTACTATTTTCTCAATTCTTCTTATGATCTAATCTACAGTAGTGTGTCGGTTTCCGTAAGATGTAATTGACGTCGTCAGCAAATATATTGGTTTTGTACTTGCACAAAGGATGAAGTCTCAATTTTAAATTGACGGTCTAAAAGCGATTCTCATTCCTTTTGGGGCAGATGACTTGTAATGAGAATGAAATTATCATGGTGGTCTTTTACGTATCTCTTCGATCTTTGCTGCATACGTTCCAACTCGGTTTTTTAAAGCATGCTTCATATGGATCCCAGATTCATTATCACGTTATAGGCAGCGTAGACACCTGGCGTCATGAGCCCTCCGTGGCCCTCCCTGGCGTCACGAGCATTGACCAGAGTGTCAATGAGTTTGGCATTTGTGTGTAGTGTAGACTGAAAATTTGACGAACGTGGAGCCTTTAACCCTTGTAACGCCGCGCTCCGGTTTAAAAAAATCCTATTAATTATTGTTTACTTGTTTTTTTTTTTGGGTTTTATTATATTATTTATTTGTTAGTTGCATTAACCCAAATGTTTCTTTGTTTCAATTATTTTCACGAGGTTTTGGTTTTTATTTATTTGTTTTGACGTTGTTAAGGATTTGTTTAAGTTGTATCTTTGTGGAGATGGATTGTTAAAAAAAGAGGGAGAGACGCGTAACAAGTATGAACGTTTGTACTGAAATTTATCCTCCTCCATCTGTAAAAATAAGTGATATCAAGAAAAATGTGTACCTACTATCTCAATAAATAGCGCTACCGCGCAGCAAAGCGTTACACCGTGTGGGAAATCTGAGGTAAATAGCGGCTTATTACTCGTCGGGAAAGCACTAGATCTTACTTACATTAAATCATGGTTTCCCTCGAGTAATTTTTTAAATTTTAACTGCATTTTACCTTGAACGTCTTGAATACCAATTTCGAAATCACGTGAATAAATAGCCTCACAAAAATTTTGAGAGAAATATTTAAAATTTTCAAAAACTAGGCGAGAGCTATCTGGGAGTGATAAAGACAAACAAACACCATGGGGATGAAAGGATGAACCTTATAGATGTAGCTTTTACTGCAAACCCCTCGTAGATAGGCAAAACCGTAGGGGAGACCGGTGCTAGAGGGGTACATTTTTGTCTTTTGAATTTTCTATATTTAACTGAAACTGTATTAAACGTAACAATTATGCTATCATATTGGAACACAATTTACCTACAATAAATAGCAACGTCAGATGAAAAGAGAACTCACGTTGTATTTACTACACTGTTTTCGAGAATTTTTGTCATTATCAAGGTACAATATCACTTTTGTCCATATATACCAAACTGAGGATGGGTGGGGGAAGCGAGGGAGAGAGGGTGAGGAAAAAAGGGGGAGAGGAAGTAAAGGTTGGTTGAAAGGAGAATGGCGACAATGGGGAGGGGTAGGGGATGAACAAACAATAGCCAGGTTGAGTATATTACGTAATCTAAGAATTTTTTTTTTCCTGACGGACGATTCTGTTATGACGGTATGTCCCCGGAATCCCGATAGGCTGCTGAGCCTGTCATCGGGTTTTCCAGGGACCGGAACAACAGAACTTGACATACATCCATGCCCTGGGTGGTGAAAAGCCCACCCAGGCGGGACTCGAACCGGCGACCCTCGGTTTAGCAGGCGAGGACTTTACCCCGCCGCCACCGGGGCCGGCGGGGTAAAGTAAATAACAGTAAAAGTTGATTGACATCAATGGCGAATGCACGTCAAAAGTGAGGTCATTTACCAGATTTAAATTTTGTTTGACAGCATTTACAACTTCGCATTGTTCTAGAAGATATAATGTTTTGCCCTTATCCTGTATATGTTAAAATTCAGGTTGAAAATCACTTGAATGATTACACTCTGATAGTTGTTTTGCATGCATAGGAGAAACGTCACCTGTTGAAAAATATTTTCTATGCTCCTTAATTCTGATTGTAAATTTTCGTCCAGTTTGGTCAATGTACCTAGCATCACATGAATCACAATTTTGAGCATAAACACCACATTTGTTAGAAATTTCAATTTTGTCTTTAGTAGTAAATTGAAGTTTTCCTTTTTGTTATGGGGGAATAAAAAGACCAGTTAAACTTATTCACAGTCATGGATTTCATGATCCTGTACGTCAATTTCCCTAAAAATGGTATCTTGCACCAACGTAAAGGCTTGTCATTTACCGTAAAAGGGAGGGTCGTCAGAGAGTGAATGACCTGCTGTTTAAGCTTGAGCGTGCTTGTAACAGTGGAACAAATTGTTTACTCAATTCAAGTACTAAGCATTCGTGCGCCCATTTTTTTGCATTCCATGCATCAAATAGAATTTACTCCTGGTTCTGAATTCTTATAAGGCTTCAGATGCGTTTCGTGTTTTTTCTCTTTTGCAGCCACTATTTCATCTTTTTTCAGGATTGTCTATCATAATTAACAGCTCTCGCTTCTTTCTTCCTATTTTTGGTCACTTTCTTTGTACGAATTGGCCCCGTCACCATATTTTTCATCTAAACAGGCCTCCAGCCCCCCTTTCCGAATTCACGATAAATTTGAACTTATAAATATGTAGCAAAATGATTGCTCTTCATAATTGTACTACATTTATCACATAAGTTAATTAGGAAATGAGAAATGAGAATATTGCTAACCGTCCAAAAAAATACACAAAGTGCCAGCTTTTTCCAAAACGAAGGCAAGTAGCCGATTGGCAGTGTGTTTAGTGGATTTTGATGGGCGCCAGGCACAGTTCAAGTTTCCGCGCCCTCGCTTGCTTAATTGCCAAGTTATCCGTAATGTACGAACATGCCCCTGTACCAAACTAGCCCGTCTTCCCTGCAGCCATTGGCCACTTTAGCCCACCAGATTCCAAAATAGACGTTTTATATCAATTTGAATCTCAAATATTTACCTCGAGAGATAAAAAAAGCGGGATAATTTTCGGCGGATATTTTGATCTCCCGGCTATAAATTGTGCAACCTATAGTGCAGAAACGAGTTAAAGGAAGCCTGATATAAGTAAGGCCTTGCTCAATACACCGTTAGACATTCAAATTATTCTCTAACTCAAGTAGTTAACGAAACTACGAGAGGAAATAAAACGTTAGGCCTTTTAGCTGTCAGTCACTCGACTATGATTAAACAAATCGACGTCTTCGGAGGTATTACTGATCCTAAAGTAATTTTGCGACCTTGAAAACAACAGAAGAGTCCGCTGTAAAACCTAAATGTAAAATCTGCTTATTTAACTACTGCCATTTCATCAAATTTGGAGAGACGTTAGAAGCTTCATTTAGGAAATATGTAGCTACAACAAAATACGAGAGCGCCGAAGTGTCGAGGAGATATTTATCGGAAATTCTACGTAAAGGAGTCGATGAACATATTTCACGCAAATTTAAGCGTAAAAGAGAGAGATATTTGAGAGTAAAGAACCTCGTTGATATAACCACGAAGCAAGGCGAGAACTCAGAAGACACTGGATATTAAACAACTTATATAAACAATTCGGCCATGTCAGGTAATTAAACTGTGGAACTTGCGGCGAGAGATATTTACGTTAATTAACTCTTCAAAACGAAGATAGTAATATATACTGCCCTACAAAACTTCAAGGAACCAATCCTATATGTATAATTAGATGAAATCCCCGAGTCATTCTGGTCTTTCGCGAGAGAGCTCTGGGGAGATTCTTCGACTCTAGAATCCTTATTGGACAAAGAAGGGGAAGTTGTTACCAAGAGTGTTAACAAAGACAACCTATCAATCCACTATTTTGAAAGTGTATACATTAAGGATAGCACAGTTCATAATTTAGACTTTCTTGACTTAAATGGGCCTATGGTTGACAAGGATCGTGATGAATTATCGAGTGACTGACAGCTAAAAGGTGATCGAAGGTCAACGTGATGGAGTCACTTAATAATTGTGTTCGATAAAAAGTAACAAGTCCACAGGCCCAAAAGGAATACCAGCATACATGCTCGATGCGATAGCGCCACAGATTACACCATTCCTAGAAATAATATTTAGCAAATCATTATCCGATGGCAAGGTACCCTAAGACAAGAAATTATCCAACGTCAGGCCAATATTTAAAAAAGTAAACAGACAGGACCCAGGAAATTATCTGCCTATATTATTAACATCGCTTTTATGCAAGATTCCTATACACAATGATGTGAGCAATATTATGACCTTCCTAGAAAGTTGACACTTCTTGTAATGCAGCCAGCAACCTTCCGGAAGGGTAGATCCTGCGAAACACAATTTGCGCTCTTCCGCCTTCACATCCTAAAGTCAGTCGAATCGAAATAACAAGTTGACTCGATATTCCAATACTGAATTCAAGAAAGCGTTCGACCAGGTCCCTAACCAAAATCTCATATACAAATTGCAATCATGCGGTGTACATGAAAGTAGTGATTTATAGTATCAGCCCTGATATGATTAGAGTCACGTCAAGTGTTCCACCAGGAAGCGTGATCGTCCTCTTTTATTCACTTTATTTATTTTATTTTTATTATTTATTTACATATAGACCCATGTTCTCGAGTTCGCAGTAAACTAAGATTATTTGCGGACAATACGGTCATCTACTGGGAAATTTGCGAAGACGCAGAATTACATGTTCTATCATCGGACCTGAATAATGTTCGTTCGTGGTGCCGGAGATAGTATCTCCAACTAAATCATAATAAATGCTCCTTATTACACTTACTGCGGAAGTCATCGCATCATTGCCACACCTGCAGTATGGGTGGAGTAAACATCAAATCTTCAGATGCAGTTAAATATCTTGGAATTACCTTAACTTCTAATAGATCGTGGGGAACACACATACAAAACATATGCGGCACAGCATTAAAGAAACTAATAAATAATACAAGTTCCTCGGTAACTTTGCGGTATTCCATTTTTCAGAGAATTTAATGGTAACATCTTAAAGAAACTAGGTTTTGTTAACTGTATAATGGGGAGGTCCTTGGATGTAAAAGGAAAAGAGAGGTGCCACTTCGATCTGGTTGGGCCATACCTCGCATACACCTCGAGCAATTTGAACCCTGGACAGAAATATTTAACCAAAAATAAAATAAAATGGAGAGGATTGCTGCACATTTTGAAAGGCAGGATAAGTTCTCGAAGCGTCGAGTACAATGCAGATAGAACCCTGGCATTTCGGGACACTAGTATATTTATCAGAATCTAGTGAAAGCGCCCGATCACACGTTCTCCGTGCCAATGCGGGCCAAAGTCTGTTGCGGCGATATCGCAAGCAGAGGTATGTACATAAATAGGCATCAAATAGTCCTTCACAATTAGACGTCAATGGCGGACAAATACTTCAGTAAATAATCGGATAGGTATCTCTCCGTTCGTTATTAAAATTGGAACACCATTTAACTTCAAGAGCTTCCACCACACGCTTCGGGCCAAAACAGCTAAGAGCAAGGATATAGTTTTATAGAGGGATTAGATTCAGAGCCACTTGAGATTCGGAGGCTACTCACTAGGCTTAGGCCGATTTCGAACTTGGCAAATCTAGCATCTTGCCTTGAAACCTAGTACGCATCGAAAGCTATGACGTCATGGACGCGTCATCACCATGCGCTTGTTCACTAGCTATCAAGGAAAGATACCAAGTCAACGAAAAAGCAGACTTGTTATGCTTGCTAGGTTTCAAGTTAGAACTCGGGGTGTGATAATATGGGCTTGTATGGAAAATAGAAGTGAAGAAACTCTCAAATGGATACTATTTTATCATTACTACGTATATTTGTGTGATATTATTTTTTTTGCGGAAAAATTGATGAATTCGTTATATTTAAAGGCTTTTCAAATGTGAATATACTGATAAAAGATAGTTGTTTATGTGTGTTGTAGTAGGACCTAATAGTTGTGTGAATAATTCCATACATTGTAAATGTACCGTCCTTGTTTACTTCATTGAACCTACAAAATCTATCTTCCTTACTGTGGAAGTAAAAGAAACGAAATAATGATGAAAGAAATTATATGAAAGAATTATGGTCCGATGAAAAGTACTCTAAGGTAGCCATAATTTCATTGGCAGCATTATTTTTAGCTAACTAACATAATAACTGTTAATAACGTTAACATTGGAGAGGTTTTCACAGCATTCATCAAAGAAATGGGACAATAAACCTTTAGAGTAAATGTAATTTGTTTTCAGCTTAATTATGTTAGTTACAACGCGCGTATTTATCAGTCAACAGTCAGAGATCATAGGTAGATAGTTCGGAGTGTAATGCATTAATATATTGTTACGTGTTTTTTCATACAGGCAAAAAATATAATGATGCCTTTTTTTGCATAAAGACGTTGATTGTGGTGAAATACAGTGAGCGATATGTCGTCCACTTTCGTAGCCCCAAGTAATCGAAGCCTATTAGTTAATCACCATATAATGTTATATGAGAATTATTTTATTCATAAGCAATAAGATTTAAAAACTAATATTCTCTGTTACTTTGCCGTATAAGGTTGGGAAGAATTTTAAAGAAGTAATCCACTTCAATCACCCACAATAATTATGGACACGGATAGCGCTTTTCGTATGTTTTACGAAATGAAGGCCGCATTGTGTCTCTTCCACCGTAAAAGGGCTACGAAAGTGTCAAGTCAAGATTCTACCCGGTCGGTCTTGGGATCAAGTTAACTTGATATCAAGTTAACTAGGCGTTTGCCAAGTTTGAAAACTGCCTTAGTTTCTTTGCAAAATTCAGAACAGGTGTGTTTCAGAGCGGCACAGAGAATATCGTTTTGACGCCGCAGTACATTTATAGGTCCGAAAGAGGAGTGAAAATAAGAGAGATACATTTAAGAACAGATAGGTAGAATAGTTCATCCTTTCCGCGTACAATATGTGACCAATATTATAATGGAACTGAGCTGATTGAGGACAGCAATTAAAACTGAGCTCCAGTCAAAACACAACCATAATGCACTACACGATTTCACTCCCAAAACCTTAACCCTCTTACACGGCCTACGTGCTAACACCCGCTCCCACTCGCCCATTCAGCGGCTCGTAGGGTAGTATGCAGATGTGGACAGTGGCGTCAAGCGCACGTTTTGGGCTGCTGTGACTCGTATATTTGGGCTGCTGTGCTTCTGTGACGTCATATAGTATGCAGTCCTGGACAACTTTTTCCTTCAGCGACATCAAAAAATCCGCTGGGTGGAACGACGCCACGGGACTTAAGGTAGTTCGAGCAAAAAATTACTTAATCCGAGACGGAGGTTCTCTCCTCCCTCACCTGTACCCTATGGTGCAAATAACCTTTGGTTGCCTACCATTCTAATTCTAAACTAGTACATAATTGAAAGCACCTTTCTTACGAACTCCAACATACTACAGTAGATCAGATGACGAGGTTACAACACAGTTAGGGAAATAGATTGCTTAACAGACAGGTTTAACATGTCGTTTTTCCAGCGATCGGTAAATGACTATAATGGCTGCATTAAGACTTTAAAGTAGGTTTGTCGACGGATAGTACTAGAGTTGTCAGGTTTTCTAACTGAAAATTAGGGAGACTCAGGTTTTCTAACTGAAAATAAGGGAGAAACTGAAATTAGCAAATTTCAGAGTCTCCCTTATTCCTATACTATCGGTGTTTTCTATAGTATTTCAAATTTTAGCTTTGATGAGTAAAATGGGATTTTAATCCTCGTACACCTAAAATACAAAACACTTTTGAATGCGCAAACATGGTTACAAATATTTACAATTGGATTTACATTCTGAGAGAAACTTAGCATAATCTTAACACAAATATTGCGCTTGAAGCACGCAATAGTATATAGGAATGAAATACGGGAGAAATGTTCTTAAATACGTGAGACGGGAGACTGAAAAAAATAAGGTCAAAATACGTGAAAACCCAGGAAATACGGGAGACCTGGCAACCCTAGATAGTACAGCTGGATAATTGATGTGCTCCCTAATGTATGTTTATAAATATGCTGCGTAGTGCTAACACTGTTTCCCTGCATGGCTCTTTCATCACGGTTACGTAGTAGAATTATAGATCAATTTATTAATTTACGTGGCATTTGTAGAATACCTATAGTACGTTGCATAAAGGTGATCGTGAATATTTTGTCTGTAGTACGTATTGGTGATGAGTTGCCCCCTGCCAAACACCCTTGAGGGGCCTTGCAGGTTTATACGCAGATGTAGATGTTATGAAACCTAGCTTGGTGTCATTTGAAAAAAGTCATTTGTTGGGGTTTCGCGGGGCCCTTCAGAAGTTGATGGGCGAACACCCGGCGCACCCGCCAGTAAATCCACCTCGGAATGTCAGTCAAGGCTTATGAATTTAGTTATGTGGAATTTTTTACGGCAGTATAGTTGTTTGCAAATTTGACGAGTCACACACTACGAATAAACTTCCAAATGATCCATAAACAGTCTTATTTAACTCCTAAGTGACAATATTTTGACAATAAGAATTTCAATAAGGTATACTCTCGTATAAATGATTTTTTCAATCCAAATATAATGGTGCATTATATCTTCGAATGTTATCGATAAATTTATTTGACCAAATTCAGAGATTTTATGTCATACCACATTCATTATCTCCATACATGGATATGGACAGCAAATAAATAGGACGGAAGGAAGGAATCAAGTCGGTAATAAGAAGGTTTAGGCCCGGATTCATAGTCAGGTCTCAAGTCATTACTTGAGACCGTATTGATGGAGATCGCCTTATTTGTCAAGTCCATCTTATTTTCATTCTGGTTTCATAGTCACCGAATAAGACCGTCTTCATGAAGGCGAACTTGATTAAGATCATCTTATTTACAATAAGACGAGCTTGATGAAGCTTGTGCCTAAGCAAATGCTTGTTGGATCAACCAATCACACGCACTGTTACATTTGTTTACTTGGCAACTGTCGTCACCGTGAAGCGGTAATTTCAAACGAAAACATGACGTCGACCTCACGTAAATGCCGTCATTAAACGCCCGTCGAGAAGAAGATATTTCTAGATATCCTGCAACTACACCGAGAAATTGAAGACAAAAAGGGAGATGGGGCGTCCTTAAAACAAAAGGAGGAAACATGGCGGAAAATCGCTGATCTCTATAATAATTCACATCATATAACGCAGGAGGTAAGGTCATATCATCATAAGGAATAATTATATTTGGGATGTATTTTAGTGATATAGCAATACAGCGCAAATTATTTAAATTTTATTCGTGATGGTATGACTTATTTGTTGCAGAGAACCATACCACAATTAAAAAAATGGTGGTCAAACATAAAACAAGACTATGAAACCATTCTTGCTTGAGCATTTGCTTGTATCCAATGAGACGCGACTATGAAACTGCATAAGATCGTCTTGCAGCAAGACGATCTTCACCAAGCTCGACTTATTCGACAATGGCTTGAAACCGCCTTGTATGACGACTATGAAACGTAATTCGTAATTAAGCTTGTGCTTGAGGCGATCTTGATCAAGCAAATGCTCAAGTTCAGACTATGAATACGGGCCTTAGAGTTATATACAATAAAAACCATGCAAAATTGGAAAATTAGCTCACGCAAGGTATTGAAGGTAACAAGATAGTACTGCCTGAAATGATAATGCTAGTATTGAGCGCATGGAGAGCCATCGAGCGATGCACTTACAGGTAGCCTTCACTGCCTCAATTCGGAATAACCCGCTTGGCGGCCGGGTGAGGGGGAGAGGGCGCTCGCAAAACCCTGCGAGTTCCGCGTTCGACCGCCAGGGATCGTCAGGGTCGGCGCCGTCCCTTTTCAACCGGTCGCTCGCGAGCAGTCTAGTGCGGATCGGTGCGTGGGGCGGCGGACTATGTGAGACACTCCTCTTCGTCCACTCCCGTCTTCTCCCTCTCTCTCCGTATCTTTCGCTCAAAATTCGCCCTCACGTACACACATACATGTAAAGCCTTGTGCGCGCGCCCAGCCCGATACGAGACCACCATCCCCCGCTTAGCGATCGCACACGCGTTTAAAACAGCGTGTGGGACACCGGCGTCGGAGAAGCGGATGGGGCATCTTCCCAAACCGTGCGGGTCCAGCGGTCGCATTTGATCGAGAGGAAAGAAAAATATAGGGAGGGCATCATTTGGATTTCATTCAGGAGAGAGGATATATCACTCTGAAATCCCATACCCTTCCCTCGGTCTTTGGGTGTGAAGTAGTGTGAAACCAATTAAATCGTCCTCTACCACTCTACATTCTTAAACAACTGGGCTAGTATATCACAGACTGATATCCCTGCGGAGGTGAATTTGTGCGCGTGACTCAGTGCCAAGCGTGTGATTCTTTTCTTTTTTAACTCCAGTGAGAATCGTCATCCTTTTCACAATCGAGGTTGCCATTTTAAAGTCCCCCAAAAAATCCATTTCGGACTGTGGTTTTCGCCGATGGCCGCCCGCCGGAGGGGCCACGGGGGCCCTCTGCCTCTGGGCCTCCGCCCCTCCGTCGGGGTCGACGTGGAGGTGGGCTGAGGTTCCTGACACGCCCGTACCACAGCCTTAGAAGAATAACTCCCCCCCATAAAACTGATCAAGAGGATTCCCTTAAAGACTGCTGGACTGCCTGCCACCGAAGAGGCGTTATTTCCCGTGACCTTTAATTTTTAAAAAGATAATCATTCGCATCGGATAGTGGGTATCTCTCGACCCCACTTCGTTGTTTCACTGTCGACTGTCCGGTGAAGAATCTTACTGGCGAAAGGCTCCCAAAATCCCCGTTCACCAGTGTTGTTTGTGTCACGTTTTTGTGTTAAAAGAATAGGTAGTTTTGCTGTGCCCGTGGGAGAACGTACCTCGAAGGACTCTCGGAAATTTCCTCCCATCTCAACGATATTACCTCAATGTGTACATGTGCTTGGACAATCTATATTCCCCAACTGTGGTTTAATACAAGGCCCTAGAGTCACCATCTCCTCAGGAAATCTCCGTTTTCTACGTCGAGAAAATCTAAAATTTCTCTGCACTTTAATACCTAGGTTGAGTGTGGAAGCCATTAGTTCATTCGATGATACATTTCCGTTTTATATAAAATTTCATCGGTCATAGGAACGCTGGTATTTCATCGCGTGTGGCGGGGAAAAGTCTCCTTCCTGATCGAAGGACGATAAAAACTCTTAACCCATGATTTGCTGAGCGACGTGTGCAACATTTCCTCCCCTTCAATTCGAGACGTGTTCCCGTCGGACAAAACCGCGGAACGCCGCACTCAAACGTTTTACAGTCTCGGACGTGAAAAGTGAATTATACAATCGAGAGAGCTGAAGGAGAGAGAGAGAGAGACGGATCGGGGATCCAAACCTTGGGGTAGCGGTCTCCTCGTCCCGTTTGTTTGTGCGCGAGAAATCATGAATTGTCCACCGGAGCTGATTGGATCGTTTGTGCTGGTCGGATAATTGAAAGGGCCTCCGTCCCATACATCGTCCTTGCCCGCGCGTGTGTATACACCACTGCCGCTGGCTGGAGGGTAAAGCTTGGGGGTTGTAGTGTGCGGTGTGTGGAGAAAGGTCGGTTACCATATACATATGGATATTGCGTGGCCGAGGTTTCGCTTTTGACGTGTTTCCTTGTGCGAGGTCCGTGTGCTTTCAGCCGGATAAGAGTGAAGGGAACGTTTAGTGAAATCTTTGTGCTTTCGGTGGAGCTGTGCCGGCCGGCGTTTTTCCCCCCCATCAGTCGCCGCTGAGAGTGTCAAGTGCCCCCCGGCCTTCGTCACTGTGACGACTCCTCACCGCAGGCACTATTTTTTCGGACCATAACCGTGTCTCTCTGCTTGATTGCCCGGGAGGAATCCATGCTTAAATATTTACCCGGTATAGGGGAAAAATTCACCTCTGGGCGTCCGTAAAACCATTGCGCGAGCAAACGCAAGTCACCACGAGCACCACCAGCGCGAGCAAAGCTTGAGAGTGTGTGGAAACGAAACAAAAATAAACACGAATGGTAAGGGGGAGGAGGAAAAATGGGCTGTGTTTCAGGAAGGGGACGTTCGAAATCTCTCTCTCCCTAACTGTTTTGACCCCGATCGATCGAAGCTAAAATCGCCCCGTTCAATAACCGTATTGTTCTGTGATTAGAACGCTGTTTGTGTGACACAGGGGACTCTCCTACATCCTCGGGCGGAGCCGAGAGGCGAAGAGAACCGCACCGGCCGTCCTCTCCCTTCCCCGTTTAAAAGCTCCTGCGCTCCCGGCGAGGGAAAGTTGGTGTCGCTTCGGATTCCGAGTGCCCCACGGAGATACGCTCACATTCAGGGACCGTTCACTCCATTCCACGCTCGTCCTCTCTCTCGTCTATTCTCCCATTTATCTGCTTCTCTTGTCATTGCTCCGGAATCGCATCTCGCACGCAGGGCACGGCGGACATTCCCCGGAGTCTGATGACGTTTTGATAGCGACGCCGTCGTGGCGTTCACGTTTCCGCAGGCGGTTCTAGGGTCGTGCCCTTACTGCCCCCCAAGCCCCTCACCCTTTCACATACTGGTGTACACCCTCCCCAAAAGACTTCACGCCTCTCCGAGTGTCCACCCCACGCTAATTTCTCTTCACCGTGCAAACACCAACGCAATTAGCTCAGAAACGGAACTAGTGCGCCGTGAGATACCCTCGGAGTCTCTCCTCCCTCTCTGACACATCCCTGTTTCATACGTACACATAAATAGATACATATATATATATACACACACACACAAACCGCCCTTTGGTAGCGAGGACAGGGGTGTCATATTTATTTTCGCTTCTCACATTTTTCACCGTTGTGACAAACATCCGACACCATACGTTTTTTCCACCCCGCCCAACCCATACAAACCTCTTTTCACCACCCGCTGTACGTGACTTCGTGAAACCGGCACAGCCAACACCCCTATCCACCGGAACAAAAATAAAGAAAAAAGAATAACCGGGCAACCACCGCAAACACTAACACCAGCATAACACGTCGCGGAGGGTGAAAAACCACTCCTTAAAAAAACACATTAACCCAACACGTTTCGTTAACCCAGCCTGCGTATACGATTACACCATCACCCATACGCGGGAACACATTTATTTAACGCACCTTTTAAACACGATAGGCTCCGATAAACGGTCGTTTACGTAGGTGACTGGTGAGACAACGGTGTTTTTTTGTGCGCGTGTTTCTGTGTCAAAAAACCCTCCTCAATCGGGGCTTCGTGTGATTTTTTTCCTCTCTCGCCATCGTGTGTGTTTGACCCCCTTCCTCCGTGTATTTGGGGGAAATTCAATAATAGGATCCGAGAGAAAGAAAGCAAATAAAAGGGGTGCCGGGAGGAAGGAGACGAGTGCTCCGAAAAGTGCTACGGGAGAACGACTCTCTTGTCGGTTAATTTGCTATCTCTCTTTCGTTTGTTTCATCCGTGTTGATTAGTGTGTCTTCGTTACCTTTCTCCGAACGACCCCGGTGGTGTGTGGAGCCGAAGGGAGAAAGGAAAGAGGTGTTGGGTTTTGTGAACGTAACAGTCAAAGAGGAAAAAAATATATACATCAAGGCGAGAGGCAGGAGATCAAGAGTACGAAATAAGGAGTTGTTTTAAGTGATACGAGGGGAATCTTTGTTTTTGCATCATCGTCGTCATCTCGCCCGCTCGTCTAGGGGAGGCTTCGGGGAGGCGAGGAAACCCAAGAGGCGTGTTTTCCGTTTGTGTGTGAAGATGGCGAGGCTCAAGGACGGCGCGGGTTCACGCCGGGATGAGGACGGCTCGGCGGTCATCAGAGGGATGCAGAAGCCACTCGTCGCCCTCGCATTCTTCCTGGGACTCTTTGCCGGTGAGTACCGCCTAGATTGAGACGCAAGAACCGCGTGATTTTTGTTCCATCCCCGCTCCATTGATTAAATTCACCGATTAATTGAGAAACCTTTCGTTTGAGTGGTGATAAGAATCTACTTCGTCGACTACATTTTGCCAGCTACATTTAGAAACGGAAGAGCGTAAGATGCAGAAAGAAAAAGGTTTTTACATCATCATTAGGTGAAAAAAAACGAAGTCTAGGTCGCAGAAAAATCAATTTCTGTGGATGATAGCAAATTTTTTACTTTTGCATCATGCATACATTCCACTGAATATCGCAAAAAGTTTCGGATTTTATTAGAAGAGTACAATATTTTTATAACGCTTTAGCCTATCGATTTAAACTTTAACCTTTAAGCAACTAATTAATGAATCGTTTGTTTCAGTACCGCTATAGTGTACCCAATGGGCCACTTTGTTGAATTATTTAAAAGAAATGATTGATGAATGAAGAAGTTAATTCTCCTTGTGAATCGCTGCTGATGGGTGCGGACTACATCAGAGTGGAGAACCTGATATTTTGAAACGGCTCATTGATTGAATCATATCTTCATTTAAATGATAAATTGTTTATCTAAGTGTCGGTAGGGTCTTCTATGTGAGCCACATTATTTTTTAAAAACAATGGAATAAGTTATATCTCTCGGTTCAGCTTTTTATCTCAATGTTGAAGCGTTCGCTCAAAAAATAATGCTCGTATGAAGTAAATTTAACCTTAGACACAAACAATTATGGGGTGGAACTACCACCAATTAGAGCCGTTTGGTGAATTGGTTTATTGTAGCTCACGAAAGAAAGTAATTGTAAGCGTGGAAACAATGCTGAATAGGAGATTCCCAGAAAATATGATGGAACATTTTCGCAATCTGGCCGCCATCACCGGTCGAAGAAACATTTTATGAACGGAGGCGAACTGGCCGTCAAAATGTTTAAATGTCTTATTCTACCGTGTATGTGATGTTAACATATTGTAGTGATTATTTTGACGAACATTTCATTCTGCCAAGGTTTTATACGTACAAAATAATCTATTGGTTGGTTAGTGTAAGGATTCTAGGTACTTCCGGTTGTGATAAAATATAAAATATTTTTTGAGCCATGTTATTTTATTTCCCATTCCAAATGCCGTCACCTGTTACATTGGGACGTTTTAGTAATGTGGATGTAATACGGAATATTGCATTCTGTCTACAAGTTCCTCTTTTTCCTAATTTTTGGGGCGTGAATGATCAGTTCCGACTGATGCGTCCGTATAATTTCACGCAGGAAAATGTGAAATTCGTTTGACAAGTGGCGATTATAGTGATTTTTTCGCATCTCCTCCGACCTATCTTAACACTGTCTCGACGAGAGAAAACGTATCGGAGGTCGCCAGCACTCTTATTCTGATTAGTTACCTTGAAGCTAACTGCAGCCTCATAATTTACATGTCAAGCAAACTCGCTAAATTTGACATCCAAAATCTATGGTCGTAGATGTCAAATATATTAATTTGTGCAATTTCAAGGGTATTCAACTTCTCAGTCGGAAGGTCCACTTCGACTATCCAATAAAGATCCAGATATCATCTACGGATTGTTGGAGCCTTAGTACGAATTGGGGTATTATGTGACCATGGATAATTAGTTTACCAGAGTACTTCTAAGCAAATAACTACTGTAAAAACGAATCGTATGTAATAAGAAACAAACCAGAGATTCCTCGCCTAGTTCAATAAATTCTAAAGTAATTCAAGCCGAGTCAGGGCAGAGAAATGATTGACTCCACCTCTGGGTTCCAACATAATAGTACTCTAGTTAGCTATGTTCTGAATGGAAACAAGATTGTTTAACTGTTTATACTACATATTGATTATAAAATTGACCCTGAAAGTTGATAATCTATGAAGCCCCAGGTAATTACGTTTTACAATCACACCAAATATGGCGTCGAAGTTTTCGAAAAAACTCGTTGTCATTATCATGTGACGCAAAACAGCCGTCATTGGCCAATTGCATTGTTTTATAATTTTCTGAAAATGGGTGGTAAAAATTGTCTTGTTATGCATTGATGGAATAATCCTGAAAACAAATCTTTTCGCCGCAAATATTTTCAGCAGGCTGGGTTGGAACTTGTTAAGCCGGTAAACGGGGGAGGAGAACTATTTGACTTTTGCAGTAGAGCCAGAGATCAGAGCACGCAGAAACAATGTGGCAAGTGCTATTGGCGTTTTCTCTGTACCTACAGCCAAGTAATCGCATGCCCGTATAACTGCGATAATAATGAGAATGAATAGTGACAATGTAGTTATGAACTTTATAATAAGATAATCAAAAGGTTAAAATACTCTGCAAATAGTTTTAAAATACGGTTTGATCCATAAAAGTCCATTATTTTTCATTTTTTTGTAGAAGTATACATTTTTTCCTTTTTTAAAACGAAACAATTAATAAGTTTTTTATATTTTTTCAGTAAGAAAAAAACAGATTTATAATTTTTTACTAGTGTTCTAAACTTAGCTATACTTCGTGGCGAAAACCTGTATTGTAATAGGTGACATATGTGCCCCGCGCTAGCACTCCCGGAGTATTTTACAGCGCGAGCTCTCTTAGTGTTAAGGTGGTTTGAGCGGAATATCATTTCACCTAGATATTAATGAATTTTGTCGCACTGTAAAGAAAAATAACTGGCTCTTCCAAGAACACTAAAATGTCAGTCCCTTACCGTGCTAATTTCCGAAATTTCTGACGTAAAATTACTCGACCCTTCACAGCGGGAAACGGAACGTGAATGCACTCCCGAGAGACTTTGTTTAAAGGAAGTGAGGTAGTTCTAACACCTAGAACTCGTTAAAAAATTAACAGTGTGTAGTTTATATGTTTTCTCGTCTATTTTTGAATATGATTTTTCAGGGTTCAAAGAAACCTTCCGTTATGAAGGAGTTTTAAACGCACCGCGTTAATGAAATGAGTCAAGTTAAAGACTTTTAGGGATATTTTCCTTTAATTAATTCGTATTTCAGTCATATGAAAGTATACATGTATTATTGTACCATAAATAATACCATATTTAATTAATGCCTCGCATAACTGCTGAAATGGAAACGTATAGTTCGAATATGATGTCCTGTATGACTATCTCGTTCAAACTACCTTAAGCTTCAAATAATGTATAGCTAATATTTTATCAATACTTGCAGAATTGCATATTGTTTCTACACAATCATTGAATTTTTGGTGGGAATTAGTTAGGGAAAAGGTATTTTTCACGGCGAATAACGTTTTTCGAGCCTAAATCAAAATGCACGGCTTCTGATTCGCTCGAATTTGGTCCAGGCAAGGGTTCTTCCCATGTATTCTATTCGACCCTGCTCGGCATCACATCAACAACATGACGAGTGATTATTTGAACATAATTATCGGCAATATTACGTGAATCAGTCGTCGTCAGTCCAAATTTGCTGTAGTTGAATTCTTTTTATATCTTTCTTATCAGGGTAATTTTGTTTTATCCCTACATAAGTCGTAGCATTGACGTTCTTCAATACTTTCCTGATTAGTTCCTTCCTGGGTCTCCGTCGGTAATTTTATGCATTTTTGGGACATATATTATGCGTGATGAATTGTATCTGCGGCGGTATTTTTTTCCATCGTGTATGTGGAATATTGCACCTGTTTTGAAGGCACCGCGACATAAATTACGAAGAGCAAAGCCGGCCATTGCTGGAACATCAGCCAGCAGAGACAGTATTTCCAGGGTGAAATGACTTAAAATTCCTTCCTCGAGTTATTAATGAGATTTGTGCCAAAAACCGACCGTTAATGTTATAATTTGTGGTTAATTTAACAGTTAAGGGTGGGCTACAAATAAATTTTTGCTGTCGTTTCCAGTTTTTCGCTCGACACCACTACGCGCGTGAAACATATAATGTATTTCCAAACGCAAAGTCTGCGAAAAATAACATCTCATTTTCCGCATTTTAGTCACCTGCGCACATCGTTAATTTTTTAATGCATTCCGTTGAAGTTCAGTGTCTTTG
This sequence comes from Ceriagrion tenellum, assembly GCA_963169105.1. Lineage (NCBI taxonomy): Eukaryota > Metazoa > Arthropoda > Insecta > Odonata > Coenagrionidae > Ceriagrion > Ceriagrion tenellum. The sequence continues at coordinate 111,217,193 of OY720633.1, read as the reverse complement.
GAGCTCACTTCCCTGTCACTATCGTGCATCTCCGATTTGTGCGTCTAAAATGAACGACCAAATGTCACTGTCACTAACGACCGAATGTCACTGTCTCTAACCAATGGCACTGATAGCGCGGCATCACCAAAAATGTTGCTTGGCACTCTTTTTCCCCCCCGACCACTTCAAATAGTGAGGAAAATTTGAAACTGAATCCTTATTTTTTTCCCACATGGTTTGGTCGTTGACGACTGAATTTTATTCTTTCGTGGAGTTCTTATAACGGTTTCAATTAAAAGGCTCAGAAGCTTCAATTTTTCTCGCGCACATCAGTTAACCTTGAGAGTTTTTTTTTAGTCGTACTTGTTATCTGGTGGGAAGTTGGCTCGTCCAAACGCGTCTCTTTGTAAAACTAAAAGTTGTGGTAGAGCCGCAATACATATTTTCACCTGTAAAGTTTTGTGAAGTGATATTCCACAGTCGGGAACTACGGTTTTCATAGCTTAACGATAAGATAAGTGTGCCGGATAATTGTATTATTACATACTCATGTAGCAACAATTAATGAAATTGGGAGATTCTTTGCAATTTCTGAATTACTTTGTAGAGAAATATGCGTGAAATTGAGAATTGCTCATAAATTCCGAAGATTCCGGCCATATTTTGTGGCACCGATACATGAATGGTAAGTCACAAGACGAGCAAATTCCACAAGTACAAATTTATTACGACCTAGGTTTCGCTTATTACAGCATCATCAGCTCATCAACACCTGATAATACTGTATTAAGCGAAACCTAGGTTGTAATAAATTTGTACTTGTGGATTTTAGTCGTTTTGTGATCTGTCGGTTTAAGATTGCTGTCGGATGGTGGCGACTCGTCCTTATGTAACTCTGCGCATACGTCAGGCTGTGCTAGCGCTGAAATGTTGAGATAAGAGAATTAAAAATCAGCGTTAACTTCAACTAAGTTTTATATGGCTGTACTGCTTAATCTCATCTTAGTGCAATTAGCTAAGAGACAGAGAATATGTTCATCTGACGGAATTAAGCTTCGATGTAATATTTTGGTATTTAAAATATAATCTCCGGAGCACTGTCGTAGCGATCGGAATTTAAAGTTTTATCATTATGACTCGACCGTAAAGGGATTTCAGAGATCCAGTTTAGCCATCATTGTACACAATTAAATACTTTTCTGCGATCTATTTTCGATCGACTCCTGGGGTTATATTTCGCGGGACTGTTATCCGACAGCGACGCTGAGAGCAGGATAACTTCTACCTACGCTCTTTAAATCAATTTGAGTCTCATCTTATCGTACAATCAATGCAAGTAGGGTCTCTTTACAAAAAATTCTGCACCACTCTCTGTATTTGGAATCACCTGCGGTTCGAAGTCTAAGAGCTATTTAATCCTGTTGGCCCACGCAACATGAGCATGCCGGACAGCGGGCCTAAATGGTAATTTAATGCCTTCGTCCTCTTATGCACCGCTAATCGATTAAGCAATTAACGGTTCTCGTAACGATCGCTTTTGTGTGAAGACATACCACCGGGATTTAATTGAATGGGCGAAAACAACGGATTCATTATGAATCGGAATAGTTATTACGAGGCTATGGAGATTGCTCAGCAGTCCCTGCTGATGATGGAAAAAAACGTTGCAGCGCTCGCTTCAACCCGAGCAAAAAACAGCTTGTAATATTCCTGAACGCTCACTTCTTCATGGGATTTTGAAATAAAAATGAGAATTCGTTTTTTTTTTAATTGTGATGGTGATTATTTGGGAAGGGCCGGAACATATGCGAACATTCTAGAGCTCAACACTGAATTGTCCCGGTATTCTTTTTCGAGAGAGCTCAAAGCTTGTGGCTGCCCAATTACTTTTTGAGAATGGCGGAATGGAATTGTTGTTGACATTCAAGAGGCAGATGATGATGTAAAATAAAAGAAAATATTTCGGGTCGAATAACATTTCGTCCCTCCTTCCCCTATTGGCCCGGCTGGCTAGGGCGTTGGTTTTCTCTTAATCGCCGGGGACGTTTTTTTTTTTTCAAAACGGGACTCTCATTGAAATTTACAGTCGTGGGATCCAATTTTCCGGAGAGATTATATTTTTATAAACACCTGCCCACGGTTCGATTGCGATTGATCGGTTATCTCGTCAGCTTTTTTCAAACGAGGCCCGTCGTTGGTTTCGGTGTTTTATTTCGACGAAAGAGTTTGCTCGCGTTTCTCTTTAACTGTTTGTTGTTTGCAACATGGCTCCACCCGAGTGAGAAGGTATCAGAGAAGCGATAAAATTCCATCTTTTCCAAATAATTGCTGGCGAAAGTTCAAGAAAAATGAAACGGATATTGATCAAATAGTACGCAAGCTCTGATCAAATCATCCGTATCATATTGGATTCGGCAAACCGATATTTATCCTGGCTTATGGGGACAAAACAACTGAAGACGAACTTGTGTAGCAATAAAACTTAGCCTAGAGAAGTTTCTGCTGACTCATAATTAGTCTTATGGCCAGCTGCAGGAACGACACATGTATTTTTTTAAGTCATAGGACCCATAAGCCATGGTAACTATTCAATAAGTGTTGTAGAAACATTCCATAAATTTATTGGCTTCATAACTTATGCCATGTTGTTTTGAGTTCCATAAGTAGGCAAGATGGTGGATGCGCAATGAACCAATTGGAGGCTCAATTACTAGATAAAATAGTTGCTTTGAGACAAATTACCAGTTAATTTACTCTTCTGACTAATTATCATGTGCATTAGCAATTATTAATAAGCTAAACTGTCATAAATTTTATCCTGTGGTAGGAGATTAGATCGAATATTCAAATTGACTATTGGTAAATAAGTTGTGTCACCAGTAGATGTGTTCCTACAACCAGAATATTTCAATGAGATTGCTTCAATTCACAACATTAGCTTGATGTGCGCTATCAATTGACGTCCGCCTCGTTACATTCGGGTAGCGTGTATAAGTTTGTTGGCCAGCCAGGAAAAATTTTTCCTTCGCTTATTCTAGAACATGCGACTCTCAGAATGGGAGTCGAAAGTGCTACCGCTGGTCCTAATCGGTCCCAGTTATACCTCTTAACAAATCAGTATTTTGAAGCGCAGACTATTCCTTAAAATACTCAAATTTTCGCAGTCTTATTGCTCACATTGCTGCAAAGCTACGTCATCATGTCTTTTTATTGCGATATGGCACCAACGCCTTGTGAAATTGTCCCTATTGGCATTTTAGCTTGATTATTTTCATTTACAAGTCGTTCAATCTTAAGGTTGGTTGACTGCAGGCCTCCACCCATCACTATCTAATGCTAGTTCTCTTACCTCCAGGCATCTCTTCCTATGTACTTTCCTCTTTATTTGGTCCATGAACTTATTCCTGGGTCTTCCTCTGGGGACTTTTCCCTCCATTCTACTTTCAATTACGTTTATCACAAAGCCATTGTGTCTCAGGGTGTGTCCAATCCATCTGGTTCTTCTTTTCTGTATGGTGTTCCATATGGTCCTTTTCACTTCCACTCTTCTGTACACATCATCATTTATTATTTGTCCGTCTATTATATCTTAAGTATCCTCCTCTACGCACCAGGTTTCGAAGGCTTCTAGTCTTGTGTGGTTGGCTTTTCCAATGTTCCATACTTGCGATACATAGTGTGCTACGCTCCACACGAATATTTTCACGTACAATTTAATTATATTATATTCTTATCTTTTTTGAGCACAGCAGTTGTCTTTTCTTTCAATGAACGCCTTCTTAGCTTGGGCTGTTTTCCGCTTGATATCTGTCGTACTGCTTATATTCTTGATTCTTTTAAGTGAGGAGAATGTTTGATGCTGGAATACTTCACTAAATCATGAACGAACGATAATGCACGGATTCCCGTATTTATCATTCAAGCAGCGTTCCCACAGGATTCTTTCTTTCCACCCATCCATGTTTCGGCCGAGGGTAAATTCTCGGATTCCGAGGCAAACACGGGAGCATTCGGCCGTCCGCAACCGTATGATTCGGAGAGCTCCTTACCTGGCTGTACTGATTGTGTATTTTCCCCCGACCCCGCGTCTTGTGTTCGCTTTTTAACGCACGAAGAATGATCTGTGTTGACAGAGGCGCATGAGTTCTTCTTATGCCACCGCCGTGATCGACTTCTTTTTTTCTTCCCGGGAAGACATTCGGGCTCCATACGAACGCAATACACATCCAGAATAAATCAAACCGCTCCTCCGGCCCTGAAATATCTCCATCGGTATCCCCGAAAGGTAAACAGCTAGCGGCTCGCATATGTTTCGAAACCTGGTGTTAGTCTTTCTTTTTCTTCCATCATTTTTTTCGCCTGTTGGAAAGTGGATCCCGAAGATTATCGCGAGAAAACGCATCTCAATTTTTTACTCGATGACTGCTTCGCGCACGACGAGACATTGAATATTTGGAGGTGGGTAGTTTTTTTTCGCGTGAATGGGGGAGGGAGTCATCTCGTCTTATTTTTTTATTCAGCTACGTAGCTGAAATTTCAGATTCAAGTCTTTATTTCCAACAACCCGTGCGTGCGTTTGTTTTTTTCCCATCTCGATTTGGCCTGCTGCGCAGTTTTGTCGATTTTAAAACGAGTATTGCTTCTGACGCTGATGCCCTGCAGTACGATGCAGAAATCGCCCTCCCATCCCATCTTCCCAACCTGAAGCCCCAGAGTTAATCTGCAAACCGCCGTATGGGCGTGTTGGAGAGGGTGATTGGACGCCATCCGTGTAAAGGTTTAAGGGAGAAGGTTTTGGGAGGTTAAATTGTGAAGCGTAATATGACAGTGCTCTGTGTGGAGCTAATTTTTTTTTCAAATGGCCAATGTTTGTGCGTAGAAAGAAGGAATATTCGTACCTAACTGTTTGGCTATGTATCTTTCTTATTTTATCGCCTCTGTCGGACCCAGAGATGTAGCGTGGTGCCAAAATGACATTCTCTTTGTTATACTAAAACGCACCTGTTCTTAATATCTCAATCAATCAAAGCCTAGCGTGCAGCCTTCGAGTCTTTTGCGGCTCCTAACCTAATCCCTCTAGATGCTGTAAAACACCATTTTCGCTGGTAGCAGTTTTTAACAAAGCGGTTTCAACCGCAGGCATATTGTTCCATAGGGAAGTAGATTTAAGCTCTCCACCGGGTGAAATTCTTCATTCTGCCGTGGTAGATTCGTGCATCGGAAAGCCGCGCCGGCTGAGACGCAGAGTTTGTTCGGGTAGAGAACCCCGAACAGACTTTGGTCATAATAAGTGTGGAATTTGGGTAAAGGGTTTGGAATGAGATAATAACTTAATATTCCTATCTTTTCTTCGTATTTCCCTCGTGCTGACAAGACACAAAGAAGAAAACTATGCGTCGCTTTAAAAATAGTCGCTCAAACAGATTTTATAGCTTTATTTTTTAATAGAAATTACATCCTTTTCTCGTACGTAGATCAATGCTTTGAATCTGACACGAATGAAAAATAGACATTGTTTTTCTTTCGTACTACTTCCAAAAGTGCAATTCGTCAATAGCAACTGTTCACGGTAATGATGTACAACTTTGCGCCCAAGAAACTGGTTAGCATTATGGTAGAAGTGCTCAACGAACTCTAGATGAGATAATGTAGTTGCAACCCATTGACCGCTCTGTACACACTCCTTGAGGGAATGTAAAATACTTGTCGTTTATGTTGGATTCGCTGTGAGATTTCAATGCTTGAGCCAATTTTCATTTGCTACCTCGGCGCTTGGCGATTTTATCTCAAATTGTTGAAATTGAAGACTTATTGAAGGAGAGAGTCTCAAGCTTGAATTGAGGAAGGCAGGCGATTGGAGATTTTAAATTTCCGATTCCATCTGCAAACCTCTTTTATCTTTAATAATATGGATAGAATGAATTTTTTATTAAACTAAGTAGCATGATTCAATATCGGCAACATGTTTTTCAAGCAGTTTCGTACACGTAACTTGCCTTGGTTAACTTGCTGGCTTAAGAATTCAAATTGCCTAGCCCTTGTCATTCTATATTAAATGTCCAAAGAAATCGCCTCTTATATCTATTAAAGGCGTTTCTACACGATGTATAAACCTGCGCAAGTATGTGGCTGGACAGATTTGTGGAAAAACGCTCCAGATTACAACAGGGGCTATTTTATAGACATGCATCCCGCATTTTTGGGTGTTGACACGGTGCAATTTTAATGGTGAATGTGTTCATGCATCTATTCGCGTTAGAACATGCGTCATGAAAACCCGGCTTAAAAATAGTTGTATTTTATTCTTAGTAAAGATGGATAGTACTGTAAGGAAGTAATCAATAAAATACAAAGGAAAGCAGCGTACTTCGTTTAAAACTGCTACGAGCGTACATGTAGTGTCTCACAACTTTTAGAGGGATTAAGGTGGGAGCCCCTAGAGACTCGGAGGCTACATGCTAGGCATAGGTTGCTTGATAAATTCAGAACTGATATTTTTCAGAGCGACATAGAGAATATTATCATGACGTCTCACCACATCTTAGGTCTGACTGAAGCGATAAAATAAGAGAGATAGGTACACTGCCGAACAGATAGGTACAAAAACTCGTTCTTTCCGCGAACAATAAGCGACCACAATAATAATTAAGCTCCACTAAATACACTCCTATAGTCCATGTCACCATTTCATATCAAAAAAACTTACACCTTTACACGGCTGGTGACCCAACACCCCCTGCCACACGCCCATGCGGCGGCTCGCAGGGTATTATGTAGATGTAGATGGAACTGTCAATTAATGAAGAAAGACAAATGTAGAAGTACACCGTGTTGCTGAATCATTTCTTAAAGATATCATGACCGTAAAATGTGTCATAACTCTAAAAAATATTTGAAGAATATTTTGCCGAAAATCAGGTGCATGCGATCTCTTTCAGAAAAATGTTTTCCTATAGAGAAGGAAAAAACACATTTTGGTTGTTCATTTCAGTTAAGCCAGTTTTTTTGATTCAGACACACCAAACGTTTTTGTTTAAGTGGTCGTCTTTTTTATGCTTTTATTAAACTCTGGCCGATGAGTACAAGCGCTTAAAAAATCGAGGAGATTTCATTTAAACTGCGTGATCGTTTTATTTCGAAATGTTTTTTATGTATGCATTGAAACGTTTTGAAAAGCAGAAAATGCGATGAACGCTTAGCGAACTTCGTAATGCATTTTCGCCAATTAGAACCGGCGGCAATTTTGCAGGTGAGCGTGTTCGTTCTTGGCTCCAGGGGGGGGGGGGAAGCTATTTGTGAGTGCGAAGTTGATTGCTGTTGTATTTGGAGGGATATTTTGATTGTGGAGAGTTGGAACAGATGAGTTCAGGATTTGCGGTGGAGGTTGGACGGGGTCAGATTTATCTTCCCGTTTCGCGCGGTGTCCCTCTCAACCTTTTGCGGTGGTTCCACCCCGTCCATTCGCTTCGGGGGAACGCGTTGAGACGACAAATCGCAACCTTCCTTCGCACGTTGCAATGCGTTGGTCTCCGTTGGTATGTCGTCGTGCAATGCTTTCGTCGACTCGCTGCACCGGGGCGAATCTACGATATAATTCCATTCGACCCAACCGTCGTCTTTTCCCTCTCGAAACCGCAAATCGGTGTCCGTAGTCGTTCCTGCTTCGCGGTGGAATGTTCTCGCGCGGAAATGCGTTTGACCACCGGAGGAACGCTGCGAGGGATCATTTGGCGGAGCATTTCTCCTTGCAACCAACCGCTCTTTGAGGTAGTTTGAGCGAATAATCATTTCACTTAGAAATCGATGGATTTGGTCGTATTTCATAGAAATATATGCAAATATTTCATATTAGGTCTTATTTCACCAGTCGAAAAATGCTAAAATATCACCTCCTTACAGAACTACTTCCCAAGATTTTTGCCGAAAACTACTTACACTTTTACACGGAAAATGATATCCATAGATAAATATCTCTCTCTTCCAAAACTGCCAAAATATCAGCTTCTTACGGCGCGGCCTACTTTCCGAGATTTTTGCCGAAAAAATACCAGCCCTTTCTACATGGGATATGGTACCTGTTTGCACTCGAATGAGAATTTTTTTTAAAGAAACAAGGAGCTTCTAACACCTAGAACTCGTCAAAAATTAACATAGTGTAGTTTATATGTTTTCTCAACTATTTTTGAGAATCAATCTAATAGTCACCATGGAAATTTTTCAGAAAATGTGAAAAACTTTCTTTGCGAAAGAGTTTTAAATGTACTTCCGCGAATCGAACCCGGGTCTTGGTGATGAAAAGCCATTTCAACCAGCTTCTTTTTCAACGAAGTCGGGAGAAGGAGGCGGAATCGGGTTTGCTTCCAGAGGCTCATGTTTCAAAAATACCTCTCATTTATCATTTGAGTGTTCTACTTGATGATTGCTAGGTTTTAGGGCATAATGTATCACACTGAAACATTTTTCCGTTTTGGCTCCTATGGATGGGTGCGAATTCTTCCCTCTTAAATTCCTCTTATAGTCACCCTCTTCATAATCCGCCCAGAATTCCTATCCTCTTCCTTCCTCTTTCCTCTTCTTCTTCTTCTACTCTACTTGTTCAGATCTTCAGTTATCATACTTCCGAATTACTTGAAACTCTTCACTTGTCCAATACATTCTTCTTCAAGTTGGGTCGAAAGAAAAAGATATTACCAGCTGCCGCGATTTGAACCCAGATATTCGTGATTGAAAGCCGTTACTGTAGCAATCTCACGAAAATGATCTCTAATTGCTTTTATTACGCATTTATTTCCGCTTCACTCGTTGAAGGAGAACGGAATGATGGGATTGTATGTGTGCGCCATCATCCGTCAGCTTTTCAATGGAAAATGTCTCATCGGACTGGACGCGGAAATTTTCTGATAGCCATTCGAGAAATGCCGGAGAACTGATGCAGGCGATAGAGAATTTCTCTGAAATTATTAAGGCCATGGGTCACCAATTGGCTGGAAGTCCGCGAAAGAAATTTCGATCCCACCATTTCATCGTGTTATCGCTTTCTGGGGATAGAAATGTTTTCCTTCTCGGGCCCATTCGTCAAGAGGAAGATTGTTTCCTGGATTCGTTTTTTTATCGTCGATTAACACCTTTCTGCGTGCGTATTTCAGCATTCGGATCTTATTGTTCTATGAGCCACAAAGGGATGCATATCCTACTGCATGAATGAGATTGACTACGATAGACAAAAACAGAGAGAGACAATATCTAATGCGTGTGACTTCCTCGGAAAAATCAATTATCGCCTTTAAGAGTATTTCCATTAAATCATTGATTTTTTTTAACATTTAAAGATTTCGTAGGTATTGATCTCCTTTTGGCTCATGGCGATACGATAAATGCAGAAATACCCGAATGAAATCGCTCCTTTTATCTGTTCAGAGAATTTTTATGAGAAATTCTCAATCGTAGATCATTTTCAGAAAGTAAGTCACGCAAATCTTTAAGTGCTTTCCATAAATCCTGTGACCCAGCGATTCTTTCGTCCGTAATTTTCTATTAATTTCATGGCAGAACGTGGAGATTTAAAAACTCGTAAAAAATTGGAGCTAAGAGTTAGAATGCAGACTTTTTAGTGATATATCATGGGCTGTCATTATTTGTCCTATTTTGGATATCCTCAAGGAACATTATATTTTCTTAAGAAGGGCCAATTTTCCTACCCATCCTCTAGTTGGATTGGATATTTGGGGAGGTGACCGACAACTAAGGTCATTTAAGCCATTGGGGGCAGGTAAGGAAGGAAGGGTGGAGAGAAACCCGGCGTCGGAATTAGCCTGGCCTTAACGAAAGGCGCCAAGGGGACAACAGTTTAACGTCTCATCCGACAGACGGAGTACTGCGCTTAAGCGCCCTCCACAGGACACTCAAATAGGGATCGGGTTTCTCCTGAAAAATTTCGCCCCCCATGTCGTCTTCACCGTCACCAAAAACATGTCAGCAGCGTAGTTTGCTTAGTTTTAGTAAAGGTGAGGGGAAATGAACAATTCAATCACTTTAAGTGGAAAATTTACACCTTAAGTAATTTGTAATAAGTAATATAATGGATTCTTCTAATTTTTCATTAGTGGAATCGGTATAGAATTGTTTATTGTTTAAAGGTGACTATGAATGGATGATTCGACTCGATGTTTAGCACAAGGAAACCATAACGCGAAAGTTTTTGCCTGGTAATAAAATTTTTTCGTGTACCATCTTCGTGTCTAGCCACCAAAAGAGACCCAGGAATTTTTGCCTGAAAAAAAGAAACTCAATATACCTCTCAGTCAGACATTAATGTTTACGTCGAGCTACAAAGGAGAGCCTATGCAGAGAAACTTCTCCTTTGGTGGCACTCCTATAGGAAATCACCATGGCGATTTCATCGTTGTTTGTCCCTCCTCTAAAAATTACAGCGGAGCTGCCGTTAAACTACTTCTGTCAGATGTCCATGCAGGAGATGATTCTCCTTCCTCTGTTCAACTATGCCTCTATTTTACAAATAAACGTCCAACACGCCGGATGGAGGAATTTTATATACCACGAATAACGAATGGTTACATATACTAGACCTTTCCATGTCACCTTTAGCGAAGTGTGGAATCAAATGTCAGAAGACGCCAAAAGATCTGAAATGCAAATGACTTTAAAAAGAAATGCCATTGAATATTCCTTCAAGTGAACTAAATATCGTAAGTAAACTAAATATTGTGCTGCACTCTACACAATCTGATTTATTTTTATATATTTTTAAAATTTTGCCGTTTTGCTAAATGATATGATATTAATGCACCTTCTATATCTTGCCATTGTAATATTTATTTGATTCTGCATATGTGTATAATCTTATATGCTCCTAAGGGACACAATTGTCCCGGAATAATACATTTAATTTACTATTTTAATCTTTTATATTTCACCTTGAACGATATTTTTTTTGATATTCGCTACATTAAACCGATTGAAATTTGACCAAAATGCTGAAGTTTTCTAATTTTGATAGTTCTTAAAATTTCGTGTATCCTCAGTCTCACTTTTGAGATAAAAATACACTGCTGTCCATGTATTCATCTTCTTCTTCATTCGTGGGGGAGATTGGAAATCGTCATATTTCATATTTTTGTCCCTATTCTAAAAAGTGCAGTGGAGCTGCAATTATGGTAGTTGAGGCGAGATAGTTCTCAAGTCATAATGGAGACCATATTCCATTTATGTTTTGATATCAGCATCTGCAGGAAGTATGAATTAAATATTGCATTATTAATGGCGCAATAATGTACTTATAAATGACTGAAATTCTAAGTAATTAAAAAAATGAGAAATTTTTAACTGCTAGATCTTGTCAAAAACTTAACCGTATGCAGTTTGTATATTTCCCAACTATATAGGAAAATAAATCATATTGTGATCGCAGTGATATTTTTCAGCATCACAAGAAACCTTGAATTTTGAAGGAGTTTTAAACGTCCCGCACGAGAGAATGAGTCAAATTTAAGACTTAAACAGATATGTTTATTTAAGTATAAGCGTTATTTTATTATTACCTAATTCAATGCATACGCAATAAGAAAAACTGCACATGGATATTTTAAACAATAACTTAATAATATTTATTTTCCTAGAGTGATACATTTCATTCTAGTTACCTTCCGCATTTCTCAATAGAACCGCTGGCAGGGGTCAGCACTAAGAGGGTTAAATAAGGTCACTCTGGAGTTCATACACGTACTATTTTTCATGCAAAAGTGCTGGTAATGATGGTCGAAAATCTCGAAAAGTGGTTCAATTTGGGGCTGACATTTTGGTATTTTTGGAAAGATGAGATACTTTTCTTAAAAATGAAACTAATTTCATAGATTTCTGGGTCAAATGATATTTCGCTCAAAATGCTGCAAAAAAGTCGTCCTTCAGCTGGGCAAATATTCCTATGGTGCTCACTTGCAAGCACGTCGCTCTCCCAACGGAAGGCTTTTTTTTACGATCCTGAAAAAAATGACTGCGGTAACTAATGCGATTTATCATAAAAACAGTCGACGAAACATAAAAATGCACACTATTTACTTTTTGAAGAGATTTTGTAGTGAGAACTTTCTTAATTTTTCGTTTTTTTTTACGGGTGGTATTTTTTTGGAAAATATCTCGGAAAGTAGTGTGGGAAGGAGCTGACATTTTGGCATTTTTGGAAGAGTGAGATATTTTTCTTAAATATGAGACCAAATTCATCGATTTCTTGGTGAAATGATCTTTCGCTCTATATACTTTAAACCCCTTATTTTTTAAATGTCCATCCGGGAAATTCTTTTTCTTCCTATGCACCACTTCCACTCTATGTTATATAGAGAAAACAGCAAAGTTTTAATAACATTTCTACGGTTCAGGCAAAGCTTTAGTTCTCTAATTTTATATTTCATTTAAAAAATATCGAATTTGTCAAAATTTTTGTTGCTAATAGTGTCATCAGTCACTCCGTTTGAAGTGTTCACCACCGACCGATGAAAATGAATAACCGTGAAATTCTCTTCTCCGGGGAGAGATTTTTTAATTTGTCAGCCTTCTAACCACTCTTGACGAACTGAACTGCTGAAGTTTCGCGAGAGTAATAAACGTCTATTCTCGATATGGAAATGGGCCAATTACTAGCATTCGGTCTGACGTCGCGTCGCCTCACAATTGTACTTAACTTCGCGTGCGACCGAAAGGTGCCGCCACATTTCCCCCCCCCCCCAGCTTACCCACCCACCCAACTTCCACATCCCAGCCCGACCCGTCGACGAACGAGAGTGTTGCTTCAAACATTTAGTTTGCTCTATGATGACGGAGAGAAGTACCTCGCCCACCTTACGAGCGCTGCAAGAGACACACACGAGGGAAATGTCCGTGACGAGCAGACGAATGCGGGGAGAGATTCGGGAAATCGTCGCAGTGTCGTTCCGAACGTGGGCGTGTGCCGACTCTCCGTGCCTCTTGGGATGCGACGCTCACGTGATTTGACGTATCTTTGGAATGTCTCGGCGAGAAGATGCTCCCCACGAGAAATACTTTCCGAGCTGAACAAAACATGTTTTTTCTAATAAATCAGATTTTTGAAATTGGGATGGAAGAGGTTCGGGCTAAATCGAAATTGGGGGCTATAAAAGACTTAGTTGTTTATAGGCCCGGTTTTTAAAAACATTTATGGCTAACGTTGGCGGTAGGATGACATATCATTCTCGTTGACTCAATGTAATGAGAGTTTCTAATTTTTTTAATTTGCATAAGATATACGGTAGTTGATGTGAGTGGTATCGAATGGTAAACGTGTTTATTTAGCTTTTAATTACGAGAAAACATTTAACCTGATATTATTAAACCAGATCTTAGAGTAATAGTAACTAAAAATCGAGTGATGACCAGGTGTGGATTTTCTAGTGGCTTGATTATACCATAACTTTTTTTATAATTTGATAGATGTGATGTTAGAAATAAGCAGCACTGAAGGTTTTTTCTTGGGGTTTTGCGTATTTTTTCTAGTAAATTATTCCATTTTCACTCTTTTATTGAATGAGAAACTAGCATTAAATAAATAGCGAGTTGTTGTACGTCACTAATCCTCATCCTTGCTGTTAATTCAAACCTGAGATTGGTTGACTGCAGTTTCTACTCGTTCCTGCTACCGGTATTCATTATTCTGCACACACACACATTCAGTCCACAATCTACTTCAATACAACGTATTTCTTTCGAGAAAATCATGCAATTCTATAATTCCAGGCCGAATGTACCAGATGAAATTTGTTCCAGTCTACTCGAAACATATAAAATGGTGATGACTAGAGCGCGGAAAAAAAGTCTTCAATTTTGCAAAAAAAGTCGCCAATATTATTGAAAAAAGTCTCTCTAAAGTCTGAGTTATTTCCTTGAGAAAGTGGCTGAATTTAACTGAATTGAGGGAGAAAAGAGTGTAGAGATGCGGATTCGTGGATTTTCGAGTTATTTTATGGACTTTAAGAAAGGAGAAAACCATAATTTACAAAATATTTTTAAAATTCTGAATAGCACTTCGTTTGATGATCAGCAATTGTGGAAGAATAATGTTGACCGCTATAATATTTATAGCTGATAAATATCTATCTTTATTTTGAAAAAGGGAAATTAAAGTTCAAATACAGGTTTTGGATAACAGATTTTATTTCATAATTGCATAATATAAAATATAGGAAAAATACTTACGTACTTTCATTCACTTTGAGTTGCATTGCCTCGGCGACGCGTCATTATTTCATGAAGTAGTAACAGACAAGGTATTTTTCAATGTTTTCCATAGTGAACGTTGTGCGATGGTCGCTCAAAATAAGTTTGTACATCGAAAACGATCGCTCAACTTCACATGTTGTCATGGGAGCATACCTCAGCGTAGCCACTTCACTTACATTGAGTTTTTGGAAAATCTTAGATGTCTGCCCCTTGACCTCTCCATTGAGAATCTGAGCTACATCACTCATCAACTCGAAGCCTTCGTCTTTACTCAAAACATACAATTTGGCATAAACACTTACGGCTTGTTTACCCTTTGCACATGCAAGTTTCTTCTTCACATCCATAATTGTCGACACCGAATCACTGAGGCTCAGGATGGAAGATTCGAGGTATTTGATTTTTTCCACCAAAAACCCAAAGGATGCTGAAATACATATCATTTCCAGTGGAAGTGTGCTATCTTCTAAGAGTTCACGAGCATTTTCCACACATTATGCATCATCTTCAGGGTCAATATTCTGTATAACCTGAAGTAAAAAATTAAAATACAGTTTTCCTCCTAAATTTAGAACGTGCAGTTGTAGTTATTTTTAACTGAGCAAAATGGCAGGAATTCTATTTCATATAATGAAATTGATTCATCAGTCACAATTATAACTAAAAATAATTATTTACATTCTTAATTTTTTCGAAGTGTTGGGCATTGAACACGCAAGCTTCCAGCCATGTTCCAAATCTCGTGAGAACTGGGTCCGGAGGCAATGGCAGATCACAGAAAAATGTTTTATATATTTCCACGCGTGATGGTGCTTTCAAAAATACCTACGAAAATATTAAATTTTAGTTCTGCAGTAATATATTAGCAACGAAATTTTATTTTTAGTTTTATTAAGAGCAAGTACCTTTTTAATGGTAGAGACCCACTTATTTGCAGTGGGAAATCTTTTACGAATTTCTTCACATACCCTGTGAAGAGCATGCACTTTGCAACTGATGTGAATCATTTTAGGGTAGAAAACCACCAAAGCCTTGGCGGCTTTTACCATGTACGCCGCTCCATCGGTTAGGAGAAGAAGCAAATTCTCTCTAGCACTATTATCCTCAAACAAGGAAGCTGTAAAAAATTGGTGAGTACATTACGATAAATAAGGTAAAGATGCGGTAAAAACTCATCAACATAAGTTATACCGTTAATTAATTTCAGTTCTAATTTGAATATGCTCGCTTTTTCAGCAAACATTTCACCATACCAAATTAGGTATCATTACTTACTCAAGGATTCGTCAATGCAGCGAGCGACCGTTTCATTATTTACTCTTTCAAGTTCCTTGGATGCCATGAGGTAGGGCTTATTGGACTCATCTGGTGTCAATTTTCCTACCAATATGTTGCACACATATCGACCCTTAACATCAGTTGTCTCATCAACATGGCATATAACTTGCTTCCTTTCAGGTCATCCTTGATACTTTTCGTGATCTAAAACACATGAACATTTTTAAAAAATGTTAGGTAAGGTAAACACGTAAAAGAGCAATAAAAATTGGCAAGGGCACATAATTACTTTCTTCGTAAGAGTTAATACTTTTTCGTTCTTAATCTTATTCCAGTCGGATTACCACCAGGAAATAGTAAAAGTATTCCAGTAAATAATATCATTTCCGTCGCAAACTATGCATGTTGAAAGGCATGTATTCAAGGTATAAGTTATATTTTAAACTAACTTATACCTCGTTATATTTTAGTGAACTATTTATGTAACACAATGATTGATACAGCTGAATATTTCTTTGAAATCGTATTAAACCAAAGTTTTTAACGCTTATATCCAAAGAGCAGGTATGTGAAAGATTTTTAGAGCATTTACTAGGTACGTAAAAGTATTTAAAAACTCATACCTTTTCGTGGAGTATCGGTAAGTAAGTTTTCCGAAGAGAACTCTCAGATGGAACTGTCCTTAAATATTTTTCCATAAATGATGTGAATAAAGGGTGTTTTGATTTGTGAGTAGGAATGTTCAATGCCACAAATAGTTCGTACAAGTCCAAAGCAAACTCATCGGCGGTGGATGTAAACGATAGTTGGCTCTGTCGTAAACTCTGCAAGCTCACGGTCTCCTTTAATTTCAATTGAGATAGATGCGATGAGCTGTCAATGTGCTGTTTCACATGTGACTTTTTGTTCTACGATATCTTGAAAAATAATGAGAAAGATAAATTATTATCAGAATTACTTTTAAAGTTAGTAATTCAGAATTGCTGAAAATAGGTCTTTGTATTTTTATAAAAAATTATACTTAAAAACACACTTAATGTATAGTTAAAGATGTATCTAACAATATTGACTTATTCGGGAATGTCAAACAATTCTTAAGGTAATAATTGTAATTATTAAAGTCGTCAGATTCAAAAGTTGTATTGATACTCACGGTTTTTTCACAAGCATTGCAGTAAATACTGTTGCTCAGTATTTGCAAATACTTGCATAGTGAAGCATACGCAGTCAGATTGGCTCCTGAAGACGCCTGTCCTTTCACCTTGTACATTTTCTTACTTTATACTTTGGGCTGCACAAACGAGCGGATGATGGTCTTGCGACGCTTGGGGACCTCAGCAAATGACTGAAACTTTACGCGGCTTACTCGAATATAAAAGATAATAGTGTTCATACAATGTGTATACATTCACCGGTCCTTGTTAAGCCTTCATTTTTCCTCTTCGACCGAGTGCCAAGGGCTCATTGTTTGCCTCTCTACAATGTAGGCTCATTTCGTGACCATCTACACACAACGTGAGGCATTCACCTCGTCGGAAATTCTAGATGATCTTTCATATATTTGCATCATTTTTCCACTAATCTCCTACACAAAAGCGGAGTTCTAGCATACAGTGTAGCGCTGTCGTCTTGTCAGCAGACCACCCGGGTTCAAATAAGTTGGTTCATAATATCCCTTTGTGAAGTCTTTGGACACCCTTAGCAAAAAAAAGTGCGAGGTGGCCCAGGGAAAGGAACAATATGTGAATTTGACATGCAATAGGATAAGTACGGGGTGAGCTCTACCCTTACATATCCAAACCACCTTCGGGTTGAAGCACTGCGTGTGTTTACTTCATGAACGGTGGAGTAATCGAAAGAATTCATTGCAGTTTCCGGAGCTATTAATAAAATTCCGCATTAGCAATTGTTAGGAGCTTACATTTTACGGTACATCTCTGCTCCGTGTAGTAGGTACCCCATGAAAAACAAGATTTGTCCAACACACAGTTGAACAAATGTGGTCACAACAGCCAAATATTAACTTAGGCATGTGGTTTAAATAAAAAGGCCCAGAAAAGTCTCTTTTGATCAAAAAAGTCCCGCCACGCCAAAAAAGTCCCAAAAAGTCTCTAAGAAAGTCATTAAAAACTGTTTTATTTGATGAGATTGGTGAAGATTTGTATTTAAAACCACAAAAGTCCCACTTTTACAAAAAGTCAAAAGACTTTTTTTCCGCGCTCTAGTGATGACATAGCTGCGAAAATAGTTATCTGAAATTTTCTGAGGAGTTTAGATTTTTCCAGTATTACCTGCACTAAAAAAATTCAACAGATTCAGGCGAGATATCGTGGAAGTTCTTCATGATGTAAGAGAAACAATTGCACTTTTCCACAAAATTGTTTTAATGCGTACAACGCGTTTCGGCTCACAGAGCCATCATCAGGTACAAGACCTGTACCTGATTCTTGTGCCTGATGATGGCTCTGTGAGCCGAAACGCGTTGTACGCATTAAAACAATTTTGTGGAAAAGTGCAATTGTTTCTCTTACATTATTACTTGCACTGTTAATAAAATTTGGATCATCGTGAAGGGCTCATTTTTATCGATTCTTTATCGAAGGAAACGTTTATTTATTAATCGTTTAATCCTAAGTTTGGTTGACTGCAGACCTCCCCCAATCCCTATCTAATGCTAGTTCCCTTACCTCCTGGTATCTTTTCCTATGTACTGTCTTCTTTATTTGGTCCATGAACTTATTCCTGGGTCTTCATCTTGTGACTTTTCCTTCTAATTTGCCTTCAATTGTATTCTCCACGAAGCCATTGTCTCTCAGGGTGTACCAAATCCATCTTGTTCTTCTTTTCTCTACCGTGTTCTATGTGGGCCTCTCCTATTCTATTCTTCTGTTCACTTCATCATTTCTTATTTTCCCGTCCATTTAATCTTCAACATCCTCCTCCTACACTAGATTTCGAAGGCTTCTAGTGTTTTGTGCTTAACTTTTCCAATGTTACATGCTTCCAATGCATAGTGTCCTACACTCCACGCACGTACAATTTCCTATTATTATAGTCTTATATTTTTTGAGAACAGCAGTTGTCTTTTCTTCCAATGAACGCCTTTTTAACTTGAGCCATTCTCCGCTTGATATCCTATCGCTGTGAAATTATCCCTATAGTTATTTTAGCTTGGTTCTTTTCATTTATAAGTCGTTCAATCCTAAGGTTGGTTGACTGCAGCCCTCCACCCTTCCGTTCCCTAACCTCCTAGTATCTATTCCTATGTACTGTCTTCTTTATTTGGTCCATGAACTTATTCCTGGGTCTTCCTCTGGGGACTTTTCCCTTCATTTTACCTAAAATAACGTTCTTCACAAATCTATTACGTTCTTCACAAAGAGCATAATTGTAATCAAGGTACATAATTTTATTAATAGTTCAAATCAAAACCTGTGAATAATTATAAGAACTAGTCGTCATGCCAAACCTTGATGTGCACAGTTGAAATGATTTCGATCCATCAAAAAAAAATAATAGAATCTCCGTCTTGCGACAGTGGCCACGGAAATGCGGTCGCTGTGACCTCGAAACGGAATTCGCGAGCAGGCACACGGTGGAGGCAAATTTGACTCCCAGAGTCGACACGAGAGATTCCTTGGAGGGAAGCGATGACGACGAATCTCAGATGAAATGTCTGTGCTCCTCGAATTTCTCCTCTGGCGAAATTCTGACTGTAGTACGACAATCAGGTAGTACTTCTGGGCGAGGATCACCTCGCCCCTTGCAGTGGCATAGTTAAAGGAAAGGGGCAATTCGACTTGAGCCATTTCATTCCCCTAGGATGATTAAGGTGACGGTGATTTAATTTAAAATCCCGACGTTAATTTTGATGGCGCCGGTTGCGTCGGGCTGGTTGAATACCGAAGCACCGCAGTTCTCTTCGAAGGCAGGATGTCGTCTTGATTTCGAGCGAGTTCAAGCGAAGGATTTGAATTGACGTCGAGAAGCAGTGACTGTCAATGAGCGCTTTAATTTCCATCCCTTCCTCGCATTTTCAGCCTTCTTTTTTTCGTCTGCAACGTACAGTGAAACCTTTTCTTTAATTAATAGCTTTCGTGAAGGAAACTTGAGCTCCCGGCCCTTGCATTAAATTTTCATGCGAGATTCTAGATTCATTAATGCATTAGGACTCGGGAATATTACATTAGACATTGACTGTGCTTCCAGTCCTTGATGAAGTAAAAACTTGTGGTGAAAACTAAAAAGGTGTATTTACTTAATGAAAATCAATGGCAAAATCAACACTTTGAGGTATTTTGATCTATATTTTGTGGCTGTATTTACATTCTACTCTTCCGTCATACTGAGGGACTTCGTATTATAGAATTGTTTCGTCATGCTATTGTTTTTTGTCGGTTTCAGGGGTAATTTTGTGGAATTTGTTGATGAAATAATGAAAACTGGTAACTTTGCGATTCAACTTATCTTTATTTGAATCGACCCAGGATTCGACGTTCAACTTCGTTGAACTTGAATGTTGAATGACGTCGATGAATGACGTTGACCTCAAATTGACGCTGAACGTAAAAACCTGGGTGTGGAATCTCAAAGTTATCAGTTATCATCATAACTATTACTTTTGTTCCACCGGTAAAGGTAGGTATCATTGCCACACTCACATTTGCCCTTCAAATGCCTACCCATAAAACTATTACTCTAATCAGGTCACCACACTTCCTTCTTCTCTTAATTTTATTCAAAATAAGTATAGCCATCATCTCTTTATTCCCAATTCCCGGCATTTTGCCTTATAAAATGGCCTTCAGAATCCCATAATTCTAAATTACTAGCATCCACCCACTTGGGTAGCTTCTCTAGGATTTCTCTGGCAACTTTTTTTACTATCTTACCACCGCGTCCAGCGCTGTCCTCTTTTCGTTCAATCTTACTCCTATTATCCGTTTTCACGCCTCCGTTTGCTCAGATACCTTTCATCAGTTCTTATCTTGCCACCTCTGGGTCTAAGTTTCTTTAACCATCAGTGCTACGTCATATACCTGGCTCACAAATGACCATTTCTTAACTTTTTTACCCTTGATGACTATCGCTGGCTGTAATTAAATGCAAAGCTTTTACATAATTATGATTCAAGCTTTCTGATTACTTTGTCCATTTTTGTACAGAAAGCTTTCACTAAAGAGCAACTTTATTTCCTCTGTATAAGATTTAGTCCTTTATCTTAATTATCTCTCACTATTTGATTTATTCTTCGTACATGGAAACAGTCGAAGTCTGGAAAAGACGAGGAAAAAAGTAAAAAATTGTATTGCGCGTTTCAAGTTTGTGTTGCAAAACGGTGCACAGGATTTTATCTATGGGCAATGACGCATGGCATTGAATCTAGCTGCCGTATTGATTCCTACAAATTTTTGACTCACTTATTAATGACTTCGTTCCTTTGAATTGAGCTCTAGTTTGCCTAATTGGCTTACAATCACAATTTCTAAACCAACATGAGAAATACCTTTGTGCGACTTGT
Source organism: Ceriagrion tenellum (assembly GCA_963169105.1). Taxonomy (NCBI): domain Eukaryota; kingdom Metazoa; phylum Arthropoda; class Insecta; order Odonata; family Coenagrionidae; genus Ceriagrion; species Ceriagrion tenellum. The sequence goes on along the minus strand of OY720633.1, from coordinate 111,196,165 downwards.
TACCCTTTCGTCTAAGGTGACTAGAGCACGAATTGTGGGCCATCGAGTACATATCGTCATTTTTTTAAAAGTAAGTCGAAAAATATGTCTTGGGTCACAATTTATTTAAGTGCACCAGGGTTGAAATTCGCTATGAGAAAATCATTTGACTTGACCGGGATTCGAACCCGGATCTCCCAATTGCCGGTCAGGTGTATTAGCCAGTATTTATTTGCGTTAGAACTCTCCCTACTGGTTGTAATAGAGATGGTACAAGAATTGACGCTTTTTAATTATTGATATATTTTATTGATAAAAAAATATATGGACTACATTTTCGCCGTGGTACTAAAAAGTTACTCGAAATGGTCGAAATGTCTTTTTTTATCTGGAATATTGGACTCGGCACTGAAGGCCCGACTTAAGTACGACTTGCCGGCCCTTAACCTTGATATTTCTTAGCTACAATTAAAATAGCAATAAATGTCTAAATTCATGTTAAGAAGAAAATAAATGCATATCTAATCGAATTACTATGAAACATAAGGCATGTGATGAACTGGTCCAATCATCAAATCATGCTCATGTACCCCGACAACGTTCTTTCCCCCTGAACCGGTGATCTATTGGTTGGACTTCCAGTACTGCACTGAAACGACGCTACGTATGCCGAATCTCCGCGAGAGCCGGAAGAACGCCCTTAAACCGGGTTTATGAGAAGGGTATATACATCATAAAATCATTTTAAACTAAAATGGACATCATAATTTGGCTTTTGTGAATAAGAGTCGATCAACATCAAATGAAAGTAGTTGAGTTTCTTTCGCATTAATCATCACACCATCGCAAAATTCGGAAGTTTTTTCTTATCCGTGGCCGACGAGTACGCAACTTCAAAAACAAGTGTACACTGCTTTTCCATTTCAGCCATTTCAATCCATTTCTGTCCATTTTTATGCAATTCTGTCCATTTCTATCCATTTCTGTCCATTTCTATCCATGTCTGTCCATTTCTATCCATTTCTGTCCATTTCTATCCATGTCTGTCCATTTCTATCCATTTCTGTCCATTTCTAACCATTTCTGTCCATTTCTATGCAATTCTGTCCATTTCTATCCATTTCTGTCAATTTCTATCCATTTCTGTCCATTTCTATCCATTTGTAACCATTTATGTCCATTTGTATGCATTTCTGTCCATTTCTATCCATTTCTGTCCAGTGCTAACAATTTCTAACCATTTCTGTCCATTTCTAACCATTTCTGTCCATTTCTATCCATTTCTAACCATTTCTGTCCATTTATATGCATTTGTCCATTTCTATCCATTTCTGTCCAGTTCTAACAATTTCTGCCCATTTGTATGTATTTCTGTCCATTTCGAACCATTTCTGTCCATTTCTATCCATTTCTGTCCATTTCTAACCATTTCTGTCCATTTCTATGCAATTCTGTCCATTTCTATCCATTTCTGTCAATTTCTATCCATTTCTGTCCATTTCTATCCATTTGTAACCATTTATGTCCATTTGTATGCATTTCTGTCCATTTCTATCCATTTCTGTCCAGTTCTAACAATTTCTGCCCATTTGTATGCATTTGTGTCCATTTCGAGCCATTTCTGTCCATTTCTATCCATTTCTAACCATTTCTGTCCATTTATATGCATTTCTGTCCATTTCGAGCCATTTCTGTCCATTTCTGTCCATTTCTATCCATTTCTAACCATTTCTGTCCATTTATATGCATTTCTATCTATTTCTATCCCTTTCTGTCCATTTCTATCCATGTCTGTCCATTTCTGTCAATTTCTGTCCATTTCAATCCATTTCTAACCATTTCTGTCCATTTCTAACCATTTCTGTTCATTTCTAACCATTTCTATCCATTTATAACCATTTCTGTCCATTTATATGCATTTCTGTCTATTTCTAGCCATTTCTGTCCATTTCGCAACCATTTCTCAACAAGCGTACACCATTTCTCTGAGTTGCATACGCCTCATCTGTGGCTAATTTTCCGGGATGTTCTCCGCGTCGATTCATCTTCGTATGCCAGTATCTCCGGCGTTTCAGCAGGCGCCTTCAGGTTTGAGGTATGGATGCCGGTTTTTTCCCGTCTTATATAGGCCTTGGCAGCACGGGAAAAACCAAGGCCTGTATAAGACGGGCAGAAACCTGCATTCACACTACAAACCTGAAGATGCCTGCTGAAATGCCGGCGTAACTGTCGTATGAAGATTAACTAACGCGGAGGATATCCCGGAAAATTTTCCACGCCTACTCCACCACTCCGGGGAAGCCTTCATCAAAATGTTTGTTATCCCTGTCAGATATATTCTGGTAGCTGACAATTTTAAACATTCCCTCAAACAGTCGACGTGCGACTAGATTTCGGCAGATAGGACAGATATCTTGTTCTTCTGACCCTCCCTGAAATGTGAGTGACCCTAATGACCCTCTGTGGTCTTCATTCGAAGCCCTCTTTTAGGAAGACCGGCCCTGTCGGTATTTACGCCTGTTATCATATATCGCTCATGTACCCCGACAACGTTCTTTCTCCCACCCGGTCTTTCGTTCGTCGCTGGGGCGAATTATGACGAATGACCAGGTAACAGGTGAGAGAGAGAGGATACCTCGGAACACATTAGTCGACGCAGCTGCGGGAGGCCCCGGGCGGAGGGCCGCACGCGGTGAGCTGAATCGAGAGGAAGGGGCGACTAGGGAATCGTGGTATTGAATCGGGGTGATTGAAGGGGGAGGAAAGGGGTTGTATTGGCGGGGAAGGGGGCTGAAAAGGGGGCAGTGGGACCAGGGGACGTGTGCGTGTGTGGGTGGAGAAACCGGGGAGTGTAGCGTAAGAGAGTGCGAGGGTCGTGATTGATGAACGATGTTGGCTTTGATGGATTGATTAGCGCCTTTCACATTTCATTTTTCCCCGCCGCTCCCTCTTCCACCCGCCCTCTCATTCCCCCTTCCCGCGCTCCAAGGAGCGAGGGTTCTGATGGTCAGGTCGTCGTGTTACACCGCAGGAGGGAAGTGGGAAATGTGGCGTGAATCGAAGGGAGGATGGAGCTAAAGTCAGAGCTCAAGTATTGCGTATTAATATTAGCGAGGATTTTTATTTTTTTATTTTATATCTTCACTTCTACAACTACATACTGCCCTGCTAGCCGCCGCATGGACGTGTGGCAGGGGGTGTTAGGACACCAGCTGTGTAAAGATGTAAGGTTTTGGGAGGTGAAATGGTGACGTGTATTATGGGAGTGTATTTAGTGGAGCTCAGTTTTTATTGTGGTCGCTTATTGTGCACGGAAAGAACGAGTTTTTGTACCTATCTGTTCGGCAATGAGTCTCTCTCATTTCTCCGCCTCTGTCAGACCTAGAGATGTAGCGAGGCATCATGATAATATTTTGTGTGTCGCTCTGAAACACACCAGTTGTGAATTTCTCAAGCACTTCCCCGAATACAGCCTATTTGGCCATTTTATGGCGGCTGAAGAACAGCAACAAAAACAGAGGAACACAAACACTAAAACCCTGTTTGGGGATAATTCCACCCAGGCGGGATTCGAACCCGTGACCCTCGGGTTAGTTGGTCAGGACTTTACCCCGTTGCCACCAGACTGCGATCAAGGTTAGTGGAGCTTTGAGTTTATAGAAATCATTCCTCCAGTAATGATGAGGGGCTTCGTAAAGATTTCTGGATCCACGCCTTGTCGTCATATTTTTATCTACCATCACGTTCCTTCGGCATTGTCTGACAAAAAGCTGAATACTATTGGCGAATATTTTCATTATTCGAATAATATTTTGGATTTTTCCGTGAAATTTAAGGTAGTTGGAACGAAATGTCATTTCACCAGGAAATCAATGAATTTGGTCTCATTTTAAAGATATGTTTCTCCTATCCCAAGATACCAAAATATCAGCCCCTCACTGAAATCTTTCCGAGATTTTTGGCGTAAAATACCAGCACTATTACACTGAAAATGGTACGTGAACGTACGCCAGAGAGACCTTAATAAAGAAATGAAGACTAGCATCTAGATATTGTCAAAAAATGAAGTGTGTGTAGTTATTATGCTCTCTCAGTTATTTTTAAAAATGGAACATATTGTAACCATAGCATTTTTTCAGGGTCACAAAAAACCTTCCAACCGAGATTTAAACGTACTCCGCGAAAATAAATGAGTCTATGATTATAGATATTTTTATTTATTTACTTACATGTTCAGTCATGTAAAAGTATATTATCGCCAAATTAATGCAATATTTTGGTCATGCTTCCTATGGCTGCTGAAATTAAATCGTACCATTCGAACATGACATCCATTATGACTTGAGAACTATATCGCTCCCACTACTTCAAGGGAGAAAAAAGCATCTTTTACATACATACATACATACATACCACACATACCAATCACGCCGTTCCCTTCCGGAGTAGGCACAGTCACAAAGTTTCACTCATAAATACATATTTGTACACCTAACTCTAATTCCATAATTTCTTCCATACTTACCTATCCTTGCAAACCTCTTTTTCCCCATTTACCCCCATACACTGCTTCGTACACGCCCTCCTGTTTTCAAGACTACTAAGAATTCCTTCTCCTCAGAATTTCCTCAACCACATTCAACCACGACTTTCTCGGCCTACCACTACCTCTTGCACCATTCATTTCACTCTCATATATCTGTTTCGTTATTCGACTCTCATCCATTCTCTCAAGATGGCTAAACCAACGAAGCACACTCCTTTCGTATATGTCCATTACTGGAGCATCTAACCCACATTCGTTTATTACCCACTCATTCCTGACCCTATCCATCCTTCTTTTGCCGCAAATACTCCTCAGATAACTCATACCCACGGCGTTCAGTCCACTCTTATGTCTATCCTGACATACCCATGTTTCACTACCATACAACAAAGTGGGGAGAAGTACACTTTTGTTCACGGCGATCTTTTATTCCTTAAAATACGGTTTACGGAAACTGACTCTTCAGTGACATATTTTCTAATCGTTTCCAGACCTGGAATACGTTTATCACCTGCACAATATTGACGAAAAACGGTAATACATGTAATATTTAGTTTGTGGTGAGAGGTTTTACGTTTATGAAATTTCCTTGGACTAAGCGGCGCAGGAATTATTTCCTCTAATTGTGATTCGACCCCGTCTTATGTGGGTTTTTTGCCACCTCACCGGAACGTGCGTTGGCGTAGATTCTTATGATTTAATTCCAGGGAAAATGTAATATGGTATTTTATGAGGATTCTAGGTGCATTGTGGACTACAAGTCGCGTCCGTGTCGCCAAATGTGACCATAAAAAATCGTTGAAAATGGCTGGATGAGTACCTAATAGATAACGTTTTCCATTGGTGGTGTATTTTGGCCGCTTTTTTTTATTCCACTTAGGAATTCCGTGCTATGTTTTTCAGGGTGTTTCATTAGGAGGACATTGGAAGCAGGAAAGAAATGACAGTATAGGATAGGAATGATTACTACTGCAATACCTTTTAATACTGTGTTCGAACCTCAGCTGTTGTGAACTATTATCAGTGGATAATGAACCCCCATTAGGGTGCAGTGCGGACAACAGTTCTAGCGCAGTTGGCCATTCTGAAAAAGACCGCGGTAATTTTCATAAATTATCGTAATATTTTTCGTAATATATCGCGACCCTTGGTGAATACTGTAATATCCGGTATTTGTCAGTAAAATTCACGTAGTTTTTAGATATTTTTCATTCTGATGTATTTCAAAAACTTTCTTTTAAATCAAGCCTGTACATATATCCTACTTGTTTTATTGTTAATGAATGTTCATACAAATCAGTTGTTGAGATATTTTTACTTGTGGAATATTTGTATTGCTATCGATTGAACAGTTTGAACGGAAAATTCTCATACCTTGACAAAAGAATTGCGTGTGCCGCCGTATTCCACTTTACTTTTTTAGTTGATTTCTTGTACATTAATTTAGTAATTTTTACGGTGTAAACGTCATGATTCCCTTAATATCCCTTTGGATTTTTCACTTATACCCTTTTGTGGCGACTAATTGCTAAAACTTACGGTAATTTTTGGAAATCGCCGTAATTTACTACAATAAGTTACCTCGAATGTATACATGACATAGTATGAATACTATGATAATATAAGGATCTCAAAGTGTAATACTCCGTTGGTTCTGAGGAGATATAATTATGGAACCCTTGTCTTCTTTCGTTGAAATCAGTCTAATGCGAGCGCCGGGTTTCTCTCCACCATTCATCCATTCCCCAGTCAACTTTTCGCTTTGCCGACGCTCGTACCTTTCCCCAATGGCGCGCATGACCTCAATTCTCTCTGCTTTCCCAAAACTGCCCACAAACCAATCGGGGTGAGAAAAGGGCGAGAGGAATGAAGAGGGAGTATGAGGAAAGAGGGAAAACACGAGAGGAATGGAATTAAAAGGCCCGTGATTGAAAGAACCGCCCCTCTTTCACGGTGATGTGTGCCGTGGGTGGAAGACCTCGCATCGGTTTCGGACACAGGCTAGGGCGGGAAAAGCGCCGATGATGTGCGTGCGCCTGATTGGTCGAGAGTAAAAGGCGTGAATGACGTGTACACAACAAAGCCCGTGGAGTCGGGAGAGAGAGAGGTTTTTGGCCGACGGGCCATGTGCGTGTTGTTTGAATGGATAGGTAAGAGGTTTGCCTGTTTGTACGGAACATAGGACACCAAACCCTCACCCGAGACGACCTCTACATGCTACCCCCCCCACTCCACACCCTTTGCGACCTTTGGGCACCCCGCCCCCCGCCCTGGCACACCCTCTGCCCCTCGCCTTCTCCACCCCGCGATACCCTTACCATTCCCCTCCCCACGCCGTCACCTCCCCCCCCCCCGCCCCTCCATCTCGGCCGTCCGATGGTTTAATAATCCATCGAACGGAGTTTATAGAACGTAATACGTCACATCGATCACCACAAAAGGCCTTTCCGGTGAGGGTTTCCCCCCCAAAACGGGAGCGCGACGTTATCAAGTGTTAGCTTGACGCGGCGGTTCGTGTTTGCTTACCTTGGAGCCCGCCGCGGCCATAAATTAGCGACGTTATCCCGGAGACAGGGAGGCATTTACCTATGTGGGGAAAGTGTGTAGGACATGCACGGCGTGGGTTGGGTTGGAAAAAGAATAATGACCCTCGCGGTGTCGGGAGTGCGCGGTTCAAAGCGAGATGGGGTCATGTGAGTGAGAGGGAACTCTGGGTAATAGCCGCGCAGTGGGTAATATGTTCTTGTTGCGGAACAACGGGAAATTCCATCGCGACTATTCCACCGAAGTGAAAATGGCAAACCATGGGGTGAAGTAGAAGTTGTAATTGACACGAATATACGTGAATCGATGTTTTTTTTTACATAACCCGCGTGGAGTGAATGTAGTACATCCGCTGAAGCACCCGCCTTTCTTACATCTACATCAACACACTACCCAGCAAGCCACCTCGAGGGAGTCTGGCTGGGGGTAATTATTGCCAACATACAATATAATGTACAAGAAACTTGCGCTTCGTTATAGGCATGAATATACAAATGGATTGTTGACTCGTCGCCAAAAACTGTTGCCTAGAATTCCGTTAACAAGCAACTTTGTGGATTGTGGTGCCGCCTTGTGTTGAAAGACGGCAGTTCAAGTGTAAATACAGTCGACAGATCGTAAATAAACGTCTTACCGGTTTTACTTATCAGTAATCATAATGCAGTGGATAAAAATATAGTACCATACGCGGGATGTAATTACACACTTTTTCAATATCGTCCGGTCTACAGATATATTTAATTCCTCTCAAAATTTAATTATACAAATATACAATTAACTTCTTAGTACTTCGTGAATGTATCAGAGTCTGGCAGCCGTCAGCGTCTGTTCACGATGGAAGTTTCATATGCCTCTTACACACATCCAGTAATACATATTTCCTCTCTAGCATTTACAAAGTGACTGTTAGGTCTCTAAAGCAGCCAGCTATCATTCACAGCATTAAGTGGTTCATATCTCCTCAATCGTTGTTGAATATCCACTTGTCTCATATTAACAACAATTAACAACGGCTATTTACGAGTTGACTGAGGAGACTTTTTCTAAGTAGCGCCAAGGACTGGGGGAACTAAATGTGGAAATTTTGGCAAAACATTGCCTAGGCAACGGTTCCAAACATTTGAATCCATTATGTATATTCATGGTTATAGGTATGCTATCAATCTAACAGAAACGATTGAATTAATCAGACTGGCTGTGTCGGGCGAAACTTACAATTAATGGAACTTGCTTAATATTGTGAAATGGAAGCTGTAACCGGCTTTCACCCACTTTGTTACTCTATAAGTGAGCAGTTATCTAATGCAGGTACCTGATGATGACTTCATAAGTCGAAAACTAGGTCGTTGATGAAGTCTATTTGGAATTACTAAGTTCCAAATTTCATTTCACAATTGAATCAATATTTTAATAGTTGAATTAATTGAACGTTTCCCTATGTCTTTGATTGTTCAATATAGTTATTAGCTTTTGTAAAAATATACTTAATATCTTGCTGATTACTCGGTGGTTTGATTAATGCATCAAGTTTTAATTGTCATACGTTTTGAGATACAGAGTCTCCCTTGGCAAATGTTTGTTATTTATATTCGGAAAATTGCAAGTAGATTGTATAAGCTTTCAACAATTAATTTGGTCGGGAAATAATGGCAAGTTCGACCGGTCGAGACGGTGTGATTCGTCGACTTAATACACCGAGGAGATGCATCCTTGCCTATTTACGCATCCACGTCGACATAATACCCTGCTAGCACCTCTAGTGTGTTTGGCAGGGGTGAGTGGTCACCAACATGCACTGTAATGTACATGTCACTTTCAGCAACGTGCACCTTGTTACAGGTATTCCTTCAAGTCTACAGAAAAAATTGAATTAATGCATAATGCAACTGCGTAAACAAGATACAGGATTCATCCTGGGATTATGCGAAACGTGATGTTAGTACTACGTATCATATCAGGAAACTAGCATTAGTGAGCATATCAACCTATCAGCTAGACTACCCAAGACGTTCTGTACATACTGCGTGAATATGTAAGCATCTCCTTGTGTTATTTCAGCCTGGAAAATTATGTAGCACCGTCGGGGAATTTGATTTAACAATTCTGACTATTCATAGTTTCACTATTACTTACTTATCAAATCCACATTTTCTGTTTCCGAGCAACCCTTCCGTTTATCAATTTTTTTCTAATCACACACATGACAAACGATTTTCCTTTATCCTGGCCTTCAACAAAACACCATCACATGCACTTCAAAGTTTGATTGGATAGTATTGTATTCATAAAAACAAGCACAGCTAGAGGAATTAGCTCAAAATAGAGTGGGCATTTCATTTCCTAATGGCAACGACAATTACCTGGAAAGTCATGGTAGCCTGGCGTTCCTTGAACTAAGGTGAAAATGTGCTGCACGTTAACTCAGTCTCGTTCTTCCGCCGAGTAACCGAATGTACCACAAATTGGACAAATGCCTGTGCATATCAACTAATCAGCTACACTACCACTCGTCTAAACAGTTCAGATCCATTCAGTTGACAGCCAATATGTTCTCTAAATTGCGAGAGTCTTGAATTATGTGTAGCGCTGTAAAAAAATTGCCGGTTACGTTTCCATCATTGTTAAAATGGTCGATTAAGTAGATTTCAGGGGTCATTTTTATGCCACGTCATCTTAGCTCTCCCTTAGTTTGCTTACACTATCTGAATTTTTATATTTCGCAAACATCTCAATGTTTAGTGCAATGGTGCTGAGTATCTTGCGGTGAAAGTAAACGGTGATACAATACTTAATATTGTATCTATTTTTATAACATTCCTTGCTAACCCCTTATGCACTTTATTGCGTCGGTACATGTCTAAAAGGGCTGCATAGCTAATTGAAAGGTGAGCGAAGCACGCAAAGAAATCTTTCTGAAAGGGAAAACAAATTTCCCACTGAGGGTGATGTAAATTCTACAATGAACTCTTTTCACGTACTATGAGGCAAACATTTCTCTGTCTTTGTTGATTATGGTTTCCTGCGCAACTCTTTACCTTTCACGGTCAGCACGCCGCCCATCGCTCACCTAATGGCTCTATTATGATCAAAAGGCTTTTCTGTTTACCTTGCTCCTTTTATCTTCTAATGAACCCAACAATCACGACTGATTACCTTTGACTAATGATGCCAAAAAAAAACCTAAAAACATCGAGTCCGTGAAACTGCTTAGGAGTTAAAATCCTTTTCTGGCAAGGGGGAAGCACAGAACACGTTATCAGAAAAATGAGTTTTTTTTTAAGATAGGGATTTGTTTAGCGAGAAGCCTAATGGGCATCCCATCCATTTCATTTAAATCTATCTCAGAAGTTCCTGGCGTTTAGCAGTGGTCATTTTGCAACGCAAATCACTAAGACGACGTTGCGAGTGAAATGACTGCGAATGGTAGGCGGAGACGAGAGAAAATAACAACAACCTTAGCCAGTTTGATTAACTTCAAGCAGGAAAATTTATATAGCAAACAGGTATTACAATTGAAAACAAGCCCGTAGGCCAAATACCGTAGACTTGGTATGTAGAAGACGATCAGATGTCATCACTCCAGCAGGTCCTTTCTCGCCCGTGGTCAGTTTCAAAAGAGGCCGATCCCAGCGTAGAGATGACGCGGCTGGCGATTGAGGGGAGTCAGCTGACCAGCGCAGGAGTGGAGGGAGAAGGGTATCCATTAGGGTGGTTCGAAAAAAGGCTTTTCCCGCAAATCGTTTCCCGTGGGGTGCCAAACCTAATCTTTTGCTATGACTTGGGAGTACGCACAAGATTATTGCGCAGAGCTGAGGCTTTCCACTCTAACCTGACAACATATGAGTTTTTACGCACATTTTCAGGAATAATTTGATAAATAATAATTTTCACATTTTCAGGACTTTTTAACGGTTTTTCCTCCATATTTCTTGTAGTAATTTAAAAAAAAAAATTTAATCTCTCTAGGAGTAATAGAAAATTGTTCATTTAACACATTTCAGTTGATATTTAGGGAATATATGATGTGAAAGTTATATTTTAGAGTATTTAAGGTCGATTTTCCACTCATTTTTAAGCATTTTCATGAGTTTTCGTAATTCAGCCAAAATTTTGTTTTTTATCAAAAAAAAGTCTTATTACCTCTCGATCGCTCTCTTTAAAATCAGCTTCCATAATAAATTTGGACCGTTAAAATCCATAGATTCGGAAAAAAACGTCAATAGAAAATTTAAGGCCACTTTTTCGTTTATGGTTAAATTCAATAAATGCGCGCGCATACTTGTATGGTCATATACTGAAACGCACCAGTCGATCATAAAACTAATCTTAAGTACCGATAGCAATCAGCTGTATAAATTCAAAGCAGAATTCAAGTAAACAGTTTCATAAATTTATAAAAATTCATCAACTGCGATTAATGCGATAGCGCGAAACTACGTACCGTGCGTAGCTATGGTGAATATTTAAGAGCTCAAATTCGACAGTTTTCACACTTTTAGTATATAATATGTTAAAAAAGTGAAAAGTAATTGTCGATGCACTGACTATTTTTATTTAGTACAACGATTCCTTACGTGTGTGCCGTGTAAAGCAACTTATCAGTATATTCCAAATATATAGCTATTCTTTGACTGTTGTCCGTCTAAATTTGGATCCTAGTTTGACTTGAGTAATGGTATCGTCTATCCTTCCATCAAAATATACACAACTATTGGTACCACTAAGTTATCACAGAATTCTTGTTTTAATGATGTAGGGAGTTTTGCTTTATCACACCGAATTTGGTTCCTCTCTATAACCAAAAACTCATTTGATATTAAACCTGCGTCAGCTTAAGATGAAGAAGCAAAAGATGTGGTAGCTCTCTCACTCAAATTATATCTCTGTGCAACCAACATTGTATTCTCCAAATATAAATGAGTCTTGGCTGAATTTATCACCTTTTTCAACAATTCTGTGGAAACAAGATATTTATCCGGTGAACTTTGAGGTTCAGAATATTCTGAAACTGTTGGGCTGCTTTTGCTATATTTTTGAAATATACTGATAAGCTGCTTTACACTACATACACTCACGTAAGTCCCCACACTATCCTGATTGTTCCATCGCGGACAGCGATGGAACAATCGAGACAGCGAATCGCGAGGCCAAATGCACGAGGGATAGTCGCGAACGGCGTTTGCGAGTATTATTGGCGTTTGCGAGTTTGTTTTGGCGATGAGTGTTTCTTCCGGCAGAGTGGTTTTTTCAAAGTGGGAGGGGAGGAAATTTTGGCACAAGTTTTGGCCCATGAGCTTCAGAACTTTCAAAATACCGAGAAAAGAGGAAGGATGGTTGGTAAGTGTGAATTTAGTCAGGAAACTTATCTGATTGCTGCGAACGCTAGCGCTTCGAGTGGTAGGATTACCATTGAGGTAGATGGAGAGGACGCTTACTACGTTGACCAATGCACTAAGCTATTATGTGGGCGTGGCCTGTCCGCCATCTTTGTTAACCCTGATTTTCCTATAGCGCACGCACTAATTTGCAATTTTACGGTGTTTTACTTCTATAAACTATTAGAATTCGGCATGCATTTACTATTTTTACATACATTCTCATTACATGCATTTTTTTGTTTAAATTAATAATTATCGGCATACCCAATACAAAGTAGGTATGCTAAAATCGAATAAAATCCCTAAGTAATCTAAGTAATCCATGTCTGTTTCAAGAATTACTTGTCTTAAATTTCGCACAGATGGTCGATATTAATCTACATTTACACTCTACCCTGCGAGCCGCCACATGGCGTATGGCAAGGGGTGTTAGATCACTAGCCGTGTGAAGATGTAAGGAACAAGGTTTTGGTTGGTGAAATGGTGACATGTATTATGGGAGTGTATTTAGTGGAGCTCAGTTTTTATCATTGTCGCTTATTGTGCGCGGAACGAGTTTTTCTACCAATCTGCTTGGCCATGAATCTCTCTTATTTTATCGCTTCTGTCAGATCTAGAGATGTATTGAGGCGTCATGATAATATTCTGTGTGTCGCTCTGAAACACACCAGTTCTTAATTTCTCAAGCATGCTAAGGCTAGCGTGCAGCCTCCGAGTCTCTAGGGGCTCCCACCTTCACCCTTTTCAAATTAGTGAAACTATATGTTCGCTCGTAGCAGGGTTTATGAAGCCTACAGCTTTTCTTGGTATTTTTTTGGGTTAAATCTTTATGACCAATTGCTCGCGGCGTTTTCGAGGTGTGGCGTAATCGGAGCGAATTAGCATCTCTCTTTGACTTAAAAAAATTATTTCGGCTCTATATCCGCTAATTCGCCCATTTTCTCGTGCAGTCCTAAGGAAAGTATGGAAAGAGCAGGGGTAACCAATATGGCTGAAATTGCGGTTGTCATGCTACAGTTTGATGACGAAATGCCCTCTCCATCAGCGTCAATGGAAACTATTTATCACTACTTTCCGTCCCCTTTCGACTCAAATCACAATGAGACCTCGTGATTTTACAAATCAATGAGTTTACAGTGAGTTTCTTTAGCCTTTTCCGCGGAGCAGTCCGATTTCCCTATCTCGGTCTTTTTCCCTCGATGCCTCCATCCCTTCTCGCCTATCATTACTTTTCACCTCGTCCATTTCTACCTTCACTCCTTGTCGCGCAGGTCTTCGCCAGGAACTTATGCAAGAGCTATAAACGAAATGGCAATATCGTTCCGAGGGGCCCGAGGGCCACGTCAAGTCACGCAGATGCGCCGCATTTATGACCAGTTGCAGGAAAGACGCGAATGTATTCCATGAAGTCATGGGACCCATAAGCAATGGCAACCATTCAATTTGTGTAGCAGAAACATTGGATATGTTTATTGGTTTCATAACTTATGGCATGGAGTTATTAGTTCCATAAGTGGGCAAGATGGCGGATGAGTAATGAACCGCTTGGAGACTTAATTACTACCTAAAAGAGTTGTTTTGAGACAGATGACCATATTATTTATTCTTACTGACTAATTATTATGTGCATTAGCAATTATTCATAGGCTAAACTTTCATAAACTTTATTCGGCGTTAGAAGATTAGATAAAATATTCTAGCTATTAAATAATGGTAAATCAGTTATGTAGCCAGTAGATGTGTTCCGGCAAGATGAATATTTTTATGGAATCTATAACTTCATGGATCTCGTAAATATCGATTCCATAACTAACTGTTCTTGTAATCGGCCATAAGTCATGATTCGGATGCCCTCTGTTGGTATACTTGTTGCCTTTTCCCCACTTGCCAGCGTGTCTTTCATGCACGCCTCTTATCCTGGAAGGAAGGTAGTTCACGAAGGAGTCTTTTTGACGACCCGTCTTATCTCTGCGCGGATATCAAAAGGAGAGCCCTTTTCCCTCCCCCCCTAAGAGCTGCACTTTCATCAGCGTGTGGCAAGGGGTTTTTTTCTCATATATTCCATGCGGATTCAGCCTCGCAACCTCTGCCTCTCTTTTTCGAGTTTACTCCCTTGCGTCGGGGCCTTTTCAAATTATTCACGTCGGCGGAAAACCCTGTAGGTGAAGGAATCCAGGGCCGGCTTTTTACGTCGAATTGGCGATGCGGCGAATTTGCTAGTCTGCCCCGGAGGCTTTATGCGACCTCCGACTCCTAGAGCTCTGCACGTTCCATCCACCTTTAATTTTCCACCGGAGTAAAGGGAAATTGGAGAGAAAGGGAAATGGACGGAGCACATGTGATTCAGCCGCAAATGTTTTTTGAGGAATGAAGATTTATTGCTACTTTTTTGGGGAGAATTGAATTATCGGAAACATCGTTGCGATTTCGTTTGATCTTGCAGGCATTCCAGGAAAGAACCTTTTTTTTTTTTTCCAATATATCGAAATTAAATTGAAGTTTGTGAGACTCACTCGGCTTCAAAGGGAATGAGTGAAAATGAAATTCATGCAGATTTTCTTGGAATTGCTCTTTGAATGGAATGTAGCAGAGCTATACCAGTGTCTCTGAACTGAGTTAACCGAGGAGTTGATACGAAAGTTTATGGAACGAAACAAAAAAATAATTTGGGTTGGTGAAGTGTTCGTCGTGGAAGAGGACGCCAGTAAAGTTCTATTTGACAAATTTCAAGCTATCCGGGGCTAGCCACGGAGTTCCACTTTTACGGAGTCACCCGCAATGCACACATGTGCGAATTTCCACAGAGAAAAAATCATCCGCATTGACCGGGATCCGGGTTCGAATCCAGGTCAAGACGGATGATTTTTTTCTCTGTGGAAACGGCCGGAAATCGAGGGATCCGGGTTCGAATCCCGGTCAAGGCGGATGATTTTTTTCTCTGTGGAGACGGCCGGAAATCGAGGGATCCGGGTTCGTATCCCGGTCAAGGCGGATGATTTTTTTCTCTGTGGAAATTCGCACATGTGTGCATTGCGGGTGACTAAGCACTCAACCGGAAATCGAGGGATCCGGGTTCGAGTCCCGGTCAAGGCGGATGATTTTTTTCTCTGTGGAAATTCGCACATGTGTGCATTGCGGGTGACTAAGCACTCGACCGGAAATCGAGGGATCCGGGTTCGAGTCCCGGTCAAGGCGGATGATTTTTTTCTCTGTGGAAATTCGCACATGTGTGCATTGCGGGTGACTAAGCACTCCTCCGGAAATCGAGGGATCCGGGTTCGAATCCCGGTCAAGGCGGATGATTTTTTTCTCTGTGGAAATTCGCACATGTGTGCATTGCGGGTGACTAAGCACTCGACCGGAAATCGAGGGATCCGGGTTCGAATCCCGGTCAAGGCGGATGATTTTTTTCTCTGTGGAAATTCGCAAAAGTTCTATTTGCTTAGAATTCACTCTTCGCGCTTTTAGGGGATTTTAGTTCGAATCCCGTACCAGGGGATTATTTATTTAAGCGTACTTTTTGAGCTGGAAAACATTTTTGACATTGCGCGAAGGTTCACCAACAATTATACCCCTAATGTTTTTCTCAAAAATATTTAGTCGTAGAAAATGAACGTTACACGTATAAAATAATGTTTTATCTACTCACTCTATTTATCCACGCGATTTCCTTCCCTCGCCGAAAACCGTTGAAACTCGCCGTAATAGGTTGGAATCGGAGGTCTGCGGAGGAAGAGCATCTTCGTCAATTATGTGAGTCCTCGATTTACATCGGAGATGCGTGTTGAAGGAGAGCGACGTAAGTCGAATCAACGTAAAAAGGATCCGGATATTTGTGACCACTTTAATCCCGCGATAAATCAAGGCGTTGATTTCAAAATTCGTTTTTTGCCTTTTCCCGGAAAAAAACAGCTATTTCAGAAAGTATGATTATGTCTCAGTTATCAAAATACGCAAGTATATGCACATACCGTCTATTTTATTAGCATTAAACGGGGAAAATTTTTCTGACGACCCTTGTCAGCATGGACGTAACATCGATCCAGACGTAAATCGAAACGACTCATGCCGAGGACTTACTGTAGGTGGTGCGCGAACGATTTCTTTTATTTTTCGATAGGCGTGAAACTTTGCGCAAGTGTCCTAGTTAGTGATTGGCTTAAAGAAAATGAGGAAATGCATGTTATCAATTCGGTGCCCGGCAATTTAATCCTATTTTTCCATACGTAGCCGCATTAGTCTTGACGTACGAGTATAGACCGAAAAGTAATGCCTCACATTTTTTCTTAAATAGTTGTGTATAATTCAAAAATGAAATTTGCAATTATGGAAGAATAATATTTTACCTACTCCCTCAATTTTTCCACATAATCTTCTTCAAGTTCTATTGCCTTCCTCCAGTGAATCACTAGTGAGTGTATGCCCTGTCGGTACCAGTCCTCGCTTTGGCTATGGAGCCAGGTTTTCACTACGCTAATCGCCGTCCGTAGTAGCGGTGTTGGGAAAGTACTTAGTGCAGTTATTCAAAATGGATGAGAAAAGGAGACGAATTACGAGGCAATTTGCATTCTTCCACGTCTTTGGTTTGTACCACACTGGTATTTGCGAGCCTCATCTTGTAGTATATCCTCTGTAGAGCCCACAAAATTAGTCAGAGCACTCGGATGTGAGATATGGTTACGTCGTGATCACCTGATAAGGGTTTTTGACCTATTTTTACTGTGCCTATCGGTGGCTGTTTCATTGTGTTTCATTTCTGTTATCACGGAGATTTAAAAAATGCGGGGCATTAATTTTCGGGTAACCCACGTTCGTAAACATGATTCTACGCATAAATCAAGGGATCACTCACTGCAGTGTCACATAAACGTTATTTTGTGTCATTATGAACACGTTTTCTTTCTTTATGGGAATTGGCTTCGCTTTTTTGTTACCGATACCACATCATCATTGGTTGTTCATACCTGTGATTGGCTGACTTGCTGCTCTCCATCCTTCCCTATCTAGCGCTAGTTATCTTACCTCCTGGCAGTTCTTACTATGTACTTTCCTCTTTATTTGGCTCTTGTCCCAATTCCGGGATCTTCCTTTGGGGACTTTATCCTCTATTTGGCCTTCAGTTATGTTCTTCACAAACCCATTTTGTCACAGGGTGTGTCCAATCCATCTTGTTTTCTCTTTTCTATGGTGTTTCATATTTATTTCTCCTCTCCTACTCTTCTGTACACTTCATTATTTCTTATTTTGTCCGTCCATCATATCTTCAACATCCTCCTCCAGCACCAGGTATAGAAGGCTTCTACTCTTTTCTCGTCAGATTTTCCAATGGTCCTTGCTTCTGATTCATAGGGCCGTATTCATAGTCGATACCTGGGTGTCTCCCAGGTGTGGTGGAACCCCTTGCCTCAGAAAATGGTATTCATAGTCGTTACCTAGGGGACTGCCGTCCCCTAACCCTCCCCCAGGCCGTCGGTTTCCTGGGTAAAGGCTGGGACACAATCAACGTGTACGTGTGACGCGAGACGTAAACGGGACAACGGGAGACGGGGAACGCAAGTCAGCGGACACAATCGACGTTAGGGCGGCCCGGAGTAACAATTGACTAACGCAGGCGCAGCTAAGAGATCAGGTGTAAACAAGTGTGGAAGTAAATAAGTTGTCTTAGCCAAGAGCAATCTTCAACAGTTGGATGTATCTGCCGACAGATGGCTCCCATTCCCGGATTCTCAGGACTATTCTGATTGGTTTTCCGTGTACGGGACACGGGAAGAGATGAAAGTTGCCCATCTCTCGTGTACACGTACTCCCCGTACACGTTGATTGTGTCCGCTCGCTATACTTTCCCGTCAGCCATCTTTTCGCGTATTCCCGTTAACGGCTCACGTTACACGTGCACGTTGATTGTGTCCCAGCCTTAAGGCATGTTGCTTACCCAAAGCTTCCCTAACGCAGTACTGATGCCCATGTGTGGGACGAATTGATACTACTGTACTAATGGCAGTACACGATAATATAAACAACTTTCCATAGTAACATCTTCTGTTTACAAACACGGGTACTTATTGATCCACCCTCATATTCCTCACCATTCATATTACATAAATATTTAAGTAATATTGTGAACATAGTCTCATATTCCTTCGATCATTTTTCATCAGCATCATGTAACAGTAGACTATAGTATTGTTTATAGCGTGCTCGGTTACGGTGAAAAATGAGCATCGAAAACACCGAGAACCATTCTGCGGAACCGTTCATATGCATTTTTCCGCGGAATTGCTGCCAAATCTCTTACCCAGGCGTCCCCTGACTGGATGTTACCCAGGTAAGGTTAATGAATTGCTCAACGTAGGGGACCCCTAGGCGTTACCTGGCTAGGGGATACCCAGGTAACCCCTAGGAATTCGTCTGTGAATACGGAAGGCAGAGAGTGTCACGCTTCACACGAAACACACACACCTACTCCAAGTTCTAAGATAATACGCACCGTGTAACCTAAAACCTTTACCTGAGAGTAATAGAGTATCCATGCGCGAGAATAGATCCGAACCCACGACCTCTGGGTTGTCTGAACACCGCGGACTGAGTCATTTCATCTTCACCTCTTCCCTTATCTCATTTGTTTTTGAATGCGTCATTCTCCTTCGTGACCCAGCTTCGCGTTTTATGGCGGAAAATTGGCGCCATAAACGTAATTCTGTGTCGAATGAAGAATTACCATATTTTTTTGAGAGATCGCGAATAATAATAATGATAAAAAAATTCAGCGCTCGGTCGTTACGCCGCCATTTCCATGCGGGGGGAATGAGATTTTCGCCGTCAAGATTTGTGGCGCGTCAAAGTCAAGTCCTCAAAAGACGATATTACATGACCTCGGTTCGGCTCCGTGCCTATACATTTTCGAACGTGACTCTCTGGAGGCGACGTTTCTGGCTCCGCGTTTGCTTCTCTGACCGTTAATAACATTCGAGGAACGTTTACGGACACTCAAGGGCGTTCCTGTTCTGACGGGGCACATTGCTTATCTAAAACGGAGGTCTGTGTCGAGCTTAATAGGCTGTTCGTTTGAGCGTGGCTTCGTATCGTCGTTAATGGAATCCCTTTGTTTCTTCTCTCTTGCGCTTCAGATAATATTGTTGAAGGTGTAGCACCACCTTCAGGGCAAAAAAAAAGATTCAAATTCGCCTCCACCGGAATGACAGTAGCATCGACGGTTTTTATTTGACGCTCATAATGAATGAATTTTTTGCCGTTTGAGGGTAATGCGTATCCTGAGCTCAATGTTTCAGTTTATCATGCTTGGCGGAACTGATGGTGAGCCTTTGCTGTCGCAAAAAAAATCGTCAGTGATGTATTTATTTCCAGTTTCCAATTTTTTTAAAAGAGTTTTCAATTTTTTTGCGCGTTAACGTTCTTGGTGGCTGTATCTTTCGTGAAATATGTTCAATGATTACATTCTGAAATCGGCTTTATATTTTTGTTTTACATGCTCAGAAAAAATCGAAGGTGGGTCTTTGCTGACTGGAGAAAATCGTCTCTTTTACAGTATTTTCCGCTCTAGATTTTTTAATCCGAAATGTTTTTCGGTGGCTTTATCTCATGGTGGAAAATTTTCGGTAATTTGTTTCTGAAAACTGCTTTACGTTTAAAATTGACGTGCTTGGCTAAATTGAGGGTGATTGCTTGCTAACTCGCAAGAAAATCGTCGAGTTCAATTATTTCAGTTTCCAATGTTTTTGTCCTGTAGTTATCGTTGGTATTAATATTTTAAGTCTAAAATTGGAATTGTGTAAGTTGCCTGGGAAAATTTAAGACCAGTTTTTGGTGACGCGAGAACAGTGTAATGGGAAAATTTTACAGTTCCGCATTAGCTTTTCTCATAAATACAATGTAGTACTCCTTGGGGGCTGAACCTTTAGGGAGATATATTCAACAATATGATTCTAAAATCAGCCTTATATTATAGTGTATCTACCTTGGCAAAGTTCAAGGCAAGGCATTGCTGACGCAAGAAAATTTTTTCATTAGGGGAAAATTTTTTCAGTTCTGAATTGTTTTGCTCGGAAATACTCCTTGGTGGCTGAATCTTGTGGTAGAAAAAAATTCAGTTTTATAATTATGAAAACGGCTGCATACGTAGCTCATATGTTGATTGCAAGACAACACGCTTCCATTGTATGTTGACCCTCGCCAAAAACCGTCGAAACTTGTAGTAATATGTTGGAATCGGAACTCTGTGGAGGAACGGCATCTTCGTCTATAGGCGATGCGCACTATTTCTTTTATTTTTAGATAGGTATGCGTGAAACTGTACGCAATTGTCCTAGTTAGTAATTTTCTTAAAGAAAAGTGAGGAAACGCATGTTATCAATTCGGTGTCAGGGCAATTCAATCCTACTTTTACACGTGGCCTTATTGCTCCTGACGTACGAGTGTAGACCGAAAAATAATGCCTCACATTTTTTTATAAATACTGTTTATTTTACAAAAATGAAATTCACACTTATTAAAGAATAATATTTTATCCTCTCACTCGATTTTTCCACATTAGTAATCTCCTTCAAGTTCTATTGCCTTGCTCCGGCAATTCTCTAAGGGCCAGTTTCACCAACAAGGATAATATTCTTCGTTACCGGAATTTACGTAAACTCGCTTTAAATTATTATTCCAGTAATCTGTGGAACGTGTTTCACCAACGCCGTTTTATCTGAGTTTACTAAAACCGAGGTAATCGGAAGAAATTATTTGGCAAATAAATTTTTCATACCTCTGACGTCAGAAAAATAAATGACGATATGCAACCGCGTATGAATCATGCACCGCCCTTTGCCTTTACCAGCCTTTTTTTTTGGTTTGTGGGATGAAGTTGGTACAATGAGTAGCAGCAGCTTAAACCTTAGGCGGAAAAAAACCAAACATGTCTTTTCAAGAAAAATATTTGCTAATTGGGCACGCGGAAGAGCACATAAAAATATTGAATGCAAAACCGATGGGGTGACCACATTGGCGAAGAACGACCCAGTCTCTCAAAGGTGGAGCACAAGTGGTAGCAAGAGATGCACCGAATTAAAATGGAGCCGGAAACTCTTGCATTGGAGACAGAGAGGGTAAGATTGGAAATGGAGAGGGAGCTGTTAAAACAGGATAGATTCAGAACCGAAATTCTTATGAAACAATTTAATAAAGATTGAAAACCAAAAATGATTTCACATTGATTTTTACATTTGTCTTCACTTGACCCCCTACCCGTCCTGATTATTGGAGGAGGCTGCAAAAATAAAAAAAATCATCCATTAGATAATAAGTTCAGTAAGTATTGTAGTGGTTGACAAATGTGTTTTTCGTGTACTAGTATTTACCTCTGAAAATTCTCATCAATAAGGGCTCGTCTCACTCTACCCTGATTTTGTGCTACTGGCTGAAGATAACGTCCACGTATCCGCCCCTCTGCCAAAAGACCTGCCCATGGTGCACGTAATTGCAAATTGGGGTCATCGTTGGGCATTTCATCTCCAGCTCTTCTTAGGATATTGTGCACGCTCTCGTTATCGCTCAAAGAATCTTTCCTTCCTCCTCAAACCTTCGCTTCCAAAGAATCTTTCCACTACATTCCTTGATCTTACCTGAGGCTCATTGTTACGGTATTCTTGAGGAGTCCTTGGAAAATTTAGGGGAGGCATTGGGTATGGCCTGCATGCATATCCTGCATCTACCAGCAATACAGAATCCTCATATACACCCCGCTCAAACATGGCTCTCTGGGTGAAGTTATTGAATATTGTGCTGTCATGGGTGCTACCTGGCCATCTCGCTACAATATCCAAGAACTTTATTTTGGCACTGCAAACAGCCTGAACATTTAAAGAAAAGTATCCTTTTCTATTACAAAAGCGCTCTGCTTCATCGTAGCCAGCAAGCACAGAAATGCATTACTTGACAGATTTTCTCAATCCTTGGTATCAACTGAATACAATAATCAAAGTAATATAGGTTGTGGCAAGGTATATACAGTGGATGCTCTGCTAGCTCTCTGCAGGTAAAGATGTATTATAAAATTGAATTTGCGGTAGAGCTTTTCCAAGGTAGGAATTTCCAAAATTGCATGTAAAGAAATTCAAACAATTGATCGAGCAGGATCAAATTATTGGATCAAATGATGTTAAAGAATGTCGAAACTCGGTAAGCATAATATAATGGGGTTTTAATCTGCCGAATTAAAAAATTAAACTGAAATTATAGCTGATTTTACTAGAAAAAAATACACCTCATGAGCGACTCGAACCTAAAACCATGGTATTAGCAAAAATCAACTCTGACCACTAGGCCAGTTCGGTAACATGAGTGTGTCTTACCTGTCTGCTTAAAATTCCAAGTCTTGCTCGATGAGTGCGAGAATGGCAGTTGCTGATGCCTTCGTAACGCTGAAATGAGTGACGAAGTCGACCACATCATATACATGAAAATAATCTGCACGCTCCTTTATCCACCTCGGGCGTCTCCTTCGATTATTTTGCTCTAATTCTTCGTCACTGTCACTTGTATATTCTCTATAGCTGATGAGTGTATAGCTGATGAAGCCGCCTGCGCGCCATGTTGCCTCTGCGGTGGGGTTATCTCGGATAATAATCTTTTAACGGAGGAATATCGCCAGTAAAAGGCTAAACCGAGATAGCGCTCCAAAACCGAGGTTATGTGACTGGTGAAACACGAGCAATGTATTAACTCGGTTTTTCCAAAAATTATCCGAATTAAATATATTATCCTTGTTGGTGAAACTGGCTCTAAGACGTGTATGCTCTGTCGGTTACAGCCCTCGTTCCGATTATGGCGCCTGGTTTTCACTGCGCTAATCTCCTCTTTGTCGTCCAAAGTAGTAGTATGAGAAAGTATTTAGTTTAATTATTCAAAATGGACTAGAAAAGAACATGAATTGCGAAGGGATTTGCATTCTTTCATGTCTTTAGTTTCTGCCAGACTGGTAAATGCGAGCCTCATCCTGTAGTCTGTCCTCTGTAGAGTCCACAAAATTGGTCAGAGCACTCGGATGTGAGATATGGTAACGTAGTGATAACTTAATTATGATTTGCGACCAATTGAAATGCGTCTCTCGATGACCGTTTCTGGACACTCATTTCTTTTACTAGGGAGTAATTAAATTATGTGGGGCATTACCTTTTCGTTAGCCCTCGTATATTTTGAAATAATACGATTGTATCTGTACAGATATTCTCCAAAACGCGAAATGAAATATATCTCATGTCTCGTAGTTTTCAATAAATATTTACGTATCATGCGGAGTAAAAAACGCACATTTGTATAAGTTTTTCTCTTAAATTTGGATTTATGCTCCGTAAATCCAAGTCTTGCAGATAAATGTGCTTTAATTAAGACTAGAATATTGAAATATAGTTCTTCCGTCGTTTATATTACGACATACATGGTTGCTTGTTGAAAAAAATGAGCATATTCCGCTTTGACAGGATTACGACCGGGTTCTCTTTTTACAGCATCTTCAGGTAACAATTTTACACAAACACGTGCACAAACTTATATCGGGAGGCGGGAAAACCCCCTGGATGCCGTTGATTAACGACAGCACACCCCAGACCATCTTAAGAGGAAGAAGAAAATCATGTTCTTTTATTCAGAACCATTTTGTTTATGTGTAATTCGTCAAACCCCCCCGCCCCCCGGCTCCTCCGGTATTTCCTAACCCTCAGGCACCAATGACACTCCACCCTTCTCTCCATTTTTTTCTTTTCCCCTTCCCCATCATCCGTCAACCCGTTTTACCACCCCCTCCTTCCCGCCTCCCCATATAAGCTTGTGTACACATGATATTTGTTACCTGAAGAAGCTGTAAAATAAAAAACCGGTCGTAATAAATCCTATCACAGTGGAAGTTGCTCATTTTTTCACAGTGCGGTTCTGTTCCGTTTCCACTCAATCAGGCCTGAGATCACAGGTGGATATGTGGACATACATGGTTGTCTATTTGGTCAAACAAACGTATTTGAGTGGAATGTGGTCCATGAATTATTTTGGTAGTTCTTAAAAAGGTTTTTAAAATGCGATCTCAGTTGACCCACGATTACAGCTCAGACCACCGAACGGCAGTATTGTCGTATTTGAATTCGGATAGTGCTTTTGCTAATCTGATTCGATGAACGCAGAATTTCGGACTGGGTCATTTTTATTGCCAAGTCTGTCCAGTTGTGACACATTAATTCGTTTTCGTGTGTACTGAAATTTGGAGACAACCAGCACGATGCGAAATTTTTATTTTTTCTAAAGTCGTTCGTATGTATCATTTATAAACTTTTACTCATGGGTATTAATGGATAATCTACGATTGGATATGAATGAATTTTTGAATATTCAGAATCACCTTTAAGAACCCAGTTGAAGTGTGCACGTGTTCCTCTTATCCTCCCAGCTTTAACTCCGTTGTTTTTTAAATACAATATGTTCCCTAAGAACCTTATCTGTTAACATTTGTGTGACTTGTTTTTGTTGATTCTTGTTGGAATGTTGCTCAAAAACCAAAATTTTATGTATAGTGACGGGTTGTTTACCTTAACTTGAGAGGTTATTGTTGGTGTATTTCTTGAAGAATACAGACTTTTATCAAAAGCATTGAGACGTTTTTTTCATTACTCACTCCGAAATCGCACCTTATCTTCACAATTCTGTAAATATTTATGTATTAGATCAACCAATGTAAAATGCCATTGTGGTGTTTTTGGGGTTATAATAAATAGATAAACATAAATAATTATATAAACAATAAATAAATGATCTTTGCGAAATTTAAATAGCCCTCTTATAAAAGTCAAGTTTTTTCCTATAGTAGATGCAGAAATTAGGTCATTCATTGAAATCACGGAGAGTCGTTTCGGAGATTTTAAAATTCTTTTTCCAGCTCATCCGTCAACAAAGACGCGTTACTCAATGTTTTTTCATTAAATATAAATAAAAATAGACCCTTCACGCCGTACCAGATGGTGTAGTCAAAGGAAGGGATTTTTGCTATAAGGTCACCTTCATGGGAACGTAAACATACATTCCGCCCCGTAAACATGAACGTTTGCGCTTACTTTAGCTCTTCCAATCTGTGCTATACCCGTTGCTCTTTGAACACTGGCTTTTTTTTTACCCCCTCGGCCTCGTTACTTGCTCTCCTGAAAAAAAGGCCGACGAGAGATGGTGCTGCCGCATTGATTTGGACTTGGAAGCTGGAATTAGAGGGAAAAGCGAGAGGGAGAGAGAGCGTAGTTGGACCCCCACGAGCGATGGCTGAATTAATGAAACGGGCCGTGGGAAAACACAAAACAAAAGGCCGTGCTTGAGATAGGAAAGCACCAATGAAATCAAGAGTTTAAATATTCATGTGAGTATATAAATAAAGATGTTCGCTTTTTGAGTTTTAGAGGCGTGTGTGGCTATAAAAAGGACGTTTTTGGCTCGTGGTTCTCATTAGTTGTACCGAGGTGTTATTTGTGGCAGTCCTTTTAGCGGCTTCCCTCATCGTTTTCCCGAGAGATTGATGAAGCCGTATTAAGTACTCCGATGGTAATTACGTATTTGGGGCTACGTCCTCTGGGGATAGTTTGTCTTGGAAAGTCAAGGCTATGTAAAAGTATTAACAGAGTTGCACAAATTTTTTCGAGAGCCTACTTTCTCAAGTTGAGGGATTGTTAAGCATCTTTGTCTTTAGCGTACGTACTTTAAAAGTAGAGTGAAGATCAACTCATTATCAAAACTTCTCTTAAAGTTAAATGTTACTTATTTTTGGAAAATGCTGACAACCAACTCAAAATTCATAGGCTAAGGATAAATTATGTGTTTCTGTTGGATTGTTGAATCAACTCTTTGATGCTTTATTGTTCCTTGTGTAGAAGGTAAACAAAGATTGTCTGGATAGAATTTATTTGATCCATAAAATGAATCGGTAAATAGGAAAAGGAATAGAGCTTGCAAATAAGAAATGAAGATACTTTGAGAGAGTTGTGGAGTTAAAAATGAGGCGATATGTGAGAAATGAACCCTATAAATCTGCATCTAATGGTGCTCCAACATCGATGCTATCCACTGTCACTCCTTTGCTGTTAACTTACAGGAATGGTCACTATAATACATCTACGTCATACCCTGCAAGCCACCCAAAGGGTGTGTGGCAGGGGGTGCTTTCGCACCAGGCATTCATGAATGATATGGTAGAACACCGACATTACATTAAAACCCGCGTACCACACATGCAAAGCGCCAATTAAAAATCTAATACCCAAGAAACATTCTGTCTTCAATCGTTCCAACATGCAAGGGATACAAAGACTACTACTACACATTCAAAATATCATGCATAAATAAGAACATCAATATTTACATCATGCATAAATAAGAGAGTAGAGAATATAATGAGATAGATTTACTGCCTGCCTATTGTCAAAACTCGAACTATTCATGACGACGATCACAACTGTTATGGTCCCGAATGGTACGCGGAAAAAATGACATTTTATACTTATCGGTTCTACAATCTAGCTCTCTAATTTTATTGGCGCGATCTAATCTGCCGTAGTACGAAGGGGTTAATAGTATGTTTTTTACGTCGTCAGTAAAATGATTTTCCTGAAATTTATTTAGGAGGTTAAGCCTATAATTTAATCTACGCTGTGATAGCGATTCCCATCCTAATTCTTCTAACAGTCCAGACACACTAGCCAACTTATCGTAGCGTCGTTTCACAAACCTTGCTCCTCTTCGCTGTACGCGATCTAACTCTGATATCAACCCCGTTTCGTATGGATCCCATACACTAACAGCATATTCCAGATGAGGCCTAACGATTGAAAAATAACGTTCTTTCACTTTCTCATCACAGGTGGTGATATGTTATCCGGCGACATATTTACTGTAACAGAACGTTTAATGTTACTCCAGGTTTATGGCTGTCAACAACCACTGCTTTGCTGCTTACTGCCTTGAATAGTTAATATATATTCTGCTTGTGACTCTGCGTCATATGTTGGTTGCTCTAGTATGCGAGCTGTCAACAGCCACTACTTTGCTGTTAACTACCATAAATGGTCTCTGAAATAAATGCAATTGGTATTTTTGTCGGCGATATTTTAATATATAGGCGATAGAAATATTTATCAAACGAATACAGGGATGCTGGTGCAATTTCAATTTACTTGCGACTCATTTTAAGACTTTTCCTTTCATTAACCTTAATATTCTTTAATGATATTGTCTTCACTTGGGGAAAGGTCCCCAACCGATCGCATTGATATTAGACAAGGAGGGTATATTTCCCTCTCCCGGCCCAAAAGAAAGTCACCGCGAGACGTTTACAACTGAGTAATGAACGGAAAACACGGAAAGAAGATCCTTCTTGGTTGGAATCCAAAATCTTGTAGGGTCTTAAAAATTTATGCCTCACCAAGAATAGAAGAAATTACTTCCAGATTTTTGCTCTAAAAGATTTTTCCCAAGAAATCCAGCAATTTTAGATGAGGGGAAAATTTATGTTCAAGATTTTGGGAGTGCGTGCTGATTTCGCTTTCCCCGTCTGCATGGCATCTTTATTAGGGGGCCTCGTCCCTCCTCCCAGAGACCATTCTAGCATTGGAAAGTTGAAAAGCAAACTCATAATAAGTTACACGTTCTTCCAACTCGTGTACTTGATTCTGTATTACTATTTTCAAGTGCTTGGTCTCATTTGAATCGATAGCTACAAGGCATGAGGTGATCGATCGTTCATGGTATTTTTATGGCTGTATTAAATTTTGAGTGGTGATTTTTTATTTGCACGGGATGGGGATTTTTCCGCTGTAATTTAACGGTTTCTGTTGTTCCAGCGGATTGGAAAAATGATAACAAAAATCCGTTTTATAAAGGGATGGGAGGAAAGACTGAATGTAATAATTATCGGGCCATTAGTTTATTTAGTATCCCGGGAAAAGTGTTCAGTAAAATATTAATCGAAAGAGTGAGGAATATTACTTCCGACAGAATATGGGGTGTGCAGTGTGGGTTTATGCCTGGGAGAGGATGTAGTGACCAGCTTTTTGCACTTCAGCAAGTGATATAAAAATGTATGAGTGTCCGAAAGAAAGTGTACTGTGCGTTTGTCGATTTAGAGAAGGCATATGACAGAGAAATAGAAAGAAGGTGTGGAAGGTTTTTCAGAGACTATGGAGTGAATAGGCAGTTATTGAATGTTATGATGGCGATGTATGACAATAGTATGGCAAGTGTAAGAGTTAAAGGGTTTCTTAGTGATTGGTTTGTAATAAATCTGGGTGTAAAGCAAGGATGCGTAGTGTCTCCATGGCTGTTTAATGTATTTGGATAAATGTGTTAGAGACGCATGCAGTGAAAACGACGGTGTTTTGATTGGGAATGTAAACGTGCGAGTTCTTCTTTATGCGGATGATACTTTTTTGATCTCGGGCACTCAACAGGGATTACATAAGCTCCTAGATAAGTTCTGTGAATCAACAGAGAGAATGGAAATGAGGGTAAATCCGTCCAAGACTAAAGTAGTAGTTTTCGATAAGGAGAATGGGGAAAATAACTGTGTGATGAGAGCGAATGGTAAAGTAATTGAACAGGTGGATGATTTTGTGTACTTATGTAAGATGTATTCGAAAGATGGAAGAATAGATGAGGAGATAAATAGACGTGCGAATGCTGGAAGGAAAGTGGTAGGCAGCATGAGGAGCATATCAAGGAATGAGTGCTTGTCTAAGGAAGCGAAAATTGCTGTGTACAAAAGTGTACTTCTTCCCACTTTGCTATATGGTAGTGAAACATGGGTATGTGAGGATAGACATAAGATTAGACTAAACGCCGTGGGTATGAGTTATCTGAGGAGTAATTTCGACAAAAGTAGGATGGATAGGGTCAGGAATGAGTGGGTCATAAATGAATGTGGGTTAAATGCTCCAGTAATGGACGTGTATGAAAGGAGTGTGCTTCGTTGGTTTGGCCATGTTGAGAGAATGGATGAGAGTCGAATAACGAAACAGATATATGAGAGTAGAATGCATGATGTGAGAGTTAGAGGTAGGCCGAGAAAGTTGTGGTTGAATGCGGTTGAGGAAATTCTGAGGAGAAGGAATTCTTAGTAGTCTTGAAAACAGGAGGGCGTGTATGAAGCAGTGTATGGGGGTAAATGGGGCAAAAGAGGTTTGCAAGGATAGGTTAGTATGGAGGAAATTATGGAATCAGAGTTAGGTGTACAAATATGTATTTATGAGTGAAACTTTGTGACTGTGTCTACCCCGGAAGGTAACGGCATGATGGGTATGTATGTATTTAACTGTCTGTGAAATTACGGAACAAAAGTGTGCCGTTTCCTACGTAACCTTTATGGTCCAATACTCTAAATTATATTGCGTTCAAGAAAACCTCTGCTCACTGTTTTGCTTAAATACTGTTTCAAAGTCACTCTTCAGTTAATAAACCCTACATCTACATCTACGTGATACCCTGCAAGCCACCACGAGGGTGTGTAGGGGGTGAAGATCACCAAACATGCACTATTAACATGCAACTAGTATATTTAAATGAGACATGCTAGAAAGTAAGGTCACGTGGAGCTAGATAGTTAGTATCTACATAATAAAGAAGGGATTATTGATTGTTATGACATGCATCATGAACTACAGACTACTCTAACTATATTTCACCTACCTATCCCTGTGCTACGCTGCCTATTGTTCTCTCTTATAGTACGAGGGAAAAATGACATTTTAAATCTATCGGTACGACAATCTATCTCTCTAATCTTGTTAATATGATCAAACCTAGCATAATACGCAGGGGTTCTCAATATATATCTAAGGTCATCTGTGAACAACTCTGTTTCGAATTTACTTAAAAGGTTTAACCTAAATTTTAACCTGCGTTCTGATAGTAATTCCCATCCTAGTTCTTCTATTAAGTTCGTAACACTTATACAATTATCATAACGGCCTTTAACAAACCTAGCAGATCTCCTTTACACGCGCTCTAATTCTTTTATCATACCTTCCTCGTACGGATCCCATATTCTAGCGGCATATTCTAAATGAGGCCTGACAAGTGTAAAATAGCTTCTTTCTCGTACTCTCTCATCGCATTTGCCTAGAACCCTTTTTACGAATCCTAATCTACGGTTTGCTACACTAGTTATTTCCCTGATGTGTTTCCCCCATGACATGTCTACATCTATATCTACATCTACGTCATACCCTGCAAGCCACCCAAAGGGTGTGTGGCAGGGGGTGCTTTCGCACCAGGCATGCATGAATGATATGGTAGAAAACCGACATTACATTAAAAACCCGCGTACCACACATGCAAAGCGCCAATTACAAATCTAATACCCAAGAAACATTGTATCTCCAATCGTTCTAACATGCAAGGGATACAAAGACTACTACTACAGATTCAAAATATCATGCATAAATTAGAACATCATTATTTACATCATGCATAAATAAGAAAGAGGAGAATATAATGAGAAAGATGAACTGCCTGCCTATTGTCAATACTCGAACTATTCATGACGACGATCACAGCTGTTATGGTCCCGAATGGTACGCGGAAAAAATGACATTTTATACCTATCGGTTCTACAATCTAGCTCTCTAATTTTATTGGCGCGATCTAATCTGCCGTAGTACGAAGGGGTTAATAGTATGTTTTTTACGTCGTCAGTAAAATGATTTTCCTGAAATTTATTTAGGAGGTTAAGCCTATAATTTAATCTACGCTGTGATAGCGATTCCCATCCTAATTCTTCTAACAGTCCAGACACACTAGCCAACTTATCGTAGCATCGTTTCACAAACCTAGCTCCTCTTCGCTGTACGCGATCTAACTCTGATATCAGTCTAACTCTGATATCTGTCTAAGGTCAATTGATATTTTCATGAGTTTGAAAAAACTAATATCATCACAGATATAAATACAGAAATGTATCAAAAGACAGGCATTTTCTTGTGCATGTATATGCCTGACCTGAGAGATGACATGGTGGATGGTGATGTATAAGATCTAAAAAGTAATCATATCGGACTTAATGCTCTAATCATCTTTAGCAATATTGGATAATTGTACGATATTTTTTCCATTGGGAACGATATCCTGGGTAGATTTAAAAGTTGAATGTTTCAACCGGTGGAAGGTCTACATTGCATTAAACCAAACTTCTTCTTCGTCTTCCACAGATTTAGAAGACTAAGTTTGGCGTACTACATATCCCGGATTTATTTATTTTAATCTATTAGGGATCTATTTTCACTCACTGTGGTCAGAAATGTATACTAATTGCTTTGCTTCAATATTATATTGTTTCCTTTAATCCCTAACGTGAGCTAATTTTTCCATATGTTCGTTTTTATTTTGTTTTATATTATTCCAACTCTCCATATTTTTACCTTAGTTGTGCATAAAAAAGTGGCGTGCGTTATTATTAATGAGTGTCGTGAGGTCATCCCCGGCAAACGTAGGTGTCTCGGTCTGACTTTTTCTCGGCAGTATCGAACTCTTGGTGGAAATGTATTTATAGGAATCCATAAATTTTAGTTATGAAAAAAATCACGCCTACCTCAGATAATGTTTTGATCGATTTTTCAGAATGGAAAAAAACGATAGACTCTCCGATTGCATACTTTTCCTCCTGACTAGCAAAGATCGTGACTGCCAAAAAGGTTATTCGCCCTATTCCTATTAGGTTGGAGAAATGGGGAGGTCAATAATTTGTAAAATAAGGAGACTGACCGATAATCGCGTCTAAGGTACATTCAAAATTCCTCCTATCATAATAATGCTTACACAGAGCTCTTGTTTTCTTCCTGTGGTAGTTTCAGCGAAATAGTTCCCTTGTCATGATGGAGACCATATTCAAATTGTACATTATAATCAGCGGCTGTAAGAAGCATGAATTAAATATTGCGTTTTTAACAGTGCATTAATATAATTCATACGACTGAAATTCTGAGTAATTAAATAAAAAATCTCTATTAGTCTTTAAATTGACTCATTATTTTCGCACGGTACGTTTAATAATCCGTCACAACGGAAGGTTTTTTTCCGGTTCTGAAAAAAGTTACAGGCGAAAATATGATTTATTTTCATTGACGGTCGAGAAAACATACCAACTACAAACTGTTAATTTATTGACGAATTACAGGGGTCAGAAATTCCTGAATGTCTTTATGGAGTGCATACACGTGCCATTTACCATGTGACAGGGTGCGTTTAGTTAAAAAAATCATGTATTTATCGTAAAAAATCTCTTAAATTTTGGAATCTTTAGAAGAGTAAAATATTTTTCTTTAAACTTGGATCGAATTCGTGGATTTATAGGTTCAGTGATATTTCGGTCACCCTGCTTTAAACCCGTGAATGCATTTAAAATATTTTTCATTATTGATAGTTTTGCATTTGATACATTCAGGTGTGAGGAGGAGTTTAGGAGTGAGTATACGTTTTACCGTGTAAACAAATGTTCTTAAGGTGTCTCTTGCTTGACTATGTCAGTAAAGACAAATACTAAGGGACACTTTTTATGTATCCAGTTTAAAATATCCACTTTTCGCTAATGAAATGGCTTGCCAATTGAACACCCAAATTTAGGTGCAAAAACTGCAGGTTATTCCTCGAATAAATTGTCAATGATCACATTTGTTCAGCCATAGAAGCCTACTACACTGCCATTTGTATGGGACTACCGCATTTCGACTCCCACTGCGGATTTAATTGGCTAGTAACTTTTACAAATATTTGATGGTAATAGTGGTTAGTAATATGTATGTACTTAATAAAAACAAAAAATGAAAATCATTTCACGAATATATTTTTAATGATCAAATTTGTCCAGCCGCAAGAGCCGACTACAGCGCCATTTGCATGGAATTACAGCATTTTTACTTCCATTGCTACAGTAATTACCTTTTTACTTAAAAAATAGGCCGCAGGATGACTGGATCTCATTTTTATTCAACTCTGCAGGACTTTTAACTTCTTTTAAGGCGTTTATTCAAAGCTTGAACAAGAGTTCTCGTTCAAATTGATGGTTTTTCTGCTGCAGTCTGAGCAATCTCCTTTACACCACACGTTAAAATATACATTTCAAAGGTGAAATTTCTGTAAAACTACCCCGGGAACCCACTATTTGGTCTCATTACAGTTTATAAAGAGCACTTCAACTATTATTGTTCAAGTTTTGAGAAGGTCTTAAACAAGCGACCCTGAGGCCAGAATGAAGTGATTAAGTAAAATGTGGTTTTGAAATTTTTTCTCCCTAGTTATGCGTAAAATTGTTAAATGTACCCACCCAGACCCACGATGAGCACTCAAGACACCTTGTGAGTGCCTCATGTAAAACGGCGTAAAGGCTGCGTCACCAGTCGACGTGTGCTCCTAGTCTCGCGACGTTGACGCGGGGCTCGTGAGGGTTATACATTCCTGTTCTATTCCTGCCTTTTCCACCTTGCCCGCTTCTTAGCGAGCGGGTGGGGGGGGGGAGAATAGGAGGGAAACTCGGAAGAGGGGTGAGTAGTGTGTGTGTGTGTGGAGGAGACACGTCACCCCCTCCTAAAGAGACAGCAATTTGCGGGTAATGACTCCCGCTGCTCGCATATGGGTGGGTCTGACTGCACCGGTACGTTTGCTCGCTCCCGAGTCTCCGTTTACTCGCGTCGCCGAGGAGCAAAGCTTTGGAGAGACACTCCTAACTGCTTGGTTTCTTCCCCTTGCGCCCACCCGCCATCTTATTACATCCTGTTCTCGAGTCTAAAGGGGCAACTTCTCTCTATCTTGTGTAGTGCTGCCATCTCTCTCTCCCCCGCGGGACTAACCTCGACTAATGCATACCCTCTCTACAACAGTGCCGCGTTGTAGTTACCGTATCTTCCTCTCCTCGCGTCGAAAGATCACCCTTTACATTCGAGGTGGTTGAAGCGATATCCGTTTGTGTAAAGATTTGAGTCCAACTTGAGTGCGTTTACTTGTTGATGATTTGTTAACATGAAAGCGAAACAAATGAATGCTACCCCGGTTTGGTTTCTTGAAAATTAAACGATCTTTTAACACGTGGCCTTATGGCAACTGGCAAACATTTCATTGTAATGGAATGAAATTTGTACAGATTTTCTCCTAAAGGCAAAAACAAGCTTTTCATATTATTGCAATCGTTCTTTTTTTCATATTAATGCAAATAAGGCAAAGAAACAAACTTTTCATATTATTGCAATAAATTTCAAGGTATTATACCGAAAAGAAACACACATTTACATATGATTTTCTAGTTAACTTCGAATTCCGCACCGTAACCTCAAGTTATAACAATGTTTTAGTTAACAAATACATCTACATACTACCCTCCTAGCCGCCACGTGGGCGAGCGGCAGGGGGTGTTTGGAGACAAACCGTGTAAAGATGTAAGGGGAGAGGTTTTGGGAGGTGAAATGGTGACGTGGATTATGGGAGTGTAAATTGTGGAGCTTAGTTTTCATTGTGGTCGCTCATTGTGCGCGGAGAATTCAGAAGGAAATTTAAAAATATAATTCGTGCTTCGTGTAGAATAAAACATGTATGTTTATTTCCAATGTATGAAAAAATGCGTAAGTTGAGAACCAAGAATCTAATTTGAAAATGTAATTATTCGCGTATTGAAATATATGTATATGGTTATTTCCGAAGTATAAATTGATGCTTTTAAGTGAAGTGTGGATCAACAATTATTTTAGTTACTAGAAAACGTATTGAAATGTGCACTGAACGACTCACGATTCGTGCTCCAACCGTCATAACGCAAAATCTCCTGTCTTGCGTCATCGTCTCTTCGCCCTCGTAAAAATGGATAGCTCTCGAAGAGTTCCGATAGTCATTCTTGCGCGCACTTGCGTACTTGGCGCCTTGGCGTCGCGTCGGCGCGGCGTTTTCCGTCCCACCTGCGTCATCCGGCAATTTTTGTCTTTCGAGACGACTTGACGAGGACACGGCCCTTGTTGGACGGTCATTGATCCACCAAAAAGCAAGCAAGTCTTAAGTCGCTTGAGGCATTTTGTTCTTTGTCTTCTGTGGTATTTCTCATCGGTCATCTTACCTTTTATGATTATTTTATAAATTTCCTATCCCTCAGAGCATTCTCATCATCATGATCATTAGAATTCAATCCTAAGATTGATTGATTGCAGCCCTCCACGTTTCCCCATCTATTGCTAGTTCCCTTACTTCCTGGCATCTCTTCCATTCTACTTTCCTCTTTATTTGGTCCATGACCTTATCTTTGAGTCTTCCCCTGAGGAGATTTCCTTCCATTTTACTGTATTCTACTTCATCAGATACGCTTGCTCTGAAACAGTATCGAGGATGGTGTATTATACTCTCGTTAACTCTAGACTGCAATATGGAATTACTTGCTGGAGTGGTGCGTACTTTACCATCATTAAACCTTTACCGGTGGCGCAAAAAAGGGTGGTCAGGGTTATAACGCGGTCGTCGAGAAATATATCGTAACAAAATTACGCCTGAGCCTGATTAATAAGCATGCAGATATTGGTGAAATTGATTTCGGTCATACATATATAACTATTAAAGATCGTCGGATAATTTGGGGTAAAAGAGGTGATATACCTATTTAATTTCCACCTGGTCCTTATAGCTTACTATGGTTCGCACACCAAGTGACGGATTAACACACTTGGGGGCCTGTAGGCAGTACAAGCAACGGGGCCCACGTTAATAAACAAGTCGCAAGAGAAGAAAGGGGAAACAATTCTCAGGGCCCTCCCCCGGGGCCCATAGGCTACTGCCTACTTTGCCTTATTGGTAATCTGGCTCTGCGCACACCCACTGAAAGGAAAGCGTTCGTAATTAAAAACACCTCAATTCCCACATTTTGACGTGACCAAGTTCTGGAAGTTTGAAGAAAAAGATTATCAATTGAATTACAATCATTTTTCAAACTCTAGGGTTTATCAAAATGATCGCAACTACGAATGCATTTGGTTATTTAGAGAGGATTATTGTGTTGATATTAAGAATGGATCTTTTTTATCTACAAGATGAAAAAAATATCCTGGCTTCTGATGCGAACCCTGCCAGGACCGCACCTCAACTTCCGCGCATGGAATGAACCAACTCGGTTACGGAGCCATTCGCTGGTAAGACGCACACGGCAAGTCCAAATCTGAATCTAGGGAGAGGAAAAACCTCGCGACGGAGCCCGAAAGAAAAGACTCCGATCGGCCCAACGTGTGCGCGGACGTGAGTTTCCTCAGTGCATTCCTTCCGCTAGGGCTTTAGCTCTCGGAGTTTATTTGACTCTAATTTCGCCAGCCCTGTCACATCCGCGTCCGTCCTCGTCGGCTCTCGGTGACGTAAAGGCAAAAGCCGTAGCTAGCAATGTGTGCCAAACGTCCAAGTTTTTTCCGACCCAGCCCCATTCAATCAGATCGGTAAAATGGGGCGAGTGGGTGTCTATATTTCATTGGAAATGGTAGTACATACATATGAATGGAATAAAGAATATTATTATTATTATTAATTATGTTCTTCACAAACCTTTTGTACCTCTGAGCGTATCCAATCCATCTAAATCTTCTTTTCTTAAGTGTGCAATACAGTTCTTTTCTGTTCTACTCATGTGAACACTATAATTTCTTATTTCGTCCGTCCCTTATATCTTCAGCATTCTCCTCCAGCTCGAGGTTTCGAAGGCGTCTAATCCCTTCTTCCTCCCTCCGTGCATTACAATCAATATCTCTTTTTATTAGAGTGTAGTGTCGGATCACTTTTCTTTCGACAAATATTTTCCCGCGGATTCATCGGAGGCTTCACCTCCTATTTCATTGTCAATATTCTACTTACATAATATTTCCATTGCCAAACGTTATCGTTGATGTGGTGCCGTTTTCATCCGATTCTGATTTACACGCACTAACCATTTGGTTAAGTGTTTCATCTCGTCCCATCTAGTGCAGATCCCTGTTTGTAAATAGGCCACGGGCTGCCTGAGGCTACAAAAAATGACCTTGGCTCACCAAAGGAGCTCTAACTGGGTCGGGTTCATTTTTTAAGGTGAGGCCATTGAGATAGACAAAGAGGGCACTTGCTATAGAGGCCTGTGCCAAAAGCTGTTACGTGGCCGTGGCCTGTCCGCCATCTTTGTTAACCCCGATTTTTCCTTTAGCTCTTACCGGCTGATGCGCTTATTTTACGACGTTTTCCATCGATAACTTCATAGAATTGAACATGCACTTAATTCTTTAATATGGATTCTCCTTACATATTTTGTTTACTTATTTAAATTGAAAATCATCCGCATTCCCGATAAATAAAAAAAGAAAATTGAATAGAATGCATATCACTAAGCAGCCAATATATGCTTTTAAGAGTTACTTGCCCTTCATTTCAAACTAATGGTTGATATTCTTGCTTGACATCCGCAAATTCGTCAACTCCGTCGTGCTATCCATTAAAAAGTAAGGAGAGAGCGGAATTAAACAACATGGCTGATTATTTCGATGGTCAGGCTTCAGTTTGATGACGTAGTACCCTCTCCATATGAATTCAAAAATCAAGTGGAATAATTTCTCGTCTTATTCATTCAACGTACGTAGATTGCTAGATCGAAGGGACACTGCCGTATCACCATCTTCAAGGTACATTTTCATTTCAAGAGTTTGCAGTTATTCATCTCATCGATTATGGAACTTAATGATGGTACCTTATCAGAAGAGGCATAGGTTTGAGAGGGTGTTTTCTCAAGAGATAAATGGTATTAGAAATTGACCCGTGTGACCCAGTCTGGTAGCACACGTGCTGAGTACACATGTACTTAAATTACCGTTGCACGAAAGGGCGCCAACAGGCGTAGCTTTTAATTTGATTTGCGGAAAGAATTGAGTTTTGTTGAAACTGTGACAAAAAATTGCGGACATGATGTGACCCAATGTAAAAAACTATCGTCAAATGACTTAATCAGTGCTAAAATATTATACTGTTTTAAGGCAATTGGTCATACTTCACTAAAAGATAGTCTGGTGGTATTGTAGAGCATGATAAATGATAAAAAACGTTCTTTTCTGTCGGTATGGACATCATCTTCAAGGTCAGCTCAAATTTTCTATACCTACGCCTAAAGCCACGCCTCGTTTTTTCGTACCGGGCTCAAGCGTTTGCCTATGCATACTATTGTTGACACTTCCTGTCAGAAATGTCGCAATCCCACCAGTGTACTCATATCATATTCATCCTCTACCGATAATTAGCTAGCTTGTCCATCGGGAATATCAATTGTGCGAAATTTTTATTTTATATATTTCTTGCCAAGAATTAGGTCACTGTAGGGAGCGTGACTCAATGTTGGCTTCTGCCATAGCTGATTTTATTTGTGTAAATATTTCGACGTTGGCTTTCTGCATTTGCGAAGGGAGTACGGATTTTTTGCCCCCGAAATGGCATCGGCCTGGTTATTTTTTTGTTGTTTGACGAAATTGACTTTATTTATTTTTTTTTGCTATTCCTCCCACAGGAGCGGTGAGGGTGTTATGAGTTCTCCACTTTACCGAACATATTCGAACCCCATAGGTTTACGATATCGAATTTAGGGAGTATTTGCGGCTCGAATTGTCGTTTTTTTATGTGAATAACACATTTGCACACTCACGCTACTCGGAAATCGGGGCCCTTGAACGTTCAGACTTGTGTCGATAATGGGATAGTGAATGGGTTTTTCAGATAACCCAACAGCTGGGGCTCTATCGCTTCGCAAGCTCCATTCCGGCAAGTCCATTTCATGATAACAAAACGTCCACATGTTTGTGGTTTTTCGTGGCCACGACTCTCATGGGGGGCGATGGGGGGGGGGGGTCTATCCACTGGGAGCGTTTTCCATCAGGCTAACCGGTAAGCGGATTCGGTTTGGGCATACAACGTCGTTCCATTTCGGGGTCGGTCGCGGCCCGAAAGCCAGAATTTAAAGTCAGAATTTAAGAAGGAAGCGAGCCTCTATTTAATATCCTCTCATCCACAATACCCTATTCTAATGCTGCTCCAATTTCGCTCTTTCACATTCACGAATTGATTCGTTTGTGAGGAGAACAGTTTCTGGCTGAACTTCGCGAAAATTCTGAATTACACATTCAACAGCTTTGTACATTTCCCACTCTCAATGTCAATTTCCCTAATGTCGCGGCAAGTGTTTTATATCTTTTACACGATGATCGGACCTCACAGTGGGTAGGTAACTCTTCTTGTAACCATAGTGGGTAAATGAATGTTTAGTGAGGTACAATGTGGATATTTTAACGATTTCAATTGGTATATTTTTCTTCTGTTGTTCCAATTATGTTTACCCATTTAGGTTGACCCATTACGATGGCATTTCAGTGCACATTTATTCATAAATCCCATAGGCCAAACCTTTCTCTCCGATCGCGTACATTTTTATCGCATTCTACTGTCAAGTCTAATTATTTGGGCTTGCGATCATGATATTTTTACGTACATTTCCATTCAAAATAACACTGAAAAATAGTACCAGCAAAATGGGTACTTTTAGTTAAGTAAGAATCCTGGTCGCACGTTTGCTAGGATTTCCCTTGACACAAAATCCTTAGCCCAGCATAATTATAGTTTTTGGTCGAAGTGCTTCCACGATCAGAGTTCTTTAGAAATTGATTTAATTCAGTGAATAATCAACTTTTTACCGATCTGTCTGAAGCCCAAATGTTTTGCTCTACATGAATTCCTTTGTTACGTTATATTTTATGGTGATAGTCGCTGTAGCAATTGATATCTTCTTATTATCGCCTTTTTGAATAAAAATGAAGGCATACTTGCTGAAATGATGTATT
This sequence comes from Ceriagrion tenellum, assembly GCA_963169105.1. Classification (NCBI taxonomy): domain Eukaryota; kingdom Metazoa; phylum Arthropoda; class Insecta; order Odonata; family Coenagrionidae; genus Ceriagrion; species Ceriagrion tenellum. The sequence goes on along the minus strand of OY720633.1, from coordinate 111,155,855 downwards.
ATATTTCATTTACTCTTGATTACCACATCGTTGTAGCTTTTACCTATCATATATGTCCATTTCCGGGACATTTTAACCACTCTCACTCATGAACCATTCACTCTACACCGTAGTTTCCCTCTGTTTATCCTACTCACTCATTGGGTACTTCACAACCGTAAATTTTAAAGCAGTATTTGGAACAATTACGCTGTAAGTGTTCCGAATACCATGCAAGTGTCGTTGGAAAAACAAACCAGAACATAATAGAATACTCTGAAACTTGGTGCTGGAGGATAAAGATAAAGCTAAAGATAAAAAAATGTTTATTGTTCTTGGACCACTTGATCCACTAAGAACATACAAAAGATGAACATTAGTATCAGAGCTCGATTACACAGAAAAATTGGATACATGCAATAAATGATATAATAGTGGTAACAAAAAAAAACAAGTATATTGGTGAAATTAATACAGAGGCTTCCGCGTTATTTAATGGCCGCACTCTGCTCGGGCCCCCACCGCGCCGACCCAGTCCCAGGGGACAACAGCCCCGCCCGCCCTCCAGCCGGACCCGCCAGGTCCCAAATTTTGGACCTGATGAACTGGACTTAGGACCCGACGAAGCCACCAGAAGGCAGGCGAAACTGCCGCCCCCCAAAAGCGGATCGACGCGGCAAAAACCCGAACAGAATACGGTCAAGCATATTAGTAAATTAAATTTTTTCCTGCAATAGCATTTTATTAAATAATATGTTTTTGAAAGCCATCAGTGAACTAGAGTTTTTGATTAATTCAGGAATACTATTCCATAACCTTGTCCCTAAAACAGAAAAGGATTTATTAAATGTAGTGGTTCGGTGTAGTGGTACAATTAAAAAACCTGGTGACAATCGAGTTGCAACATTTCGATTTTTCTCTTCAGACTGAAAAAATTGCATGATGTATTCAGGCTGTTGACAATTAAAAAGTTTATGTAAAAAGGAGGCAAGCATGAATTCCCTCCTTGTTTTAACTTTAAGCCATTCTAACTTAGAAAAATAAGGAGATATATGATCATCTTTTTTAAGATCATAAATGAACCTGACACACATATTTAATTGCCGTTGAATCATAGTATTAATCTCTTCAGTTAGGTCATGATAAACAAGACAGCAGTAGTCAATATGGGGGAATATTAGCGAGGATACAAGTTGCTTGCGGGTATGAAAGGGCAAAAGGTTTTTATGAGATTTTATTTTTTTGTGAGATTACAAAAGGTATTTATGAGATGAGGATGACCCTGAAGATAAAATGGACGGACGAAGTTGGAAATGATGGATGTTTTCAGGGGAGTTGCAGAGAAAATGACCCAATGAACGCCGTGGAGAAAAGAAGAAACAGGTTGATTGGACACACCCTAATGCACAATGGGTTTGTGAAGAACATAAATGAAGGTAAAATTGAGGGAAAGGTCCCCAGAGAAATACCCAGGTATAAGTTCACGGACCACACGAAGAGGAAAGTAAATAGGAAGATCCACCAGGCTGTAAGGGAACTTGGATCAGATAGGGAAGGTTTGAGAGTCGCAGTCAACCAATCATAGGATTGAACGACCAGTGATAATGACGGTGTAAGTGTAGGATGCTTGATATTTTCATCCTGCGATTAGTATTCGCCCTATGCTACACAGCGTGATACTTTTAGAGGGGTAGTGGATGGGACGTTCAAGTCATGCTCGCCTTTCTTTTGATGGGATTCGAAGGTCTGAAGTAATGAACTTGAGACCTCTCATGGTTAATTTCTTGAGTGGCGCTTTATATGCCTGCCTCATGAAGAAACGCCGGAGAGCGTTTAGAGGGAGAGAGGGGGGCAGAGACGTCGACTCCATCCCACGGAATGAAATGATTTTCCGCTTACTTGTGCGATAATGTCGGCGAGGGATGGGCAGGAAATTAAGAAACTTCAATATCCGTGCACGAGCGGAGAGAGAGACACACACACAAGAGACGGAGGAAAGAGGGATGCTTGGAACTTTTAGAACTTGCTGCTCTACCCGTAATTTATCGCCGCTGGAGTTTTATGGGAGATGCATCGCTTTCCTTTGCGAGTGGTTGCATAAATCTCACTCGCATGCTTCCCTTTTGGCGTCTTCCTCCTCCTTCTCGTCGTCAACCATTGGTATTCCAGTCGCCTTAGGTGTGAAAAACCTGTGTAAATATGCCAGAGTGCACAATGAATCCGGGAGGAATTTTAGGACCTCGGACCGGGATTCTTGAGAGAGAGATGGAGGAAGGGATACATAATTTCAATGCTCAGGAATGTTTCAAAGTTGGAGCCAAGATATAATTTCCCGCGGGATAGTTTTTGGCCCTCACCCTATGGCGACGACTAGGCCATGTTTGGGCGACGCTCTTTCTTCTTCACGGGGTGACGTTCATTGTTTTTAAGTGTTCTACTGTTTGGTTGGCGTCCATTAATTATGTATTAGGTATATGATAGTATGTGCGAAATTCCACAGAGGAATAATCATCCGCCTTGTCCGGGACTCGAGCCCGGATCCCATCGATTTCCGGCGCAGTGCTTTAGCCAGTTAAGCACCCGAGGCGTCCACTTCCCCTGTGGATTTTTTTTGCGGACTGAAATCGAGGGGATCCGGGTTCGCGTCCCGATCATGGCGGATGATTTTTTCCTCTGCAGAATTTCGCACTTATATGCATTGCGGAAACTATTGGAAATGCTGACCAGAACAGACTAGAAGCCTTCAAAGCCTAGTGATGGAGGAGTATGCTGAAGATAAAATGGACACACTAAGTGGGAAATGATGAAGTGTAAAAGAGGAGAGGACCATATTGAACACTTTACAGAAAATAAGAACGAGATGGATTGGACACACCCTGAGACACAATGAGTTTGTGAAGAACGTAATTGAAGGCAAAATAGAGGGAAAAGTTGCCAGAGGAAGACCCAGGAATAGGTTAGTGGACCAAATAAAGAGGAAAGTACATAGGAAGAGTTACCAGGAGGTAAGGAAACTAGCATTAGATAGAGGAGGGTGGAGGGCTGCAGGTCTGCCAATCTTAGGATTGAAATTATCAAAATTAATATTGCAATACATGCACAAAAGTCATAAACATGGCATGATAATGACCTAGGGAACGGTTTTGTTTACATAATATACTGTTCATTGTAATCATTGGCGGATAGAGGGAGATATCGGCGACTATTAATTTTAATCAAGCGTCATTTCTGTTAAATTCGTTACCCTTTTTTTCGTTTTTACCCGGTATCATCAAGTATTTCTATTAATAAACATTCATTCCGAGCTGCAACCAAATAATTTCACTTCCAAATTCCCCATGTTTGTAAGATAGAATGTCTCTAGAAATTAATTTCTTAAAATAAAAAAAAATGCTTTATATTGAGGAGCAGTAGAATTGTAAGTATCGTGTTTATACATAAAATGGAACGAACAGCGAGTATAAAATTTACCTACCTTCGAATGCTGCTGACTTGGCTTTTTCCACAACTTGAGTAAGACTCTGATGACTTCATGTTCCAACAGGATGGAGCCCTACCACACTGGCACAAAAGAGTGCTATCCTAGAGTGTTTATCCTAGAGCCATGAAGTACTATTTATGCTACAGCATATATTTGAAAAAATATTCTTGAGTGTTAAAAATTAACCCACGCAAACCCTCCGTTTTCTAATTCAGAAGAAAGTTGAAGAATTCGTCTATGATAAATTATTTTAATGAAATGAACACGGATAAACTATGAAGAGGGTCCCTTCTGGCGTAATTGGATGCATAAAACATAATTATTAGCAATGATAGATATCTGTAGTGCAGTTATTGTTGGTGATGGTTACCTGTACAATATGGAACATTTTGGTGATTACTCACCTCCCTACCACACACCCTTGAGGTGGCTAGCAGGGTAATACGTAGATATAGGTGATTTGAATACAAACAAGTATTTAAGGCAAAGGCGAAGTCTTCAGTTATCATTCCTCAGAAACCGGTTTCGCATGATACCCACTAAATCATGTAATTGGTGATCAAACTGGATAATAGCTGTCTTATCCTAATCGACGTCGGGAAATTGATTTCACGATGATAAATTGCGGTCATTGCCGATGAAAAAGGGGCTGGCCTAACACAAGTGTCAGGAACACCGTTTAATGCAACGTGGTTTTTCCTTACTCCATTGAATGGTGCTAGATTACCGCATGTCTTATGGAGATAAAAGCAGCGATATGAACCCATATGGAACATGTGAGGGAACCAAGATGAAAAATGTTAAATTACTTTGGGAACAAAAGGTGTAAGAATTATATAAAAGCTTTAAATTCCATTTCTAACAAAATAAATTGGCTTGAGTGTGTTTTCGGGGTTTATTGCGCAAAATATTTTTTGTAGGCAAGGATCAAGCTTTTTTCGTGCTATGGGAAAATTTAAAGTATATATCAAAATTATCATAACATTCTCAAACAGCCATTGTTCTTGGAAACTTAAGAGAGATCATATTAAGAATTTTTCGCCGAATCGGAACGTTCCCCTATCATTGTTAACACTTGTAGAAGTCAAAAGTATTTAAATTTCATAGGTTTTGTCATCTAAGTACGATCGATATGTACGAAAGTCGTCATTTCCGATTGAATGACTACAATTTACTGTTTAAATTGACTGTTGAAATCGATAAAAAAATCCGTAAAGTAGTCTGAGGTAAGTGAATCTACGTAGTCATGGAAAAACGGAATCCCTTTTCATCTTATGTCGGTGTCATGATCTTGCTTTTGAAGTGAAACATTGGATTCCACAGGCGAATTACTGATGGGGTGGTTAATATCATCATGCCTAAAGCGGCTTCTTGACTTCACATCATTTGTATTCCCCTGTGAAATTAAAAAGAAAGATATTATGAGGCAATATTCGGTGCTCTTTTTCATCTCTTATTTACAATTCATTGTTAATCTAACTTATAACGCATTCGTGTGACTGTATCGCGTAAACAGGACAATTCTCTAATGAGGTAAGAATGAAAGCCCGACATCTTCAGAAAAAATGCCGGGTTAAAGAATGGCAAGTCGAATTCTCTGGAGAATTACCTGAGGGAATCAGAGCTTTTGATGGTATCGATTAGACCCGTGCAGAGAAACATTGCCGCTACCTCAGCTATCCTTTGGGCTACACACACCGCTGGGACGAATTTTCTTAACACAGCCGCAGTGAAAGGAAAGCAGTCTCTTGCTCCAGTCTCTCCAACAATGATGCAATGTAGGTCGTTCCCATTGAGGTAGATAGAGAAGGCTTTATGTCATCTGCCCTGCTAAGCCAAAAGACAGTAACTGACAAAAATTACACATTTTGAGATTATTATTGATTATGTTATGGTCTTCCATGAGGATTTCCGAAAAGTAAAGACAAAACCGTGTCTTTAGCGGTTTGCTAGATATCACGTCCAGCTTTCATCATAATGCAGAAAAAATTTCAGTACTATATGCCAGATAGCAATTAATGCATGTCTTTCTCCCAGAGAATCTCGTTAATTATGTTCCCTATGATTTATCTTTATTCCGTACTGATAATCTAAGCATCAAATAAGTTGTATTATCTCCAAGGATGGGCTAGATGAAGAATCGAAGACACGAAGGTGAAAACTTCAGCATGCAATGACTCAGAACCAAAAGAGATGCAGTTACTCTCTTTTAGCTTAGCAGGGCAGTTATCAGCCTGCAGCCGGACAACCTTAATAACCACTATGTTGGTTATCTATACTATTTCATATACTTTCCTCTGGATAGCACAATGGAATGGACGATTAACGAATGCAAAGCAAGAATACCCACCACCTGTATGAAAGTTAGGGCAAGAAACATTACTACTTGGCTACTTTTTGCTGTGTATTCTCCTCAATTTTAATATCGGGAATGCGAAGTTGTATTACTTTAACTAATCTACATATACATCTACATACTACCCTGCGAGCCGCTGTATGGGCTTGTGGCAGGGGGTGTTAGGTCACCAGCCGTGTAAAGATGTAAGTTTTTGGGAGATGAAATGGTGACATGTATTATAAGAGTGTATTTAGTGGAGCTCAATTATTATTGTGGTCGCTAATGGTGCGGAGAAAGAACGAGTTTTTGTACCTTTCTGTTCGGCTGTGTGTCTCTCTTATTTTATCACGTCTGCCAGACCTAGAGATGTAGTAATGAGTCATGATAATATTCTCTGTGTCGCTCTGAAAAATATCAGTCCTGAATTTCTCAAGCAACCTAAGCCTAACGTGTAGCCTCCGAGTCTCTAGGGGCTCCCACCTTTATCACTCTAAAAGTTGTGAACGTCGCAAACGTGAAACTCTCGTCGCAGTTGTTAACGAAACGCGCTGCTTTCCTTTGTACTTAATTAATTTTTTTGGTTAAATGTTTATGTCCAGGGTCCCAAATGCTCGCGGCGTATTCGAGGAGTGGCCTAACCAGAGCGAAGTAGCATCTCCCTTTGACTTATTCATCCGAGGACCTTCCTATTATACGTTTAACAAAACCTAGTTTTTTTAATGCTGTGCCACAAATGTTTTGTCTGTGTAATCTCCTCGAGGTATCAGAAGTTAAAGTAATTCCAAGACATTTTACTGTATCTGAAAATTTCATGTTCACTCCACCCACAGTATAGGTATTGCTTGGTATCTGGAGGATACTAAATGAAAAATAAGTGATAAAAGAATGCATATTAATGAAGGAATTGCATGCATATTTCCTGTTAGTTATCGATGGAAAACAACGTTGAATTTCAAAATTAGTGCGTCAGCCCAGCAACGCTAAAAGGAAATGGGTGTGAACAAAGATGGCGGATAGGCCACGGCCACGTTACAGTTTCTTGGATTGGCCACAATTGCAAGGGCCCTCTCCATCTACTTTCGTTGTCGTTCCCATCCTATTTTCTCTCACTGAGCTCTACGCTCATTCTGACAATCCAATGTTTTACCACAGATTCAGGTGATCAGGAAAACGTGAACTATGATGAAATGATAGTTATTCATTCCTGTTATCTAAACTAGGTTGTTTTATTTCAGCAATTTTAATTATCTTGGCTTGATTTAATTATAATGAGATGCAATAAATCAAATTTTAGAACAATTTGAGCTTAAACCGTGTCCGGAGGCTTAGAAAATGCTCAAATGAATGTGATTTAAGGAATTAATGTGATATATTTAGCTAAAATATATTTAATGATTTTGAAGGAATGTAGAATTCGATGGTTTTTATGTTTTTTGCTTTATAGCTATATTATGAAGCATAAGGTTACGTCCGAAAGTCCAAGTATCTATGCTGCTCTTCGTTCTTATATGAACTGGAGTTCATATTTCCAATTATGCAAATAGCTAAATCTTGAATTCATTTTACCTTTATAAGTGTGGAAAGCATCGAAATACAGTGCATTCAGTCTTACACTTCGATAAGAAAAAGTTGAGCATATAATCCTCCAGATGACGACACTCGCACCCGATCCAGTCGTCCTGACGCCAGAAGCATCTCTTTCCAGGATAACTCTTGTTTAAGGTAACGGTCGCTTGCAAATTGCCTGGTCTCCAGCACATAGGTACAGGCAGCGCTGACCGAAGATCTGTGGGGAAAGGCTGAACTATTTGAGTCACCATCCGAGCTTATCATCTCCGAAAACCTCTCGAATAGCTTTTTGAAACGGATCAATTATAGATGCCATCTTACAACCATATTGGCTATTACTTTGAATTCTCATAGAATATGGATTGACACATCACCCACCCTATGTTGGCGATTTTTCAATAGGGTTTTTGTTTTTATATAAGATAATAAAATATTCCCGTTTCCCCGATGGTCAAGTTGTGCACCAAGTTAAATTTGTCATATTGGGGTTACTGGTTTCCTTTGGTAAAGGTATATTATATAAATTCTGAAAATTTCAAGTGGATGACGTAAGTCTTTCACCAATCTGAGGTTGGAAATTATGATGAATAAGACCGGTCGAGCCGGTGTGATGCGTCGCCTTAAGGCTTAAGTCGCTGGAAATTGTTTATGATGGAGTGCTTTTGGAGGTATTCTTAGTGCTGGAGTGGATAAATTTTTCATAACTACTCTGTTTTATCTTAAGCAGTAAAATTGGGCCTTGTCAGTGGCCGTCAAACGTGATTTATAATGCCGTAGTCCCACAAATTTTCTCGGAAATGGAAGTCAGTTTTACGATTCGTGAAACAAACTGTTGCTCGTTTGTATCCTCATTATTTTCCTGGGTATTGCCTCGTAAATGCCAAGAAAATACAAATTTTGACTTCGACAAGACATGAATGTCACAGCGCCTCGTTTACTACTGTCGTAAAAGATTTAGATATGCCTATGTAAGCACTAGAGCGGAATTCTTTGGATATAGAGAGAATTAACTGACTTCTTAAGATGCTTACTTCTATTCATATATAATCAGTAAGTGGTTATTTTTATGATATGATCTTAGCTACTATATTTTACGAATTGCTCCGGAGAAAGTTAGCTGGAAACTCATCCCTTTTCTTCATTCAATCTACGTAATCTGTTGATTTTTCCGTCCAACCACCAATACCCCGCCGCCACCGTCGGCCCCGGTGGCGGCGGGGTAAAGCCCTCGCCTGCTAACCCGAGGGTCGCGGGTTCGAGTCCCGCCTGGGTGGAATATTATCTGCCCAGGACATGGGTGTCTGTGTCTCGTCCGTTGTTACTGTTGTTCACCCGACGTAAAATGGCCTAATGTGCTGTATTCGGGGCAGTGAAAATAAATCAATAAATAGTTGTATTTGTTTATCTACACAGCCTTACCCGTCATTTGTACAATTATTTTGCAATGTTGATTCTTAAGTTATACGTGAAAACAATGATTCTTTTATTCCCTGAGTGTATCCCTTAATAAAAAATTTGTTAAATTTAAAGTTTCCCATTTATTTGATTGTAGATGTAAATATGGCAGATTTCGAAAGCAAATCCCACGACTATTGACTTCGAAGGGTTGTCAAACCATTGGTTAATTACGACTTCCAGTTACGGAGAGGTATTTTTTTAAAACCCACTTCTATTTTTTTTAAACTCCCCGGAATGGCGACTAGTGATCGATGCTAGTACGAGCCTTTCGCATGAATATATCAAATGCGTGTCGCGTATGAAATAAGGAAACGTTAGGAAAGAAAAAGTTAATAAATCTGGATGGGTAATAAATATACCATACCTTTGACGCGTACAATTTCACCTGTACTCTCTCCCATTTCCATTCAGAAATCGCAAATTATTCCCTTATGCGGAATACTGACTGAAGACGACTTTAAGCGGTTGAAATATGGACGAACGTAACTCACTTTCCTGTCTCCATATTTTAGTATTTTCGGGTCTCTCTCTCTCTCTCTTCTTCCCCTCTTCCCCCATAATTCCCCGCTGCCGTCGATCCTCGACTCTGTCCTTTATTTCCACCTTCTTCCTCTTTCGTCCTTCCCCTCGTCCTAAGCCCCCCCCGCCCCCCACCGCCCCCCTAACTACCGCTCGCATGCCCCGCCATCTCGCGGACTCACGCGTGGGAACCCGAGCACATTGCTCATCGTCGGGTTGGAACCCATCAGGAGACGCCGCCGATTGCATTGGCTGGGTCAGCGGGAGAGGGGTTGGGTCAGTCATTTGGGAATGGTGGATATGGCAGTGTGACTCTTTATTTTACGAGGATGAAGAGTGCTCGGTAAATGGTTCTGTCGGTAAGATTGGGTTGGAATCGTTGGGGGGGGAGATAGCGTTTATCCATGAGTCCCCGCCTTTTGTTTAAAAAAATATTAATAGTCTAAAATTTAATTTAATATTACGAATTAAGTGGCGAGGTATTGTCAAAGGTTTAAAAATTAGCGTGGTTTTCACGCTAGGCTTAGCTTGCTTGAGAAATTCAGAACTGGTGTAATTCAGAGCGACTTAGAGAATATTATCATGATGCCTCAATACATCTCTAGATCTGGCAGAAGCGATTAAATAAGAGAGATACATTTCCGAGCAGATAGCTACAAAAACTTGATTTTTCCGCGCACAATAAATGATCACAATAAAAAAAACTATGCTCCACGAAATACACTCCCATAATACACGTCACCAATTCATCTCCCAAAATCTTATGCTTTACATTTTTACACAGCTAGTGTCCTAACATCCCCTCCCACGCGCCCATGCAGCGGCTCGTAGGATAGCTTGTAGATGTAACTTAAGCAGCAATAAATCTCGAGCAAATGATGCGTAAGACTGGATAGATAAAAAAATACACCCATACATGATTGGACGGAAAACGGATTACGTAGATTGAATGAAGAAAAGGGAATATTTCTGTGCTGACTTTCTCCGGGGGCAATCTGTTAAAGATAGTGGCTACATTAATATCTTAAAAATAACCAGTTCCTGATTATAAATAATAAGTATCAAAAGCTTGAGAAACCACCTTTTATATTTATGCATAGAATTCCACTCCAGTCCATGCATAGGATTTTCTTTGTATTTAATAACTTTTTTTGGTTAAATCTGTATGAACAGGGTCCCAAATGCTCGCGGCGTATTCGCGGTGTGGCCTAACCAGAGCGAAGTATCATCTCCCTTTGACTTTTTTATCTGAGGATCTTTCTATTATTCACTTAACAAAACCTAGTTTCATATTCAGATATTACGACAGTGGTACGAGAGGCGCTGTGACATTCGTATGTTGTAAAAGTGAAAATTTGTATTTCTTTGACAGTAACGAGGGAACTCGAGCACATGACTAAATGTCGGGTTGGGAATCAGGAGGAGACGCCGATGGCATTTGTTGGGTCAGCGGGGGTAAGGGGGAGGGAGGAGGGGGAGGCGTCGGTCATTTGGGAATGGTGGATATGACAGTGTGACTTATTATTTTACGGAAAAGAGCGGTCGGCGGATGGTTTTGCGTGTAAGAATGAGTAGTAAACATTGGGGAGGAATTTCAGAGGATGAAGAGGAGATTGCGTTCAAGTTCTCCAAAGTGACGCCTTTTGTTCTCAAAATTATGCGTCTAAAATTTTATTTAATTCTACAAAATATGTAGCGAGGTATATTCAAAGGTTCAATAGAAGTATGGTTTTAATGTAAATTAAGCAGCAAGAAATACTCGAGAATATGACGCGTAAGACTTGAATGATAAGTAAATACACCCACTCGAGGTAGGGCGGAAAAATCGATTTAATACGTATATTGAATAAAAAAAAGGGACATGTTCCGGGCTGACTTTATCCGGGGCAGTTCGTGATAGGTAGTAGTAGCTACGATCATATCATATAAATACCCAGTTGCTGCTTCCAATAGAATAGGAGAGTTAAACGTAAGTCAATTAATTCATTATTACTCCCTTGAATTCCACTCTACTGAATACATACGAATATCTTAAGGTTTTACGACAGAGGTACGAGGGGCGCTGTGACATTCATGTATTTTCAAAGTCAAAATTTGTATTTCCTTGGCAGTTACGAGGGAACTCGAGCACACGATGCATTGTCGGATTGGAAACCATCAGGAGAGGCCGCCGATTGCATTGTTTGGATCAGCGGGGAGGGATTGGGTCAGTTGGGATTGGTGGATATGACGGTGTAACATTTTTTATTTTAGACGGAGATTTGTCGGTGGATGGTTTGGGTAAGAATGGGTAGGAATCATGGGGGAGCAATTTCAGGGAATAAAGAGGAGACATGGTTTAAGTTTACCTAGGTGACGCCTTTTGTAAAATGGTTTTATTGAGTATCACCTATTTTTCTGGGTCAAAGTTTTAAATTGTAATTTAACCTATTTCCCGATGATAAGCTCCGACATATTTCCCATGTACCCACTTACGGTGAAAATGCAGCAATTTATTTAACTAATGATGATAATTTACTAATCTCGTGCTTACTAAAACGTTTTCTTTAGTATGAGCTGTTTTTCTGCATCATATTTTGTTTCCCAGAGCTGGTGGGATAAAGTGGGAGTCCCTAGAGACTCGGAGGCTACACGCTAGGCTTATCTCGCTTGAAAAATTCAGAACTGGTGTGTTTCAGAGCGACCCAGAAAATATTATCATGACGCTCCACTTCATCTCCAGGTCTGACAGAAGCGATAAAATAAAAAAGATACAATGCTGAACAATGGTTGCGTAAAATCAATCAATGGTTGGGTACAAAAGTGTGAAAGATTACGAGGCGATTCACCTTTAACTGTGTCCGAGTTTCAGTTGGGAATTTTTCCCAGCACCGCGTTATTAACGCCAATCATATGCATTTGCCACAAGCCTCTTTGAGTGGTAGAACAAGATGAAATAACTAAGCCGTTTCACGCTAAAATGTCTTCATTTTCCTAGTTCCCTCCCCCCTCTTCCTATTTGATTTTGTGATATTATGATGCGTTCAAGAGTATACATATTTTAACTATCTAAATCGCTGTAGATAAATTTTGTCACTTTACCTCTGAAGTGTTGCTGTATGATCATTCATACTAAAGTGATGAGCGGGTCACGACAATTAGTATAATATTATAATGCGCTCGGAAGATAGCAGCAGTATGGATTCATTTCTGTACGTACGTCTATTTTGAAGCGAGCGTAATCTCATATTCGCGGAGTTAAGGTGTTTTGAGCGAGATAGTTCCCAAGTCAGAATGGAGACCATATTAGAATTAAACGCTTTCATTTCAGCAACTCTAGGAAGCATAAATTTAATATTATAAATGGAACTGGTGGAAAAACGTACGTTTATGTGACTGAATTTATAAGTATTTAAATAAAAATATCTGTATAAGTCCTTTACTTATTTTTATCGCGTAGAACGTTGAAGTCTCCTTCAAACTGGAAGGTTTTTTGAGATCCTGAAATAAATACTGCGGTGACAATATGATTTATTTTCAATAATAATCGAGGAAACATACACACTGCACGCTGTAAACTTTTTGACGAGATCTGAGTGCTAGAATTTCCTAGAATTTCCTAGATAAGGTGTCTCGAGTGCATATACGAAACATTTCCCATGTGAAAGGAGTGGTGTTTTTCGTCAAAAATCTCAAAAGGTAGTTCGATTTGGGGCTAAAATTTGATATCTTTGGAAAGATAAGATATTTTTATTTAAAATGAAACTAATTTCAATAGATTTCTGGGTCAAATGATATTTCCCTCAAACTGCCTTAATTCTGCAAAAAAAGTCGTCCTTCAACCTCGCAAGTATTCCTATGGTGCCCATTTGCAAGCACGTCGGCTTCTTTTGAGAAAAAAAATGTTTCCACGCTTGACAGAGAGGTCTGAAGCGCAGAGAGTAGGCATACGGTCGGGGAGTGTGTTTTTTTTAGGACCGGGAGATACCTCGCAAGCTGGCGCCACGTTGTTTTGTCTTCTTCCACCTGTTTTTGTGTGTCCCGATCTTCACCGTCTCTCTCTCTCTCTCTCAATTTCCTCTCCACCAGATTTTTCGTTTCTTTTTTTGTCCCTTTCGGCCCTCCCCTCCTCCCCCACCCCACACCCACACCATCCTCTCGTGGGGGAAGGGAAAGTTGTGCCTTCGGCAATCCATCGTATTGGGAGGGAATTAGTGCCGCGTAATTGGGGTGTTTTGTTGCAGGGGCGAGGCCTGCGCCCGCGTGCTTCTTTTTTTTCGATGCTTAATCCTTTCGTTTATTTTTCCTCACCGCCTTCCTGCAGTCGTTTGTTCCTATGAATGTTGACATTTCTCTTGAAGCGACTCAGTGGCGCTTAAGGGATCCTCTGGGGGAGGATGGAGGGTGGAATAAAAAGAAAAGGTCTGGATTCTTTGCTTAACAGAAAAAAAAGAAACTGGCAACACATGATGTGTCTCGAAAGGTTTTGTATAAACCTGTTTACGTTGACGGTGTGTTTTTCCATTCCTTCTTTACTGCCTGTATCACGAGATTACATCATCTGGTGAATTTATTTGAGTCGTTCGATTTTTATACGCCATACGGTAAGTTGCAGGTATGATACACTTGCATCCAAATGAGTTATGAAATACCTGTATTAAATAATTCGTTCAATATGCGTTTTATAAACCTTTGATACATTTATTTGTTTCGTAAGTGGTGTCGTACGTAATTGGGGCCAAGGTGACGGATGCACTGTTTACCTCTTGGAGCCTTAGCTACGAGTTGTAAGGCGACGAATGACATGTTTATCTACTCATGCTGAAAGTTAATGTGCATATTTAATGTCATGCATTATGTGAACATGAAAAATTTTATTCAGAGGTTTCGAATATTATACTCCATACGGTAGGTTGCAGGTACGATGCACTTGCATTCAAAAGACTTATGAAATACATGAGTTGAAGAATTTATCCAATATTCGTTTTATAAACATTAGGTACATTTATTAGTTTCGTAAGTGGTGTTAGGCATAATTTAGCCCAATATGACGGATGAGCTATGAACCTTTTAGAGGCTCAAGTTACTCGATTCACGAGTTATTATGCGACAACTGATGTGTTTATCTACCCACGCTGAATGTTAATGATGTGCATATTTAATTGCATACATTATCATCATCATCATTGGTTCTTCAATCCTAAAATCAGTTGACTGCAGCCATCCACCCTTCTCTATCTAATGCTAGTTCCCTTACCTCCTGGTATCTCTTCCCTTGTGCTTTTCTCTTCATTTGGTCCATGAACTTCTACCTGGGTCTTCCTCTGGTGTCTTTTCCCTCTATTTTATCTTCAATTATGTTTCCAAACATTGCATTTAGCAAATGATGTGGTACGACGTCACTCGCACGGGTGCATATACACCAGGGTTGAAATTCGCTATGAAAAAGTCATTTGACTTGACCGGGATTCGAACCCGGATCTCCCAATTGCCGGTCAGGTGTGTTAGCCAGTTACACCACCAAGCCATCTTCCTTCAAGGCGAATTTCGAGGGGGGTTTATGCGAACTAGATGTTCAGGCCTGAAGTCTACATTGTAGAACCGGCAATTGGGAGATCCGGGATCGCATCCCGGTCAAGTCAAATTATTTTTTCATAGCGAATTTCAACCCTGGTGTTCAATTATGTTCTTCACAAACCCATTGTGTCTCAGGGTGTGCCCATCCATCTTGTTCTTTTCTGTATCGTGTTCCATATCGTCCTTTCCTCTTCTACTCTTTAGTACACTTCATCATTTCTTATTTTGTCCATCCATTTTATCTTAAGCATCCTCCTCCAGCACCAGGTTTCAAAGGCTGCTAGTCTTTTCTGGTCAACTTTTCCAATTGTCCATGCTTCCGATCTGTATAGTGCTACGCTCAATACGAATGTTTTCACATACTGTTTTCTGGTTTGTAGTCCTGTCTTCTTTGAGCACAGCATTTCATGCATTGTATGAACACACAAAAATTAATGATTTAATGCAAAGGTAGGGGTGTAGACATAACAGTTGAGTCGACACCGATTGTCCTGCAAGTAACGAAAGTCATAGTTCTTGCAGCCCTGCTTTTGTAACCAGGAAGAAAACTATATGGATTCCTTAATAATAAATGCCTTTGCTGAAGGTTTGTTCTACCGGACAGGAATATATTTTTTCGATCTGATGTGCCTGGAATGTGTGTTTATCATAATTTTTTGCAGTTTTTTTGTAGAGATTAAAGAATAATAGGTACCGAAACGGAGTTTTTCAGTTTTTTTTGCTACAATTAAACTGCCATGTGAATTAACTTTAAATAATGAGCATTCGCGTTGGTTTTGTAAAACTCTTTTTGATTGGTGTGAAGTCATTTCATCCATCCGCCTCAGCAAGCTACTACTGACCGTGCCAAAATCATTAATCGTGAACCTTTATTATCGTATTTTAGATTGCCTTTCCCTGGGCTAAACAAGGTTCGAAGCTGTAAAGAATCACGGTACTCAGCCTCTTATTCTTGGAATCCATCTATCAATGGAAGTATACAAAAAAACTTTGAGACTTTACTCTTTTCCAAGTTTTTTGATGAACTGGTATAAGTGCACTATTTTAAAGGGAGATGCATAAAAGTTTTATGCCCTGTACAAATGAAATCCTTAATAATGGGGTTCTCCTCAAGATATCGGAAGGCCTCAAGAAACTCCGATTTAAAACAGCCAATAGCCAATTTAAATATTCATTGAATTACAATATGCGAAAATAATACATTTATAATGAAACTAGTATTTAATTAAGAACCGTTTCAGTTCGATTTCTGGAGTACTGAAAATTCGATTAATACCCTATTCTATTGTTTTGATTAAAATCTCTTGTCGACTTATAAATGTTTCCGTAGGTGCATTGTGATCTAGTCTATAGTGGTATGCCCTGAAATCCATTGCAACTTTTATGTTTTATGTGTAATATACATTCAGGAGGACGAAAATGACAATGTCATCAAACTGAAGCTTGAAAACTGAAAATACAACCATATTAATTACCCTGCTCACTTTCCTGTGAATAGCACGACGGAATGGACGAATTAGCGGATGTATTGAAAGAATATCAACCATCTGTTTTATATTTAAGGCAAGTAACTACTGAAACGTATATTTGCTTCTTAGTACAATGGATTCCATTATATTTTACAATAATATTCATCGTTAATGAGGATTATTATTCATTTAAATTAATAAACAAGATACAGAAGGAATCCATGTTAAAGATTTAAGTGCATGCTGATTTCCAATAACTTATTGATGGAAAACATAGCAAAATTGTAAAATTGGAGCGTCAGCCTGTAAGAGCTTAATTTAGTGAGAGCGAGATAGTCACGTAATCAGAATAGAGACTATATTCCAATCATTCGTTTTAATTTCACCGGCTGTTGGACACGAATTAAATATTGAATTGTTAATGGTACAATTATATAGTTTTACATGTCAGAAATTGTATGTAATCAAATGAAAACATCTAAGTAAATCTTTAACTTGACTAATTTTTTTCATGCGATATGTTTGAAACTCCATCTACTCGGAAGGTTTATTGCGATCCCGAATAATGTACTGCGGTGACAATATTATAAATTTTCAAAAATAGTTGAGAAAAAATAAAAACTACACACAGTTGTTTTTTTTGACGAGACCTAGTTGTTAGGAAATACCTCATTTTTTAATATAAGGTCTCTCTTGAGTGAATAAACGTACCATTTTCCATATAAAATGGCTGGTTTTGCTGTCAAATATATCGGAAAGTAATGTGGTAAGGGGTTGAATTTTTGGTTTCAATGGAAGGGTGGTATATTTTTCTTTATAATGAGACCAAATTCACTGATTTCTTGGTACAATGATATTTTGCCTAAACTACCTTAAGGAAAATTGGGGTAAACGTTTCGGACACGGGGGTAGTTTTCATCAGAGGATGAATTTGCAGTTATTATTAATTCAAATAAATAAGCAATATATGTAAGCAGAATGCATGCTAATGAAGTGAAATGCTTGCTAATTTCTAGTAAGTTATCATTGGAAAACTGTGAAATTACAAAATTAGTGCGTTAGCCCGCAAACACTATAGGAAAATGAGGTTCAACAAATATGGCTGACTGACTTCAGCTTCTAGCAATGGCCAGCATAGCATGTGCCCTGTCCTTACATCTCAAAGGAAATATCCAAAAAATTATCCAGACAAGGTTTTTTATAGGGTAACTTTTTTATCCTTCCGTTGCTTCATATAAGGGAGCCCAGCATATTTATCGTCAATTCAGTAAGCCTTTGTAAGGTGCTGAAATGTACCGTTGTGTATCACATTGTTTTCTATATTCGCAAAAGTTTTACAGCGGAGTGAAATTATTATTATTGCTAGCATTATTGCACTCATGCACGATAGAATTTATGAACGAACAAGGAATGGATTTCTGTATGCACATACCTTGTTGACGACATAACAGTGAAATTACTCCTGATGCCTTTGTGTCATTGAATAAGTCGCGAATGATTTGATCAGTCAAGCTTTTAAAGCCGTTTAATACGCTTTGAGCGTCCGAATTCGGCTTTAGTAGCGAAAATAAATGAATGGCCTGACGCGGATAAAATTTCGAAACGCAAAAGTGTGGATGGCGACGCTGAAAGACCGGTCGCGAAAAGATTATTGATCGTTAAAAAAAGGCGCATACTTACCTATTGGCTCGGGGATAGGGAGGGCGCAGATGGGTCGAGATGGGGCAGAACACGTTCACGAAGGAACTTCCCCGAACTTACGATAGTCGGCGGCTGCAGCGTGGAATTACAGCCGTTCTAAATTGTATTAGCGGAGCCGACTTTAATTCCCGAGAGCAGCGGCTTCCGCAGCTCGCGCGAATGGATGTAGGTGACCATATAAAAAAATGTGTACATACATATATACGTGTACGGATCCTGCACGGTTTATGGAAACTGGAGTGTTTGAGACTCGGCTTGAGTGAGTGAGGGATGTTGGAATATGGTGGTGGGGATGGGTTGGGGTCGGAGGAGATCTGTGTCGGGTATATGTACGTGTGCGGAGATGAGTGGGTCTATGGGGGGGGGGGGGCAAGGTGAAGATTCTCATTTAAATTAAGCAGGCAATTAGGATGAAAGGGGTTCCTCCCCCCACCCCCCCTTCCCGATGGTGAATTATCAGTGCGGGTAAAAATGAGGGCCCGACCGTTTTTACAGGTGAAAAGATCTTTTTAGCATCTTCCTCGCCGCGTGTACCTACCCCCGTCTCTCTTTACCTCAGTCTCCTCCGTAGTGTCTGGCTCCGGGGCACAGTCATGTGTTCGCTCCCGCCCTTATCAGGAATACCGCCTCATTCAGGCCTCATAGCTCGCCGCATTGGCGTGTGGAGCGATAGTAAGGGGTGGTTGTAGGTAGTTAAGGTGGCTTGAGACGGATAGTTACCTAGTCATAATGGAGACCATATTCGAATTTTACGTTAAAGTGTCAGCAACGGAAGGAAGTATGAAGTAAATGTGGTAGTATTAATAGTGCAATATGCTGTATGAAAGTGTATCAGGCGTAACTTTGTGGAAATATTCAATATCCATACTGGTAGGAATGAAAAGACGATAGTAAATTTCCACACTGTTTTAATAAGCACCGACCATGGTTTCGACACTTCATGTAATTCTCAAGGAAACTCCTGAGGAAATGTGGAAATTTACTATTGTCTTTTCAAACTTACCATTATGGATGTGTAATATAGGTACTTCTGTAAGACGGGAATTCCAAATACGCAAATAAAAATGTCCGCACTGTAACCTCTCCGAAACATGTTCCACAGCATTGGTCTTCTCCTAGTAGGGGTCTCCGACGCGTGGCGGCTTAAATCGGAGAGTCGACGTAAAAACATCTTGCCAGTAGTTTCTTTTTAATTACAGCTGTCTAAGTAATGATTACACAGGAATATAGAACGAATTTCCGAAAGAAGTGAGGCGATCACTGAGGTGAAGCTCGAAGCTCAAGTTTGGTCACACCTCCTTCCTTCTTAGTTGTCGTACTGCCGTCTCTGGTCTCCTAGTCCGGACTTCGTCTCCGGCTTCCAGTCACGTGGTCTGCGATGTAACCGCTCTCTCTCGCGACTCTCCGAAACAAATGAAGAGTGGCATGCGGTGCACGCCACAGTATACGTCTTCAACTTGACTCAATCTCTCACTTGTCTGACTGTGTCACACACTGACACAACTTGACTCACGCGGTACGTTTAAAACTCCTTCACATCGGGGGGTTTTATTGTGATTCTGAAAAAATTTCGGCGGTGACTATAAGATTAATTGCAAACCGGTCGATAAAACATACAAACGATACACATAAAATTTTGAAAAATCTAGGCATTATAAATTCCTTCGTTTTTAAAAATGTCTCCCAGGAGTGCATACACCTACCATTGCCCATGTAAAAGGATTGGTAATTTACGTCCAAAATCTAGGAAAGTAGCTCGGTAAGGGGTTGATATTCTGGTACCCTTGGATGAGTAAGATATTTTTCTTTAAAATGAGACCAGATTCATTAATTTCTCGGTAAACTGGCATTTCGCTCAAACTGCCTTACGGAATGCATGAGGGTTTGACTCTATACAAAGGTGTCTGCTGAGGGGGGAGCGGAACGGAGGAGCACGAAAGATGAAATTTTCGGATGTGAGTGATGGATATGCGATTCGTGTAAATCCTTCACCCGCACGTTAAGGGATATGTGTACGTAAGACGTGTATGTTCAGTCTTCCGCGTGCATGTGTGTCGTATCTCGGTCGTATGTACTGCCGTATGTATACGGGAAACGTATGCACACACTCACGGTGCGATTTCGCGAAATGGGTCAATCGAGGAGCGGGCTAGAAGCGGGCTTGCTCGCTTGCTTTGTGTGCGTTTTTGCATGCATGCGCGCCGTGCATCAAAATCTTGTGCGATTACCGTTTGTCAAATTCAATTGCGTGGAAATGGGTGAGGTTTAGATGGGCGAGCGGGGGATTTCTACCCCCCTCCCCGCACCCCCATATCTCTGGTTCGGTCACAGTCGTCGACGGGTTTTGGCCAGGCGGGCAGGTAGTTTCGGAGAGGCGGGCATAGGCTGTAGATTTTCAAAAATATCCCGGGCGAGGGTTCTGGCGAGAGAGAATTTACGCAGATGTCCCCGCGGAATATTAGAAAAAATGGTTAATTTTTTTACATTGGATTAAAATAAAGGGGAAAACTCCCTTCGCTTATTGCTTGCTCGGAAAATCGAAGCTGGCGCTGTTTTCGCCAAAAATCCCCGCGGAGGCGGATCAGGTAAGCCCTTGCATGTTGGCTCATCCGAAATTATCATCTGTATGTACACGCCTACATAATACCGTGCAAGCCGCTGCTCGGGCGTTTGGCAACGTTTGGCCGCACAATCGAGTACACCGGTTTGTGAGCAATGAAAGGGGAGAGAGATGAAGGTAAAATTGGTGTAAAAAAATTGGCAACAACTGTATACGTAATTAGAAACTAAGGGTAGTTGTAATATCTCTTTCGAAATTAATTAGAGGGAAAAATTTCGGTGATAAGAGCTCGTGTGTTCAATTCTCGCCTCGGGATTACCAAATTAGTGCAATCCCACCGATCGATTTCCTTCAACAGAGTCCACATTTACATTTGCATTCACGAAATATCGCGACTGCCACCGCTAGGGTGTGTGGCATGGGGTGAATTCACGCTAGACACTCAAATTTTGTCTTAGTTTAAGTTCAAGCCCCGCTCGCTCCCCTGGACACTGCTGGTGCTTCAAGTAGCAGTCTGGAAAACAGTGTACTCTGTTTCGTTACCACTCTCTCAAGGGACTGTGTCAGGTTAGGAGTACCTTCAGCGACTGGCGCAGCCCTAATAGGCACTATTAAGCGGCAATCGCACGAGCATCGAAAACTCAGTCCAATCTAACCGGGTTGCCTATCTTAAATAGACCTCTTCTTAGAACTATTCTTCCTAAATAGAACTATTTTTTTTTCTTTTGTGGAGGTTCTGGTTTCCACACAAATATTCCGAATATTTCAACTCTTTACCCAAATTGCCTAAAATGTGAAACTTTAACCGCCTCGGAATCTTTGACAAAAAAACCGAAAAAAATCCTGCTGTATATTGAGACCTAAAGGCACATTTTCTGACCCCAATCTCGTTAAAATTTGAAAAAAACTACGGTGAAGTTTCTGCCCCTTTAATTTAATATCAGGTCATGGTTTCGACGCGGTGTACAGTTTGAAGAGGATTATAGCTTGAGCGGCTTCACAAAGTTTCCTCGCATCTTCATGTCGGGCGATGTAGTTGTTTTTCACGATGTTATTCATTACGCTTTTCGCTATTCTTAAATGATTGCAGGTTAGCAAACGCTCCTTGAATCAATTGGCATGGCAATAATTTTCCCGTATCATTTATTCGTGACGTCTTTTGGTTTGCCGATTTGTGATCCTTCCCTTTATTCCAGGATTTTTCTCATTCTATTGGTGTTTTTGTTGCTAAGACGAAAGGTACTTGTAGTTTTTCGTACCAAGAAGGGCTGACCTCTTCAGAATGGGTTGTGATCGTGATAAAAATATATTTTGAACTAGAAAGGATGGCAAAAACATACTCGGAACCATTTTTTATTTGCAAAAAATAGCCCGACGTGTTTACTTTGTCAGAAAACATTTGGAAATTAATGATACTGCCGAGGATAGTAAAAACATGCAGTGTATGGGCCCTCTCTAGAACCCCGCGCTCAAGTAATTTATTCTGACCTTCCCCCTTTCTTGTTGGCTCTGACATCCCGGATATTCCAATTAGGAACCTTTACCCAAATTACACAAGGCCTTTTTAGAGTAATTTACGACCCCCTCTGCCCTCCTCGCCGAGCGAGCATTGGGAGGATTTGTTACTCTCTGCCCCTCTCCCTGATTGCACGTAAGATTTTGAGTCGTAAATTAGGGCAGAAGAGAGGCTAATGCCTATCAGTGGCCGCTGTAAAGTTACACAGCGTGACTGTATCGTTGAATTAACCATCCGCTTTCGGAATCAACACGCAATGAGTCGCGTGCCAGGATAAAATTAATCCGATGCGATTCTACGCGAATTCGCATGATTCTAGAAAATACGTTCTCCCTCGCGAAGAGTCCCTGTTTGCAATAATCGAATGCTTTATGATCGCTTGACTCTTAAGATTGTAGGTTGATATTATATTTTCGCAGAAAATGTTTGTTTTCGTGTTTCGACCAAATGTAAAATCATTTTTTGATGGATTAGAAATTTTACGCTTACATCGTGAGATGTGTGACCTTGTGTCTGTCTTTGTCCTGTGCATAAATTTGATAAATAATGAAAATTTTCATTAGAAATAGTCCTGCTTATCGAATGGAAAAAAGACTTTCATATCGTCTATGTAACATCACCATGACTCAATTTTTATTTATTTTTGTATTGTTTAATTGTCATTTAACGGAATACACTGTAATAGTCAGACGTAAAAGAAAGTGCTCTTGAAAAAACGTGCCGAAAAAGACGGGGAATCCCATCAAAGATAGAGCTGAGCATAGAACGAGACGTAAGCTGTGAACTGCAGGCGCCGAGACAGCTGATCGGGAGATTGGAAGTATAACCAAGCGGCCGAATTAGAGAGAGAGAGAGAGAGGGAGACGGGATCTCTATTGCTGACCGTGAAAAGTAGACGCCACCGTAAATCGTATGTGGGGGAAGGCAGATGCGGTGAAGATGACCACCTGTGTCGTATAGGACGGAGTTGTCGTAACTATATATGTTGCATTAT
Source organism: Ceriagrion tenellum (assembly GCA_963169105.1). NCBI lineage: Eukaryota > Metazoa > Arthropoda > Insecta > Odonata > Coenagrionidae > Ceriagrion > Ceriagrion tenellum. The sequence goes on along the minus strand of OY720633.1, from coordinate 111,132,715 downwards.
TATTTCCTGTGTCTGATTGTGATTTTTTAATATTTACGATAATGAGATAATGAGCTTAAATGGTTTATGTATGAATATTAATGAATTAAAATATTGTGGCTCCAAAGGAACTAAGGAACATTTTTCAATAGTGCATTGTTAATTTGATTTCCATAAGTTTTATGTTGAACTGTGCATAAGTTGAAGAAGGATTCATTCATTAATGCATGCATACGGTACTAATATGCTTATCATAACAATTTCTGTGTTTTAAATAACTGGTAACATGTGTTAGAATTAGAATATACGTTTTATTGACGGCGTTAGCCTTGCAGAGAGATAAGAATGGTACGTACGAGAGAAGCGGGGAACGAGAGTAAGTAAGTGACCTTTGAAGTGCCCCACATAATTAATAAGGTTGTATTTCACATTTCACAAACGCGGAGCAATTAATTAAATATAATTACCTCATTGGTTATGTTACATCTTTATTTGATTGAAGAATGGTAGGTGTTTTGGTCTATTTTATTTTTTTGGCCACCGAGATGAATTTAAACTTTTGCAGTTCAAAATTTTCAATTCAAGTCAAAGTTTGTTAGAGCAAATTGAAAAAAATATCCCATAACATGATGCTATATGAACAGCATTCCTTCAGATCGGATGATAGGTATCGTATCAAGCATAAATTTGGTGTAGCACACTGAGGAATAGAAGTTTATATTTTATGAGATTTAAAAAAATTCCTCAAGAAGCTGACGCTCTTTGTCATCTTTACATTTCACACGCGTCCCAGAAAATCTCTGGCGTACGATTTTTATCTGTCCATGCAGTTAACAAAAAATGTTTAAAGATTCAAAATATTTTCTAAACAGAAGTCGCCAGTTACTTAAAAAAAAGTAGCTCTCCATAGTTGCTGAAAATAGAAGCTGTAATGATATGATTATGATACTTCTCATTTAAAATTCTTGGCCCAATCGTTTCCTGCCGTGGAATCGCGTACTTGTGCATTCACGTCAGTGAGTGTTTCTGTCGGTCCACTGCCGTCAGCGGATCTGTTCCCTGCGACAAGTTGCTCTCTGCTGTCGCGTCTGCCACTGCTGTTGCTGATTGATTAACGCCATTCCAGTCGGGTTGGGGGGCGGGGGAGGGGGGGAGCAGTATTCCCCACCACGGACTGCAACGTCATCCTTCAGAGGGCGTGATCTGAGTGACTGCCGCTGACAGCGGCGACTACGACTGCTCAGTCAACTCTCCTGCGAGGCAGCGAATTCGATAGTGCGACAGGGAGGCGGATTCATGAAATAGCCATGGTAATCACGCCGTCGTGTGCGGTAGTCGAATCCCCGCGAGCCCAGCGACCGATCAGTCCGCACGGATCTAATCCGATAGGAGGTCACGGCGACCCGTTTGGTACCGCAGGGCCCGTTGGTCCGTGGTCGCACGTGGATCGCGGTCTCACAGGGAGAAGACTCAAGAATACGCCGCTCTTTGAGCAGCGCCCGATGGCTTAGGTTTCTTTCTGAGATAAACCGCGCGAAAAAATAATCACCCGTAATCGCTCGTAAGATGACGCTGCTCGCGGAATAAGGAACTGTAAGGACCAAACAGTTTTCCCTAATTCCATGTAATGATATAATCGCATGAAAAAATTAAACAGCAATTAAGGATACTTTAGTTAAAGGAGAGTGTGGACGCTTGAAGAAAGGCTTGGCGCACGGAAGTTAGGCCCGTTTCTTCGTAAAAAATGACCCAGCCAACATGCCCATCAATTCAGTTCGTCAAAACATTTTATGCTGTTATTTCTGGACTGTGATTGTTCAACTTAATTATTCGAGATTGCGAGTATTTATAGAATAATTCATGAAATGCGATAACTAAAGAAACAAATCCGATTCTAAAGTGGATCTTGACTAGTAGACGGATGGTTAAGAGAAATTTTGATTACATTATCTAATTTTTATTAAAAAAAGGCTGAGTGCCGGCAAACTTAATATTTAGCATGGGGAGTATTAGAGTTAATCGGAAAGACATTCTTAGAATTGATAGATTTGTGAAAATGACTACATCGAAAAAACGGTATTCTGAAATATTCCAATGAACCTACATGTTTCTGGCGACAGGTACTAGATGGCATTACGCCCGATTGGCTAGAATAGAAACATCAACTAAAAAGAAGATTCTCGACTTTAATGTCTGATGTGAGAATATTTCTCGCTTAGTTTCAGAATTATTCAGCTAGCGTAGTAAAATGTGTTCGTGAAAGGAAACACGATGGATTCGACCCTCTCTCAGACACAATTTATTTGTTATAAACAATACCTGGGCGTGCTTCGTTGGTGGCGGGGTAATTGTCTTGACTGTCAACCCCAGAGTCGCAGACTATTTACCTCCCAGGACGTGGTTTTTCCGTTTTTCCATCCTAAAATGCCACAAAAGGCCTTAGGAACTATTTTTCTTAAGCTATACAACAAAAGAGAAGAAGATGGTTCAGTCCATCTGAGAAGACCCAAAGTGATTGTAAAAGCGAAACGTGAGTCGTTGAGTGAACATTTTTATTAACTTTTAAAGTAGAAAATTATTATTGGAAAACACTTCACTTAAGAGCAGTTATTTATATACTGTAGAAATATCCATACATGTTGTAATATTATATTTTGAATAAAAAAGAATTATATTTTAAAAGTTTCGCCACAATGAAAGCATTGTTATGACTTGGGATAACGGCGTGGTATTCGATATTTTAGCGGAAATCATTGGTAAATTCGTGTTGTTTATTCGACAATATACTTGAATATTTATGAGGAACAATTATAATTATATGAAATTTTTTTGGCGTTTAGGAGAAAATCTGTGGAAATGTCATCAAATTATTTTGACATATATGTCGTGTCATAAGGCTACGTGTTAAAATGTGCATTAAATCGCCCAGGAACATAATTTGTTGCATGCAATTTTTTTTACTTTAATCTATACTTTTCTCTATCCTATGCTATATGCATATTCTGCTTCGCTCTGGTTACGCCACACCTCGAATACGCCGCGAGCATTTGGGACCCTGCTCATTATGATTAAACCAAAAAAATTAACAAAGTACAAAGAAAAGCAGCACGCTTCGTTAAAAACTGCTGAGAACGAACATATAGTGTTACATAACTGTTAGAGGGATTAAGGTAGGAGCCCCTAGAGACTCGGAGGCTGAACGCTAGGCTAAGGCTGCTTGATAAATTCAGAACTGATATTTCTCTGAGCGACACAGAGAATATTATCATGACGCTTCACTACAATTCTTGGTCTGATATGCGACAAAATAAGAGATATACTCTGCCGAACAGATAGGTACAAAAACTCGTTCTTTCCGGGCACAAAGACCACAATAGAAACTGAGCTCCTCCAAACACACTCTCATAGGACATGTCACAATTTCACCTCCAAAACTTTTTCATCTTTATACTGCTGGTGACCTACCACCCCCTGCCGTACGCCCAAGCGGCGGCTCGCGGGGTAGTATGTAGATGTAGATATACATATTACTAATATGTGCACGGATGCAAAGTTTCACGCAAATCTGTACATAAACGAGTATCGCTCCTGCCACCTTAAAGGCGGGTCTCTACGTGGGAGTCACTTCCATGACAGTAGCCTTGCAAGTCGCGTGGGAGTGACACTTAGGTGAGTAAGCACGCACTTTCTAGACAGAAGGGATCGATAGTGACAGTTATAGACCAAGGTTCCCACTTTAAAGGAAATTAGACTGACTTCTATTGTGACATCCTGCAGCATATCGATTCCGCGATAAAAATCGCATCACATCCGGTGAAATCTTGGTCACATGACTGCAAACGACATTATGCGATTTAATAAATCCCAATGAATGTGATTTATACGAATGTATTAAACCCAAAAATGCCTATAGAACTAGAACAGTGATATTCGAACGCCATCATTGCCAATATTTGGTGTTTTTCTTAAGTTCCATACTGTTCATTGTTTTCTTCCATCGTTCATTCGTATGGGAAAAACGGGAAGGCGGGTATACACATGGAAGTCACTTCCTTCGCAGTAGCCTTACAAGTCTCAAAACAGTCGACACTTCGATGTGTAGGCACGGATTTCAATGGCAGTAGGGGTCGATAGTGGTAATAATCGACCGAGGTTTGCTCTTGAAAGGAAAATAGACTGGTTTCTATTTTGCCTGCAAGTAGCATATCGATTCTGCGACATAATCGCATCGAATCCGGTGGAGTCTTGGTCAAGTGACTGCGAACGGAGATTTAAAATGTAAGCAACGAATAACTTAGTTGGAGGAGGACTCCTTCTTGCATTTGTAAATATTTTGTTGCACTTGAAAATATTTTAAATGCCCAAGTACCCCTTAGGTAAGCTTTATGATTTATGTTTTATTTGATAATAATTATTATTTTCACAATTGAAATTCTCGATTCGACCTCATAAGGCATAATTTTTGCGATTCATTTAAATTTGTTAATCCCTCAAATTCCTATGGGACTCAAACAGCGATATACGGGTGCCATTATTGCTAAATTTGTGGGATTGTCGTAATTACCTCATTCATTTTTTACTGCCATCATTCATTTGTTTAGAAAAAATCCGGAAGTTCTGTGTAAGTAGAACGATGCCCTGCAAGTGGCGATATGATTCAATATATCGCTACACTCGCTGCGTATTCCATAGGTGTTGACTTCCATGAGTAAACCCGCCTGAACGATGCGTGAGAGTAGCGATACGATTCGAGATATCGTTACACTCGCTGCTTCCATAGAAGTTTGCATCCTTGCGTAAAGCCGCCCCAAGAGACGAATCTGGGATAGAAGTGCTTCAGGAATGCGGGGTCGACAGTGCAAGATGAAGGAAAACGTAGGACCGCAGTTAACTCGCATTCAAATCGGAAGACGCGGTGATGATGACCCGCGAAAAGCTGCGGCCCATCCACGTGGGACGGCTCGCGTGGTCGAATCTCTTGTGATGTTTAGCATTCTGTCCGTGGTTTCTCTACTTTTTTTTCCTCCATTCCACGGATCCCCCGATGCAAAGCTCCTTTCAACTCCGCTACAAAATCCTCCTCGGGACGACGGCTTGAAATCTTTTTGCATCAAAATAAAGGGAATCTTTTTTTTCCGTAACTTTTGAGAGGGTGTAAGTCGTGAGGGAGAGTGGCAGGTAGGCAGACAGGCTGGCGTGTGTTCGCTTTTCATGGAAATCCTGCGGAACGACTGAAAAGAGCCTTTGAATGCTAGGGAAAGAGGCGCGTTTTGGTGGAGGCCGGGAGGAATGGGAAACGGGAGGGGGGGCAAGATACGCCGTAAGGCCATCATATATTTTTGAAAAGGCTTTAAAAAAAAATGTTGAGATTTTTCGTGAAAGCTGGAAATAAATAACCCTCTAGGAGGCACGGATGTAATACCCCATTCCTATTCCAGCCGAAATTAATTATGCCGGATTGGGAACCAATTTGTGCCTTTTTTTGAGATCGGGGATGGGTAGCGTTCCTCATTTTTTTCCTACCTGCTTCGTACTCGCGGCGTAAGGACGGCGGCTTGCGATCAAAATCTCCTGTGTCTGTCAAATCACGGCGCTGAGGTCGTAAGCCGGGGTGTTTAATGCTGCGGATTTGGCTTATGCTCGTTCGCTTAATGCAGGTACTCAGTCCACCGATGTGTGAATAGATGTTGCTTTAACTAGCGAGGAGTTTTTGCCATTGAAAGCAGAAAAAATTCAGCTATCCTGAAGCGTTAAGCCCGTTTTGCACGGGGCACGAAATTGCGCAATTGAAAGCAGCATGTTTTTCTTAATCTGGCGTGAAATAATTGCTGAACAAGTGCAGGGGCTATTTTTGCCATCTCGTGTTCATGATTTTGCGCATGCTTTCTTGAAGTTCACCGCTTTACACGATGCAAGTTAAAATTTACGTTCGTACATGCATCAGGTTGTGCAATCTACATTATAACTACATCTACATCTGTATACTACCCTGCGAGCAGCCGCATGGGCGTGTGGCAGGGGGTGTTGGGACACCAGCCGTGTAATGATGTAAGGGATAAGGTTTTGGAAGGAGAAATGGTGACGTATAATTATTTAATCTGGTCTGACATGGAAAGAACAAGCTTTTGTACCTATCTGTTCGGCAATGTATTTCTCTTATTTTATCGCTTCTGTCAGACCTAAAGATGTAGTGAGGCGTTATGATAATATTCTGTGTGTTGCTCTGAAACACCAGTTTTCAATTTCTCAAGCAACCTAAGCCAAGCGTGTAGCCTCAGAGTCTCTAGGGGCTCCCACCTTAATCCCTCTAAAATTTGTGAGACACTATATGTACGCTCGTAGCATTTTTTTTAACTAAGCGTGCTGCTTTTCTTTGTATTTTATTAATTTTTTGGTTAAATATTTATGGCCAGGTCCCAAATGCTCGCGGCGTATTCTAGGTATAGCCCAGCCAGAGCGAAACAATTACGTGCCCCGTGTAGAACGGGCTTTGTAAACTAGAAAACTGCTCATTGCAGTATGTCAGTGTATTGGTAACTTTTATTCTATTTTCTTTAAAAATATCCTCTTCAAGGGCCTATACTTCATATGCCATACTCTATGTATTACTTTTTTCTGCCAAATATATCGTTTTATAACGGTAATTCGGGAATATGTGGAAGAAGACACTATTAAGTCTCAATCTGCTTCCAAAAACAAAGACATCCATCGCCGAATAACTGCGAATGCAAAAATCAGATGGTGCGTAATTAAGTTCATTGGAGTAGGAATATGCACCAAATGGGATGAAATTCATGAAATAATCATTTCACATGACCAGGATTGGAACGGGCACTTGGGGCATCCGGGTTCGTATTCAAATCAAGTCAATTTTTTTATGGCGAATTTAATCTCCTTGGGTGAATACATTTATCGATGCTAATTAACACTTCCCTCAGCAACGAAATGAAATTCTTCAGCTTTACTATGTGCAGTATTTCAATCGAGGAAGTAAGAAAGGAAAATCTTCGTGAAATCCTACATAGAAAACGATGATTCATTTCTATTTCAACTGCAAAATACGCCTTGAAGGAGTTTTAACATTATACATACTCATGCATCAGTGGATGTAATGTAAGCCATGATTTTTGGTTCCATTCTAACCAAAAATCTTTCAATGTGCGTATCAAGGTCGTTCGATATCAATTGTATTTTTCCTTCGATACATGTCTTCGCAACCATATCCACCACATATCCGCCATTAATATGCTCTCTGAGCATTTACTGGTTTGGTGAACTCAAAGAAAATCCACGAAAATAGGGCGCAAGTCGTAATTCCGAATATAAATGCACTGCCAATGAACGAAAACTTGAAAAAAATGGTATGCTTGTGAAGAATACACTAAAATAAGCACATCAAGGGCGGCCTTTTTTACGTTGCTAAGATTTGTATCAAGGGGAGAATACAATCGATATCGAACGACCTTGTGGGTGTATGAGTCTATACAGAGAGAACCTACAAGAATGGTAATAAAGGAAGTTGTTAGTCTGCAGTTTTGACTTTTTGAGTTTGGATTGGTCAAAGCTAAGGCCCAAATAAATTATATGTTTATTTGAGGAATTTTGCGTAGTTCTTTCGAAATTTATCTCTCTCTTTCTTCGTCTCTTCTCCTCCATCCGTCTCTTCTCCTCCATCCTCCAATTAGTCTATTTCTCCGTCTCTCTTCCCTTCCCTTCCCCATACCTCTCTGTCCTCCAGCCCTGCGTCCTCCTCTCCCGACCTCTCCCCATTATTCCCCCTTTCCCTTAATCCTTTGGCCGCGGGTATAAGAAGTTAAAACCGAGCCTCCCACGGGATTCGGACCCGTTGCTGTTTCCTATCCCCTCATCTCACCTCCATCCCCAAGAACACGCCCTCTCACACGATCTCGGCCCCCCTCCTTGCAAATCCCCTCCACACCGACCGGCTTTTCCCCACGGCCCTCCCCGGCCTTGTTTCCTCCCCTCCCGCCCCCACCCCCCAACACCACGTTGTTCATTTGACCTCTTGTTTCCCATCACTTCACCCACACGGCCCCTCTCGTCTTACACTGTCCCCACCGCGACCCCGAAACGAATGAAAACCCCCCAAAATCTGCTCTCTTGGACGCCGAGATCCCCTTTTTACCCTCCCCTCCCAGAGCATCCTTCTTACCCCCCATCACGACCCCAGAGCCCCCCTTCTCACAGCGAATATGGAGTTTATTTTTCCAGAAAAGATTTACCTTTGGGATAAGCGTAGGGGAGGGCCCGTCTCCAGAGACCTCGCTATTTTCCAAACGCTGACCTTTTTCATCTAATTTATTCGCTCCGGGGCAAGCAAATGGTTTTAAGCTCCGAAACATTTATGCCTCCACGGCGGAAGACTTTTAGTTTTCTTCGCAGGAGCGCAACTGGGTTCACGAATGGGGATTGCGTTTGAAGCCGTCCGAAAGACGATCTTTGTTGAATAAAGGCCTTGTCATCAAGACATAACAGAGTTCGGGGAATTATAAATGAATCTAAGACCACGAACACGTGCTTACTTTCCGCGCACCGGCCTTAAGGAATCTGAGCTGCAAATTTTTTGGTGTTTTTATGTGTCATCCCTCGAAATCTTGCACGAATTTATGTGAATCCCTCGAAATATTGTAATTCGGTGTTAGTTGCATTACGAGTAATGAAGCTCAAATAATTTCGTACTGTCTACTAATTTTATTTCAGCCTCTTGCTACACGTGTTTCAACTGTCTAGCAGTCATCATCAGGCAAGACTGATGACTGCTAGACATTTGAAACACGTGTAGCAAGAGGTTGAAATAAAATTAGTAGACAGTACGAAATCATTTGAGCTTCATTACTCATTATGCTGTTCTACGATATCTTGCCTGAGAAAGTGGAGTTTATTAGTTGCATTACAATCGGAACAAAATAAGAATTTGCACTCACTGCCTTCTACACAAGTCTCTGTTCCCATTCGATTTCAACGTAAGTCCGCAATCCAGTCATACATACTCGCTGTACAAACATTAGTCCCTTCCGACGTGGCTTTGCTGAAGGACTGACAAGTTGAAATTAAGTATGGTAACAGATTAGGATCTATGAAGTGCTTGAGATGGTGGGCGAGGAAAGGAAGCTTCTGAATGACATCCGGAATCGGCAGATTAGATTAGCTGAAGAATTAATAAAGGACAATGGATTGGTGAAGAGTGTGATAGAGGGAAGGATATTGGAAAAGTGGGGAAGGGTAAGAAAGAGGATAGGTTTCATGAACGGGGTGAAGAAGGGTAGATTGTATGCTGAGCCAAAAAGGATATACTAGAGGTAGATAGCCCCCTGAAAATGTAGAAAACCGGGAGGAGATTCTCTGACATTCAACAAAACCTACCTTTACCGGTAGAATTAAAAAAATAACAGATTTGGACACATCGGTCCCGCATGTGACAATCGGTCACAAGAGATGAGCCGAACTTTCGACTTAGAGAGATTATCTTGAATGGGTTCATAAATTCCTTTGGCCCACAGTGGAGTTCAGGGCAGTTAAATGTTCCGCTGACCGCATTCCTGCGAGTTATTTTGTCCATTATGGAAGAATAAAGGGGAAGTTCAGCATGGCCGCAATTGAATAATACAAAAAGGGAAGAAAGATATTAATGCACTAATGTTCTGTTCCGCTTGCGTTGAAGCCGATTCTGTGAAGATTGAACATCAATCAGCGCATTATATTTTGCTGACATGTAAGGAAAGTAAGTCTGCTACAAATTGTCTTTCTTATGACCGGTTGCTGGAACGATACATATGTATTCAATATAGTTACGCGGCCCATAAGCCATGGCGACCAATCATCAACTGCTGCTGAAGTATTCGATAACTTTGCTGATTTCATAAATGGCTTCAAAACTTCTGGAATGGAGTAATAATTTCCATAAGTAGCCAAGATGGCGGACGCGCGCTTAACCGCTTGGAGATTAATTACTTGATAAAAAACTAAATAAGAGACAAATGACGATCTTCTTCCGTTTTGCTGACTAATTGTTTAGTGCATTAGCCATTGTGCATAAGAAAAACCTTCGTAAATTTTATCCAGTAATGGAAGAGAAGAACAAACATTCAAAATCATCAACAATTGATAAATACGTTTTGAAGCTGGTAGATGCCTTCCTGCCACCCGGATATTTTTATGAGGTTCATAACTTCATATATATAATCATTATTAATTCCATAACTAAATGGCCTTGCAACCTGCCTGCAACTTAAAATTGTTGCTTCCTGTCGACAACACAAAAAATACTGAAGTCATCTATCATAGCTCTTGTGGTGACTATAAAGGTATTTCATTTACCGAACTACACAGGATTAAATCATGTTATTTCTAATGTTAATTGATCACTCTCCAAGTTCCTGAGAGGAAAATCATCGAACACTACGAGAGATGAATTAATATTGATATTATAAAGTAATTGATAAAGATACAAATAATGTTAAACGCACATTTTTAGAAGCTTTATTTTTTGTTAATAAACGATAATGTTTAAACATTATCAAGTCCTACGAGGAAAGTAAGTCAATAGGTAAGGAACGTGTAGGGAGAATGAAGGGAAGTATATGAAGGAGAGAAATAACGTGCATTAATGGTGCAGAGAGGGGAATGTCGGGATGTCGGAAAAGAGAGAGAGGTAGGTAGAGAATGGGAGAAGGGGACAGGTAGTAAGTGATGCGTATAGGAGATGTGAGGAAGGGGAAGAGCGAGCAACAGACAGAAGCTGGAGGCAATGGAGGAGGGAGGGAATAATGGGGGGGGAGGAGGAGATATCGAGCGAGGAAGAGGTGGTGACTGGGAATGTATGGAGCAAGGAGGGATTTGAGACTAGAATGAACCAGGGGAATGGAACAGAATGAAACGGGAATGAGATAAGTGCGGGTCGGTGGGGCGAGGTTTCAGGAAACGAGACCCGGGTATTCCGGAATGGCAAGGAGAGAATCGCAGTGAAGAGGAGAACTACCATAATTAGGATTCAATATCATGAACGCGCGTTATTATGATCCGCTTCAAAGGGGGTCGACCCTTGAATTTTACCCCTTACGAATCTCGGCCAGGGTTCCAGGAAGGAGATGATGTGACTCATATCATAGTTTGTCGATTTGAAAAAAACAATTTATACTTTCATAGATTATACAGACTTCGACTGTTTTAGTGGATACCATAATTCATGGACCAAATAAAGAGGAAAATACATAAAAAGGGATACCAGGAGGTAAGGGAACTTGCATTAGATAGGAAAGGTTCGAGAGCTGCTGTCACTCAATCTTAGGATTGAGCTACCAATGCTGAGTGGTTATCAATGGTTAATCTATGGTATAGAATATACTCAGGGAAAAAGAATTGTGCAGTAACTAAGGAGGATCTGATCTCCATCTGTACTACATCTGGACTGGAAGTGTGCTCATGATTGAACCAAAATTGAAACAAACAGAAGTGTGTCACATTACATTTTTGCTGTACAGCTATTGCCACAGTACACTTCCAGCAATGTAATACAGTACAATTTCAGTACGGTTTTAACCAGAGTACAGTTCCTGCATTGTGATGCAGCACAGTGGTCGGGTGGTTCGATGGTGTCTGCATAATGGAGATTGATTTGTATTTTTCAACTACATACATTTATAGAATTTGAAATTTGTGCTGTAGAGAAGGATGCAAAAGGTGCGGTGGACGGAAAGGAAGACGAACGAGGAAGTGCTTGAAACGGTGGGCGAGACAAGGAAAGTTTTTAATGAAATCCGGGATAGGCAGGGTAGGTGGCTATAGAGGGAAGGATGCCGGGCTAGCAGGGAAGAGGAAGGAGAATAGGTTTCCTGGGATGGGTTGAAGAAGAGTAGATCGTGCGCAGATGCAGAAAAGGAAATACTAGAGATAGATAGAACCCTAAAAGTGTAGAAAACCGGGAGGAGATTCTCTGACTTTCGTCGAAACGTACCCTACCGGTAGAATGCCGTGTATACCCGTGTACCACGCGCACCTAATTCCCAGAAATCGTACTTTAAAATGGTGGTGTGCGTCTTACACGAGTTCCATATCTCTTTATCTTTCCTGGAAACTCATACGGTAGCTGGTAGAAACAAAAAAAATCGGAGGTCGGTGCCTCAACCTGTACTCTCAAACTAAACATCGTAGTGCTGGTTTTTTTCAATAAGTAGCGATTACTTCTCTCAATTCATCGTGAAGCTTTGGAATTTGTGAAAGTACTACGACACCCAAAATCATGTGCTAGGAGAGTGAAGAAAGCCACCGATTTTTCTCCGGCGCTTTTAAAAACAGGGTGCGCGTCTCACACTGGTGCGTGTGGTATGTGGTTCTATGGAATTTGTTTGAATAATATGCGGTTAATTTTCTCAATTTATCGTGGAACTTGGGTATAAGTCAAAAGTACCGCGGCCCTCAAAAACTCACGCTAGTAGAATGAAGAAAGGCGCCGATATTTTCCGCATGATTGTAATTTCTATGCGAGTTTCTTTTGTGAGGAACCCTGGCAAATGCCTTCTCGTAATCAGTGAATACCGCGTCGAATTGCTTTTTCGATTCACCCGATTTTAGGATGCCATGAAGGAAGAGAGCAAGCTGTGTTTCGCAGGACCTGCGCTTACGGAAGCCATGCTGACTGCTATGTTAGATTAAGTTACGATTAAATGAAGGTAATTACAGTTACAATTGTAGGTTACGATTATCCTGGAATGTCATAATATTGCTAACTACAATAAGTTCGAGGTTATTGCATAAAAGTGATGTTAACGATATAGCCGAATGGAGAAAGTCGCCGATTTTTCTGAAAAAAAGCGCATGAAGGTACAAGAGTTAGGAATGAGTGATTGAATAATTTATTTGTGCTCTGGGTTAACTCATTAGAGCAAACAACTCTGTAACAATTTCACATTCTGCTCGAAAAATAGTGCTATAGTTAAGGAGATTATTACTAGTAAAAACTAGGTGACCCGTGCGAATATTTTGCACAGTATGCGGTTTCTTCCTTCTCTCTTCGTGTTCTTCTACCTGCCGAATATTTCGCACAGTATGCAGCTTCTTCCCGTTTCTTTTTTCTTTCTTCCTGTTCATCTACCTGTCGAATATTTCGCACAGTATGCAGCTTCTTCCTGTTTCATCCTTTTTTCTTCATTTACTTCTACCTTTTTCTTCCCATGGACAATTATATGTTATTTATGTTTTTGTTAAAGATACATAACGTAAATGTAAACGGTAAACCGTAACACTGATTGCATGTAGAATGTAAAAAATCTAACTAAGCGATGTGTTTATAGATGGCGCCTCCTACAGTCTTTTAAGCACGTAACCATAGCCAACATATTAATTGAGTTTATTGTCAACAGATGGCACTTTTTCATTTATTAACAAAAACTTTAATTTTAAACCATTTATCTATTTTTCGTCAATAGCGGGGAACATAAGCTTTAAAACGATGTTTGAATAATTAATTTTGATGAAGAATTATGGGAGTTATCGCGTTGCGACAAAAAAAAACACCTTTGAGAAATAATATATTTGATAGTAAAATAGTTAAGTTATGCAAAAAATATGCGAGCCCGGTTGTTACGTTACGTTTCCATGCGTGTGATTGTAGGAGTGTTCCCATACGCACGACACTCCCTTCCCTGTAGCCATCATCTCCTCTCTCCCTTTCCGCTCTCCACTCCCCCCTCCCTCTCCGTCTCCCCTCTTCCATGACGAGCAAGAGTTATCCACTGTCGCACGCATGCTGGGGGAGGTAGGGGCAGGGGGTGACTAAGCGAACGGAAGGAGTGAGCAAGAAAGAGAGAGAGACAGTGGACTGGAGGTATAGGTTGACCTTTTAAGGTTTTTTTTAGGCGTTTCGGTCGACCAGAAGTAAATCGTTTCAAATTACTCCGGTCCGGTGACGAACGCATTTCACGTGGCCAGACGTCATTTCCACGAGAGCTGGGAGAGACACCCGACTGTCCATGCGTATAGCAGAGGAGGAGGCGGGAGTTGGGGGGTGATGGTGGGGGAGGGGGGAAGGAATAAAGCTACGTTTTCATGGACGCATCAGACGCGCACGCGGGCGACGAGACGCGTCATTTCTTCGCGTGAACCGTTCGCATGCAAGCGAACCTGCGCCTAGGCGAACCTACGCGTAGGAGATACCTACGCGCCATCTACAGCAGAGAAGAAATGGTAAAAAAAAAAACTTCTGGTCTTCTTTCTGCCCCTCACATACTTATCCTCTTTCTTTCTTTCTGAGGGCTTTCCACCGAGCCGTCACATTTTTTGCTGTAAAACACGATGATATTACCACCAATACTGCAACAAATGTAAGCTTTGAGAATCATCGGAAATAAAAGTTGTTCTTACCTTCCACTCCAATGGATACTCCTATGTCCCTCCACGCTCTCTCCCTTAGGTTTCTATCCCTGTATCGATAGTCCTTACAATTGTACAGGCACGTGTAATTCCCTCGAATTTCGGAGATGATCATTTCATCCATGGAACCTACACCTCGCCGGCCAGCCATGTTTGTGTTTCTACGCGTTCCTCGCGTCGAATCGGGCGACGCGACTCCACGCGAATGTACGCGAACCCACGCGAAGAAATCCGGGCTTCTGAGGGGCTGAAGATCTCGCTTTCGCGTCTCTTCGTCTGAAACGCGTTCATGAAAACGTACCTTAAGAGATGTGTGAGGCGGAGGGACACACGGAGACTCGTACGTGCGCGATGGAGAGGGGAAATAGGCGGGTAATAAGCAGGAGATGGCGGAGAGGGAGAAGGAAGGAAGTGGGGTGAAAGCGTGGGAAAAGAATGTGGGAATGGACGACTGTGTGACGGGGGTTTTTCTGGTTCTGGGCCATAGGGGCTCTGATGAAGGGGCCCATAAGGAGGAACAATGGATGAAGCAGACGAGGTTTTTACCGCGGGGGAGGGGAGCGCAGGATGAGCCGACGGGGGAAAGGGGTTTCGCCGGGAGGGGGGAATTGTATGAACGGATGAACGAAAAGGTATTATCGCCCTGGGGCCATTCCCTCCCCCCATTGCTCCCACCTCCCCCCCCCTCGGCTCTCCCTCCCTTATAACCCCCTTCTCACCGAAAACAAACGCATGAAAATGACAGATTGCTTGTGGCAAGCAGAAAAATCCAGGTGGGGAGAGAGGAAAAAAAAATAAAAAGTTTTAATGCACAAGCGATAATTTTAAAAAATTTCCTCTCGCTATTCGTCGGGGTAAACAACCCTGATTAAGACTAGAGATTACTTTACAGCTTAACAAACTCACCCATTGCGCCGTTACCTTTCGTGATAGGCGCCGTGAAATAAGCTCAATTCTCGGTGATAAAACTGTAAAGTTGCCTCGGATTTTATGATTTCCTAATGCTGCCCTATTATTGAACACATCTTCTCAATTGGTACCACTCATCCATTGCTTTCTGGACAGTTGATAATCCAAGTATCACCTGTTCTAATTTGAGTTTAGCGTATTTAGGGAAAGTGTTTTAAGATATAAGACGAATTCCGGTTCATAAGGCGAGGTAATAGGGTGCCTAAATGGTATCACATTAAGAAATTAATCGGTTATTGAAGGGGTGCTTAACATTCTTGTTGAGGAGACAACTGACCGGCTGACGTCATAGTCCCATGCATAATGAAATACATTACGTATATTCAGAATATTTCGTTGAGGTTTTCTGGTAACTAAGAGGTGTACGAACTTATAATTCAGCAAAAATATTCAGCGTTTGTTGATAATGCTCCCATTTGGTGCGCACGGAGAAGAGTAAATTCTGCAGTGTCACAGATGCATACTTATTCATGATTTACTAAAAGCATTAAGCGATTTAATGGGAGTGATTGTAATATGGAAGGTGACCGATAAACCAATGTCATTTGCGCCGTCAAGGTTTTTGGGGCTGATATTTGTTCACATATTACTTGTTGTGTGGAGTTTTACGTTACGCGGTGGCAATGGAGTTAGCCTTAACATCTAGAAAGGCACCAAGCAGCGAACTATGTTATGTCCTTTCCCATGAAATGAATGAATTAGTTCAAGTGCTATCCACTGTCAAAAAGTAAGCATGATCGAGCCTCAAGATTTATCTGAACCACCATCGCTGACGCCAAGCTTGAAACCCTTCATTCTGGAAAGTTTGTACACCTCCGACCTCACCAACGCAGTCCCCAGGAGGAGAAGATGCAAGAAATGAGAATAGCACAATTTTTTAAATGATCATGTCATCAAAATGGAATGATGTTTGAAGTATTCTTCAGTGGGTGAAATTCTCAACGAATCAATCATTTTCCAAAACCGCATTGAATGGGAATTTATTTTTGAATTTTTTTTAAACCTGAGGCTATGTCAAGACTTGCGTTCGGTCTCTAAAAGTAGTCTCGTGACTGCTGACCATGTGAGATTCCGAGGCGTTTGCCCATCCCCCAACTCCTCGGAATCGAGAGAGAACCCTCCCCTTAATTGATCAATATTTTTGGCGGTGGGTCGTAGCGAGCGGGTAGGGAGGCGGGAAACGGCTCGCCGCGGCGTAAAGAGCAGGGGAAAACATTACTAGAAGCAATCAGCAAAAGGAACTTGAGATAGCATGGAAAGAGATAGAGAGGGGATGGAGGCAGTCATGTACGGAGGAGCGCGGAGAATGGGGAGTGTGGAGGCGACGTATTGGGGAGGCGGGCTGAAAAAAACCTCACGGGGGGGGAGGAGGGGGGAGCGAGGAAGGGAGTGGAGGCGGAAGGGGAAGAGGGGCCGACGCTGGATTGAGGAGGGTGGCGGCGTCGGTGAGATCAGTGCGTGAGAAGGGAACAAATGTGCGCCACTGATTTCAGAGCGGGTGGTTGGGGAAAGGGGGCGGGGTTGTGCGTGAGGGGGAGGGAAAGAGTGAGGGGGGATGGAGGTTGTGGCGTGGAATCGGAAGGGAGGGTAAAGGGAAGGATGTGGGCGGGGGCTGAGTGTAAAAGAGGTGGGGTTTGGAAGTGGGAGAGTTGGGGGTTGTAAAGGAGGAATGGTGGAGGAGGAGAAGGGTGAGTATGGTTGAAGGGTTGGGTAGGCAAGGGGTGCTAAGTGAAAAAAAAGAAGAGGGTGTGGACTGGGTTGGAGCAGTGCGTGTAGCATATTGGAGGGCGGGGAAAGGGAGAGGGTGTTTGGTGTGGTGTGGGTTTTTTCACGGGGGGTGGGATGAAAAGACTGGAAAGATGAGGGCCGGGATGCGAAGAGGAGAGGAAAAGGGAGAGGAAAGGAGAGAGGGGAGGAGAGGAAAATGTGTGGAAAGGGAGGAGAGGGAGTTTAAAGGAAAGATAGAGGGGGGTTAGGAATGGTTAGAATAGAACAGAATAAACATTTATTATACTCTGGGACAGGTCCCTTAGAGCAAGAATAAAATAAAATAGCAGCGAGGTAATTAACAAATTAGCATATTATTTAGTTCAAATCAAAAAATAAAATAGAGCTTAATAACGTACAAGGTATAAAGAAAAAGACATAAACAACTGCTCTAATTGAAAAATAATAACTGTACATGTTATACGGCTGAACTCAGAGATTGGTATAAATACGAGATATATATATATAAATATATGCTACAAGATAATAAACATAAACAGACCAAGAGGAAAAGAAAAACATTTTTTGTCTATAATTAAGTACTGCGAATTAGTTATGGAGGAAAGGAGACTTGGGAAGGAGGAAAGGGGAAGTATGAACGGATGGATGGCAGAAAATGTGGGAGAGGAGAGAAGTAAACAGAAAATATGGATATAAATACAGGAGAGAGTAGATTGACAGAACACTTTTCACTCTATGCTCCTCTTCCTCTATCCACTCTTTCCACTTTACTCTCGGGAATATATATTTTTCCGTGCGACGCCCGTTGATAGCAGTGTTCTCTAATTTTTGACAATGTCCTCAGTAGATACTAATTTCCCGTGTATTCTGTAGTTACAATTTGATCATGAAACATCGAATCATCGGTCACTCTTGTCATACAACACTTCTAAGTTTCTTCTCCTTTAAGAGTATTAACCCTTTATACACAGATTTTTGTACGATCAAGTGCAGTAATTTCATAGGTCACCCCACCAGTAGGAGAATCAGGAACTGAAAGTTACGAATGAGAGAAATTTTCGTTGCTATGCTGTAAAAATTGATGTTACAAAGGCATATAGATGTAAAGATACCTAATTAGAGACAAAAAACTCTTCTATATGTTACCTCTACGTCACTCTGCGTGATAGAGGGTTAAAGAATTTTTTTCTCATGTTACCACACAGCCGTCGCCGGGCGTTCATTACTTCGAAATGGACCAGTAGGCTTTGATTAAGGAGCATGTAGAAACCTCGGAGTGGATAGTGTAACGTCTTTATTTGTTCGTGATAGAGACTAGGCTGAGCCTTCTACCTTAACCCTTGCTAAAGTAACATCCGCAGCAATGTGCGTTTTTATTATCTCCAGGAACCATCGTGTTTGGTTGTTTTTTCGCGGCGTTTTGCATTTTAAGAGAGGCGTCTCCAGGTAAAGTGTTACAACAATTGCAGAAACCCGAAGAATAATCCGTGATAGTGATTTTAAAGGTCACCTAGCTCATTCTAGTACTTAATAATTGCATGAATTTATGCAGACATTTTATAATAAGTATTGTGTTTCAAATATGCGTACATTTGTTGGAATAACATAGGAATAAGCTGGCATCCTCGACAAAAAAACCCTCTTCAGAAAGCCACCTGTTAAGGAAGGGGGGGGGGTATGTGAAAAAAATGCGAAATACACCAAGTCAAAGGCAGTGTGTAGATATCACGCGATGAGCCTCGTGAAACTTAGAGACAGCTTAGAGGGAAGGGGAGGGGTAATGATAAATAAATGGCGTGTTGGTGAGAGAAAGAATCTTGGAGAAGTAGGGAGAAAGCCCATTTAGCTAAGTAGTAGCTACATTGCATACTACTTATTTTTTCCCCGTAAGTATCTGGATTTCATAATTTATATTAAATTTTGTTTTTGTAAATCGTGTTTTTGCAATTGTTTCCGCAATTATTTCATGCAATTTTTCCTCATTCTTTCCTTTGTAATTTTGTGTTTGTATTTCTGCGTGAAATTTTTGATGTAACAGCAGTAGATGAAGAGAATGGGTTATGTAACCCATTATATTAAAACAAACGTAAAAATTAGTATGTTTTGTTTAGATTTGCTGTCGACTACGATGTGATTTTCTGTATTCACTACATTCGCTGTTGGATGCATGTATTTCCCCAGATCGATAAGCTTTGATATCTTTGTTAAAAGAAAAAGGCGGAAGGAAAAGCAAGGAGGAATAATGTCCTGCGAATGAGAGAGGCGAGTGAAAAGGTGTGTGGGAATGGCTTGGGAGAAAGCTAAGGGGGGAATGTAGTCTCAGAGAAAGTGTCGAGGGTGAAGGGAGAGAAGGCGAAAGGGAAGAATGAATGAGGTGGAGAGAAAGTTTTGTAGGAATGGGGATGGCTATAATGGAGGGAGATAGCGGGCCAAATGGATGTGGGAGACTGAGGAAGGGGATAGATGCTGGGGAGACGAATGGGATGGAAGTCGGTGGAGGGTGTGAAGATGTAGCAAGAAAGAAGTAGTGTTAGAGAGGTGGTGGCTGACGGGAGGGAAGTACAGAAGAATGTGAGAGAGCGTAAGACAGAGAGAGAGAGAGAGAGAGAGAGAGAGAGAGAGTGGGCTGGTAACATGGTGATAAACTGAGGGAAGGCTTTAAGGTAGTTTAGGCGAGATAATTCCCTAGTCATAATGGAGACCATATTGAAATGATACGTTCTGATTTCAGCATATGTAGGAAGCATATGAATTAAGTATTGCATTATTAATGGTGAAAAAATATATTTTTATACGATTGAGGTTGTAAGTATTTAAATAAAAATCATATATATTATTTCTCAAATGTGTTTTTTTGTCACAACGCCATAACTCCCATAATTCTTCATCAAAATTTATGAATGGAACATCGTTTTAAAGCTAATGTTCCCCGCTATTGACGAAAAATAGATAAATGGTTTAAAATTAAAGTTTTTGTTAAAAAATTTAAAATTAAAGTTTTTGTTAAAAATGATACAGTACCATCTGCTGACAATATAATCAACTAATATGTTGGCTATTGTTACGTGCTTAAAAGACCATAGGAGGCGCTATCTATTAACACATCGTTTAGTTAGATTGTTTACATTCTTCATGCAGTCAGTGTGACCATTTACTGTTTACGTTTACGTTATGTATCTCTAACACAAACATAAATAACATATAATTGTCCATGTGAAGAAACAGGTAGAAGAACAGGAAGAAAGAAGGAAGGAACAGGAAGAAGCGGCATACTGTGCGAAATATTCGACAGGTAGAAGAACAGGGAGAAAGAAGGAAGAAACAGGAAGAAGCGGCATAGTGTGCGAAATATTCGACAGGTAGAAGAACAGGAAGAAAGAAGGAAGAAACAGGAAGAAGCTTCATACTGTGTGAAATATTCGCACGGGTCAGTTAGTATCTGTATAATTCTTTAACTTGACTCATTTCGTTCACGCGGTACGTTTAAAACTCCTTCACAACGGAGGATATTTTATGATACTGAAAAAATACTGCGGTAACAATACGATTTAAAAATTATAGTTGAAGAAACATACAAACTTACACACTGATAATTTTGTGACAAGATGTAGGCGCATACGCGCAACATTTCCCGTGTTAAATGGATATTGTCTTGCGCCAAAAGTCTCGGTAAGTAGTTCGGTATGGGGCTGATCTTAAGAAGGATGAGATATTTGAAGTGAAAACTTCTTATGTCGCGTTGAGCACTTTTGTAGATGGGTAAAAGACATTGGACTCGCGTCACCGTCACCGTCACCGCTACTACATATATGTATAATTACGTATATTCTGTATATACACAGTATACTCGCTATACACACAGTACTTGTGGATGGGTACAAACCATTGGACTCGCATCACCGTCACCATCACCGCTACTAAATATATGTGTAATTGTATATTCTGTATATACACTTTTGTGGATGGGTAAAAGCCATTGGACTCGCGTCACCGTCACCGTCACTGCTGCTAAATATATGTATAATTGTATATTCTGTATATACACAGTATACTCGCTATATACACAGTACTTGTGGATGGGTAAAAACCATTGGACTCGCGTCACCGTCACCGTCAAATAAACTATATTATAATTTTATTCATATTACATTATATACATATATCTAATATACGGTTTAGTTCATTCAATTTGGGTTGCTACAAATATTGTGCCGGATAATATAATTGTCCATACTCGTGCAGGAGAGTGTACTCGATACAAGAATAGTGAAGGTTAGTACAATATAACTCAATTTCTTTTAATACGTTTATGTCGTTGCCACTCTGAGAATAATCAGTTCATTATTATGGTTGCCATTTATATTTCTCCGGATAAGTCATTGAGGGCGATACGAGACTTCTTGTATGAAAATTTATTCATTTATTCTCATGATGTATCTGCATTGCTTGAACAAAAAATTGGGAAAAGATTTGATGATTTGCCAATGATTTTGAGTGGAGATTTCAACATAAACTTTGCAGACGATAAAAATCTACCATTGATTGAATTTTTAAATAGTGAGTTTGGTTTAACGATGTCTAATGATCGCAATCTTGGCACAACGAAATATAAAACTACTATTGATGCAGTATTTACAAGACATTTAAGCAAATTCGAATCAAAATTATTCGTTTCTTACTTTAGTTACCATAAGCCTATTGTATCAGTTTTAGATATTGCCGATGATGATGGCGGTGATGATGAAAGAGTTGTTGAAATAATGGATGAAAGTTGATTATTCTGAAGTGTACAATTTTTATGTAAAATAATTGTGTACAATAGCGCAATAAATGAATATTTAATTTATTATATACATGAAACTACTTTCTACTGATTAATAAAACACTTCATTAGAAATTATTCCCTACATTCAAAAATGCTCACGTTATTTCAAGTTTTCACTTCTGTCGGCACTCCCGGAGTGCCTCTTTTTTTCTGTAAATGAGACCAAATTCATTGGTTTTCTAAGTTACGCGCTTCTTCGCTCAAACTACCTTTAAATGAATTGGAGTACATCTACATACTACCCTGGGAGCCGCCTCATCGGCGTGTGGAAGGGGGTGTCAGGACACCAGCCGTGTAAAGGATAGGTTGTTAGGAGGTGTAGTGGCGAAGTGAATTACGGAAGTGTTTTAAGTAGAGCTTTGTTTTTACAATGGTCACATGTTCTGCGTGAATTTTACGAAACGAAAATTTTAGAAACGAATTTTAGTACCTGTATGTTCGGCAATGTATCACTCTTATTTTATCGATTCTGTGGGACCTGGGGATATAATTTGGCGTCGGAATGATAGTCTCTGTGTCGCTTTGAAACATACCTGGTCTGAATTTCTCATGAAATCTAAGCTTAGAGTGTAGCTTTGAGTCTCCGACGGCTTCCAACGTAATGAAATAAAGGAGAGAAAATCTCCAAAAGCCGTAAACAATTGGCACCCTTCGTCAAAAAACACCAAATTTACTGTGTTGGTATGCTGGGAAACCACAGCAGAGACCAACCTGAAGTAGCCCTGAAGAGGGCTACTTTGTAGCCGAAATACGCGTATTCGACCCCCACCCTCGTCCTGTTGTGTTGTTTTGACCACGCTCTTTTTGAGCTGATTCTCCCAGAAGTTGGGCCCATTTGTGTGTGTGAGTGAGTGATTTTGTGTGCTTGTGAGTGTGCTTGCGTAAATAACCGGGCATCCTTAGCGGAGTCTCATTAGCCCTGTGAAGGATCCCAGGTAATAACGCAAACATCCTTAGCGGGGTCCCATTAGCCCTTGCAAAGGATCCTATTTGGGTTGTGTGTGTGCGTCTGTGTTTGGTCCCTGGTGAGGAAGTAACATTCCCGTAAACCAACACAGGGTGGTATTCTTGGTTGAGAGGCTGTGGTTGGTCTCTGCTGTGGTTTCCCAGCATACCAACACGGTACGTTTAGTGTTTTTTGACGAAGGATGCCAATTGTTTACGGCTTTTGGAGACTTTCTCTCTTTTATTTCATTGTCTAGCCGTAAGAAGCTCACCCCATCTTCGCGATGGCTTTCCTTCCAACGTAATCCTTCTAAAAGAGCTGAGAAACACAATTTTTAACGAAGTTCAATTCAAGTTCGCTTGTTGCAATTTTTAACAAAGCGCGCACCTTTCCCTTGTATTTTGTCTTTTTTTTTGGTTGAATTTTTTCTATCCAGGGTCCTAAATACTCGCGGCGTATTTGAGATGTGACCTAATCAGAGCGAATTATTTGAATAACGAGTAAGAATTTGGTAATTTACTTCGGAGTGTATTAAATTAGGACGCGTTTAGATGCGTTACAGAATCATCATTAGGTTATTGGTATCACGGTACGTCACGTTATACCCTATGATACATCAGCATCTACATCTACGTCATACCCTGCAAGCCACCCAAAGGGTGTGTGGCAGGGGGTGCTTCCACACCAGGCATGCATGAATGATACGGTAGAACACCGAAATTACATTGAAACCCGCGTACCACACATGCAAAGCGTCAATTAAAAATCTAATACCCAAGAAACATTCTGTCGTCAATCGTTCCAACATGCAAGGGATACAAGGAGTACTACTACAGATTTTAAATATCATGCATAAATAAGAACATCAATATTTACATCATGCATACATAAGAAAGAGGAGAATATAAAGAAAAAGATTTACTGTCTGCCTATTGTCACAATTCGAACTATTCATGGCGACGATCACAGCTGTTATGGTCCCGAATGGTACGCGGAAAATGATTCTAACGATGATTTTGTAACATATCGAATGTGTCGTAACTCAAATAGAAGCTTTGGATATATATTACGCCATGCTTTTGGCAAGTACTTCAGTATTAAATTCAAGTTCAATCGTGGTCTCTACTGTGGCTTGAGAAAAATTTCGCTTAAGCTACCATAAAATAAATTGCAAAATGATGCAACATATATGGTGGAGTAATGCATCTCTCAGATTGCCAGTAAAAAAGAGAAACAGATGGATAGACTGGGGAAATGAAGGGCGGAGGTAGAGCAAAAAGAGACTAGAAACTAAGAAATGGGAAAGAGGGATAGCAAACGGGAGAGGGAGACAAAGATGACATGCGGGTAAGAGAACCGGATGAAATGGGAAATGTGCCGAATGAGGGTGGTGGAATGTGAAGAGAAAGAGGGGAGGTGAGAGGTGATGAAAGCAGTGTTGCCAACCTGGTGACTTCTACAAGTCTTCGTGTACCAAATGTAAATCTTAGCGCCTTGCGGCTGCGTCGACTTCATTACTCTCCTCCGGAGGCCACCATAACTCTCAATTAGGGTTAAGGAATGCCTTGTGAATGCAACTTAGTTAAGCCGCCGTATTAACTATCATTCTAATACTAATAACGTAGACGTGGAATTGTAATCATCCGTGTTGATTCTTTTGCCGCAGACTGCGTGCCTTTCGAAGGAACTGTGGTTGGAGTTGCAGTAATATATCTACATCTACATAATACCCTGCGAGCCGCCGCAAGAGCGGGCGGCAGGGGATGCTAGGACGCTAGTCGTGTAAAGACGTACGGGATAAGGTTTTGAGAGGAGAAATGGTGACGTGTATTATGGGAGTGTATTAAGTGGAGCTCAGTTTTTATTTTGGTCACATATTGCACGCGGGTATAACAAGTTTTTGTACCTATGTGTTCAACAATGTGTCTCTAATATTTTATCACTTCTGTCAGGCCTAGAGATGTAGTGAGGCGTCATAATATTATTCTCTGTGTCGCTATAGCATACCTGTTCTGAATTTCTCCATCAAGCTAAGCCAAGCGTGTAGTCTCCGAGTCTCTAGGGGCTCCCACCTTGATCCCTCAAAAAGTTGTGACACTCTTATATGTTCGCTCGTGGCAGTTTCAAACGATGCGCACAGCTTTTCTTTGAACTTGATTAATTTTTTGGTTAAATCCTTATGGCCAGGGTCCCTAATGCTCGCGATGTATTCAAGGTGTTGCCAAACCAGAGTTAAGTAGCATCTCTCTTTAACTTTTTCATCCGAGGACCTTCCAATAATGCACTTAACAAAACCTGGTTTCATTAATTCTGTGCCGCATATGTTATGCATGTGTGCTTCCCGTGATATATCAGAATAGTTATGGCTCAAATTACGTCCATTGTTAATACATAAACTTAATGTTATCACTCATTCAAGATCATATTTAGTTATTCCAATAGAAACTGACTCATTTTGTTTTGCACCTAGCAACAAACCAGCGCCTTCTTACTTGAAGTTTGCAACTGAATCCGAATATGGATTGGGAAGACTGGGAATGGGCGAGGACTCGTGTGCGGGCGGGAACTCGATGGTGTCGGTCGGAGGGATGGAGGGGAGAAGTTTGGGAAGATCTGGGGAGCGTGTGAGGACGGCGTCGTAGTAAATCCGCGGAACGGGTAACAAAAGGAAAGAAGAAAAGAAGAAAAGGAACGAGGTGGAGAGGAGAGAGGCATTGCGGTGCTGGGATTCCGACGGGTAAGGGTTTTTCCTGCCGAGGCGGCGCGGATCTCGATCGAAATTCATTTCGGGTACTTCGAATAAAACATTCGAGCAATGGATCCGCGGAATACGGTCAATGACTCCGCGGTGTCTATTTTCGAACATGTGTGTGAGAGAGGAGAGAGGCTGCCAGGATTTTTTCCCTTTTTCTTCCGACGGGAAAGGGAAGCAGTAAAGGAAGGGAAAATAAAAGAATCTTCGAGAAGTATGCGTCTCCGTAATACGGAGCGGGATAGAAATGGAAGGGGATTAGAGGTGGGCTTCGCGAGTGAATAAAAGATAAGGTTCCACGTGGAAATACAGCGAAGGGAAGACGTAGAAGGAGTAATAAGAAGGGAAATATGATGGATAGGGCATTCCAGGCATAGTTCATATGACGGTATGGGCCTAGAAGCATTGTCGTGTGAAATTCTCTGTGGAAAAATCATTCGCCTATACTGGGATTCAAACCTAAACCACTCACAGATGTGTAAAGTTACTGCGCGGTAGTTCCGTAGTTCTATGAAGATGTCTAAGTAAACACCTTTGTGTTAAAAGTGAGAAATAGCTGTTTGGGGACGCGACCGACAACTAAGGTTATCCTGCAATAGGGGACAGGTAAGGGTGGAGAGAAATCTGGCGTCGGATTTAGCGTGCTCTGAACGAAAGGCTTCAATGGGACCAATGTTTAACGTCTCATCCAATAGACGGAGCACTGCACTTGAAGTGGCCTCCAAAAGACACTCAAGTAGGGATCGTAATTCCTATAAAAATATCCTTCTCAACAGGGGTTTGAACCCTGGCCGTCAGTATCGCTATCCAGTACCCTGGCCACCACACCAACCGTATCCCCGTTTAAAGTAAGGCTCTACCTCGTGGACAGTAGCGCTGTGCGCTCATGTACAGGTATGCCTTGTATACACGATACCTGTGAGACAACTCATTATTTAAAAGCCTTCAATGAAATTTGCTGTGGAAGAGGATGCCTGGGTAGCTTAATTGGTTCACTCGGGACGAAATCGAAGGGTCTAACATCGAATCCCAGTCCAGGCGAATGATTTTTCTGGAATGAATTTCACACAATTATGCGACCACCAGCGGTTGACACCGTGGAAGTTACTGCGCGGCCAGCCGCAGTTCTTTGGGCTAGCGGCATTACACTAAATTCTTTAGCATGCTAAAATTCACCGAAGAAGAGCGTAAGTATAACCGAATAAAGGTGGTAAACTAAAAGTTTAAGTAAGGCGTTTTTACTGTTTTGTCTCTGAGTCTTTAAAATTTTCCTTATATTCCTTCCTTCCTTAAAAAGTTACTAATTAGTAGTGCTGTTTTAACGTAATTATTGCCTGACGACAATAAAAAAGAAATGCTCCATTCCCTCAATATCCATGGAAAATTTGGTTTCAAAAGTCCCAGTATCGCTGAATGTTCAGTGTGGATACTGGCTGACGACGGAAAAGGAAAATAGGAAAATTTAATCGACAGGAGATGAAAAATAGTGGATTTATAACTTTTTTAACTATTTTTTTGAGCTACGTTGTATTTGCGCAGATTGTTGAGCCTGTTTTACAAGAGGCACGAAATTGAACAGTTTGAAACTAACTTTTTTTCTCAATCTGGCGTGCAATAGTAATTGAATTAGAGCAAGGGGTATTTTGGCATCTCGTGTCCATGCATCCATGCAGTCGTTCTTGCAATTCACCTCTTTACGCGACGCAATTAGAGATGCGCGTTTGCACGTGCATCAGATTATGAAATTACGTGCCCCGCATAATACAGGCTTTTGGAGTACTCCGTTGCGTTGAATTTCTTGCTAATCAAATGCATTTGGTCACAATGGGACATAGTTGTCGTTCATGCTCTTGCTATCATAGCCGCGGGCTGAGTAACACATTGTCCACAGTTATGCGGACTCATGAAAAAGGATATTTATATCTCATATGGGATTATTGTGATGTTCAAAAGGCTGGCATAAGGTTGATAAAAGGGATTTTGGTGTGAAGAAATGGGGAATATCATGGTGATAGTTCATCGGTTATCAATGCTTTCATGTTTATTTGGGAGAGGGTGGACTTTTTCTATGGGAGGGATGTATAATGGGCATATGTGTTTTTAGCTTCATATTATGACCAAGCTTAGCTCGTCTTCTTATTATTACATCTGTATCACATTGAAATGCGTCCTTTAAAATTTTAGAGTCCACCTATTCCGTTTTTTACCTTTATTAATTCTACTCAATTTTGATATAAACTCCGTGGGCACTCGTCATTCTTCCTACCCTCTCCACCTGATCCCTTTCCATTTTCTGCGGATATATTTTTATCACAGGAATAAAAACAGTAATGAGCTCTCTGCACATACTTGAACGAGTGAAAATACCGTGTAAACCACTCCCTACGTTAATGAAAACTCAAGAACGCTGAGTTTTGCCTTGTTTACACAATTTCAAAAGGTGGTACATTAATTAGTGAAGTATGGAGCAGGGAAATAGCATTATTCCATGCTCTCTTATTTCCCTCTAACGAGTTTCATTGTTTTCTCTTGTGGCCTGAAATCGATATTCTAATGACACAGGTGTCACTTTAATGGCGTCGCGACAAGAAGCCAGTGGTGCGCGCTGTCGCGGAACGTGAGCAAGTATGAAGGTATATATTTTAATTGTTATAGACATCAGATAGGAGAAAAGCTACCTTCTATTGTTCGACCCTGAGTGATTGAGGGCTTCCGCACTGCTTTCTCCTCTCCTAGTCTGTCGCAGATGTAGAATCCATCCGGCGTATTCCAGTCTAGCCCTTTGATGTATGTCTGACCCCTTAAAAATGAATTCGTTTGAAATGTGATGGGAGGGCTTGGAATGTTTTTGATGGCGCTTTCGCCGTGAGTAGATTTAGACCGAAGCATAGGTCAAAGGTGAAGGGTTCAGGTGTATTCAGCGGGCTGTAGTGGTGACTGGGTAAAGAATATGGCTGGTAGAGAATGTATCGGAGGCAAATGAATAACCCTCAGTGAAAGTCGGTCTTCAAACTTGTTTATGCCGCTCAACATGATTATTTATCCTACAGGTGTCATGACGGAATGTAGAAAATTGATGCTTCATGGAAATAGACCGTATTCAAGGCCAATTTCATACAGCATGCGGCTGCATAATTTGCTGATTTCAAGGGTAAATAAATAAAAGATATTTCAGGTATCGTCGCAATTATTTTTTCTCTATATACTACAGCATGCATTTCATGCATTAAAGGCATGTCAAGGTGAAAATGTTGGACCAACTATTTTCATCTCAGGATCGTATTTGATCCTCGCTTCCTGGCGCCAAATTCAAATCAGCAAATTATGCTGCCGCACCCTCTATATGTAATGAAATGAAACATAGACACATCCAATGGAGTAATTGAGCATTTCAGTATTTTTTTCCAAATTTCCTCATGGAATATATGATTAAGTATAGTTTGTCGCCCTTCCATGATCTTGAATTGATAACCCAACTACGTTGAAATATATCTACATCAAATAAAAAAATTGCCTTCGCTTATCATCATATAAGATGTTTGTATAAAATATCACTAGATCAATATATTGAGATGGTCTCTCAGGGAATTAACATAGTACAAACCTGCACAGGGCACAACCTACTCTGTGAGACATTTAGCACTAAATTATCCACGTTTTGATGGAATTTAGCAGCAATCACGTAGGGATATTTTTTTATACGTTGGGAATAACCACATACGTTGATATATAAATAATTCAAGAATTCTATTTTAAAATGTTGCACGCAAATAAAGCATTGTTGTGACTTGAGTTTACGGTGCATAATTCGAAATTTATGCAAAAATCATCTGTAACCACGAGTATTTTTAAATTTGGCTTCATACTCTGACGTCTATTAGGAACAATTTTAGTAATATGAAAAGTGTTTTCTCGTTTAGGAGAAATACATGTACATTTTTAACGAACTATTTCGAAATATACGTCATGATCCATAAAGCCATAAAGTTAAAATAGCATTTAATTGCCGAGATAGTAAATCGGAAATATGCAATTTTGTCGAATCTGTACATGCATAATACTAATTAATACACTTTTGTAAAATTTCATTCAAATGTGTTAAAAAAACGAAAATTGCTCCAACCACTCTTAAGGTAATAAGCTATTGCGGAACCAGCTAAAAGCCCGGTTGTACTATCTCTGGCTAAAGCTCGACACGTCTTGAATAACATGATATATACATTGTGTCCGATAGCTCACATAATACTCTCATGTGCTAATCTGTGAAACGCGAATGTCAGAACCCCTAACATTCAGTTTAAGAGAACTAGAATGCTGCGTCACTTGCGGTTGATTTTAACCTGATATAATAAAGCAGAGCCTGCGAGTGAAGAAAAATAACCCCTCGTACCCCTGCTGATTAAAAAATGGGTCATTCCCATTCCATTCTCAGACATTTTTAATGCGCAGCATACTTTATTAACGTACTGTCGCTTTCTCCGTCGTATTTTTTCCTTAACCAACTTCCGCCTCTCCCCCGCCCATGACGCAAGGCGCGGGTATCCTTTCTCAGAAAAGGACTAGCGGAGCGGAGAGGAACCGTGGGAGTTTTTAAGGAGTCGTAGGGACGGAAGGAAGTTGGTTTTCTCTGGTGCCGAGGGAGATATGGAACTGAGACGAGAGAGAAAGAGAAGAGGGAGAGATGTGGGGTGGAAGATTGTGAATGACTTCGCATTCGGGCCTGTGTGGATTTGTTTTGAAAGCGGATGGGATGAGAAAAGTCCGAAAGGAGGGCTTGGTCCAAACGTTGAGGTGAGGAGAGGAATAACAGTGGCGGGTCGAAAGGAGTGGTTCTATGAACTGGTGTGTGGCTCGAGGGCCATGGTTTTTGAATCGGGAAGCGAAAGACAAAAACATTTTTGGACTCATCAATGGATTGGCAGGGTGGATGGGTTACTCACTTAAATTTTATGCATCAGGCGATATCTTGATGAAATAGAGTACAGATGCTATGTTTTCACAATGAAAGTTTTTGTTCACTTTCCACAGAAATTTTATTTCACCGACCAAGGTTTCGACAAAACTATGAACTAAACTACTAAACCTTGAAAATGACATAGTTTTGTCGAAACCTTGGTCGGTGAAATAAAATTTCTGTGGAAAGTGAACAAAAATTTTATTGTGAAAACGTGGCATTTGGGTTACTCAAGACTGTGATAGAGGCAAAGAGGCTGGGGAAGAGGAAGCAAGAGAATATGTTTAATTGAAGGGACGAAGAAGGATTTCTCGTATGCAGAGGTGAAAAAAGAAACTTTATGAATTAATGGGACCGCGAGAGTGTACAAAAACCAGAAGGATGTTTCTAACTCTCAACAAAACTGGTTGAATACTGTTAACCGTCTATCACGCCGAGTGACCTAGAGGTAACATATAGAAGAGTTTTTTGTTGTCTCTTATTAGTTTTATTTACGTCTGTATGCCTTGGTGACATTAATTATAGAGCCTGGCAACGAAAATATCTCTCATTCGTAACTTTTAATTCCTGATTCTCCCACAAGTGGGGTTACATGTGAAATGACTGAACATGGCGGACGAAAAAAATCTGTGTATAGAGGGTTAAAAAAATGATAGTAGGAACGAACAAGCTTTTTAGGTTCGTTTTACTGTATCAAAACCTGTTTTTTTATCGAGGAGATCGAGTATTTAGAATCAATTTTACACCCATTACATCCAGTGTTGACTCTAGCCATTTTAAAAGTGTGGGAGAAATATCAATTTGCGCCACCTCCGGCAAAGTACTTATTTCACTATATTTTTATTTGAATTTAATTTGTTTTATTTCATTTTTAATTTAATAATTTAAGAAAAATAAATCGTACTTCAATTAATTTACCGGTTGCGAATATTATACCGTGAGTTTATGTGAGAGATACCTAAGTGCCGGACTTAATTATCATTTTCTGATTTTTATGTTTTCCATCCCCTTAGCACAAACAACAACTCGCATTCTGACCTCCACCACGGCCGGCCGTCTGTGGCTTTTGCCCTCGCTGCCCTAGCCTAGGGCTTGCTACATTTACTAAGTACAGGAGTAACTTTTGCATTCATGTTTAAGTACACGTAATACCTCGCAAGCCATCTCTAGGCGTGTTGGCAACTATTAATCTGATACAGTCGCTTATTTCTCCGAAAAAGTCGCTAGTTGCTTACCAGGCGAAATCAATAGAAGTCACTCTTTTGTCGATGGATGCTAATTCACTGTTTGTGCATGTGTTTTACACATAAATGATTAATTTTATCTTTTACATGCCTGAAGAAAGGTGTTGGTGTTATATTTTTCGTAGTTTTTGATAGGCATGCCTACGGCATAACCATTTAATTGATTTTTAAAAGTATTGTTTTCAGCGCTTCTTGGTTTTGTTTCCTATAAACCTACAATGCTAAAATTTTCTGGATATTTTTACGACACATTTAAAATTTTCCTAGGATTCAGATAAAGTCCCACAAAACGACTATAATTGATAAAAACTGGGGATTACCCCTCCCACTTGCTGTCGCTGCATATCAAATGGGAGATAGGGGATACCCTCGTTTTGTCTTAGTCGCGAGGATTTTCAGTGAAGATGGTTTATAAATGTATGTTTAAAGTGACGAATTTTTTCTGCAGTGTTTTCATTCGTAAATAGCTAAAATTCATTATTTTTGTAGTCGAACACAATGAACCTCGAAGTAGCTAGAATTTTCCCCAATTTATAGGTCTTAAAAATAACCTCCTGCTACCAAAGGCTTATTTTAGTTGCAATATTGGCAACACTGCCTCGAGGGTGTGTGGCATGGGGTGATTCCACACAAGGCATTCAATAACGTCCCAGTTCTCGCTGGAACCGCGCTCGCTCCCCTACTCATTAGGTAGAGACAATGAAGCAGTCAGGAGAACAATGAAAGGCCAGACCAGGTAATAGGTGCGCGCTACGTTGTTTACCTACAGTGTGTGGATTCACGTTCTCTTAATTATCATATTTGGATAAATTTTAATTCAATCGTACCATTAGATTACATATTAATTCGCGAAGAAAACAAAATCAGGCGAGACATTTCTAGTGAGCTAAGAAGTAAGCAATGATGATATCCAATTAAACTGGAGAAAATGGGCTTAACTCTATCTATTATAGACGAGAATTGCATTGCAACGATCATACGTAACTTTAATGGTTCTTCTTAATCTTATTTAATAAATCTTATTTTTCGCGAAAGTTATATCTATAGGTTCTGGTATCTATAGGTATATTAGTTATATCTATAGGTTCTGCTATCTATTTCAGTTATCTATTGCTTTCGATTGTGCACGCCTTAATATGTTAGATCTTGCAAAACATGCTGAACGTTCGGCGAAATACAATTAGTTTCAACTGTAACAAAACAGCTACAAACTATCGAGTGTCTGGAGTGTCTTTTAGCTCCGAAAATCGCGGAAAACTGGGCAGGCAATCAGGAAGACCCATTGGCTGGGAGATGACTCTCAAGGACGGACCCTAAGCTGCATGGACACGTCAGAGCTGAAGACGCCAGCAGGATGGCTGGAGAAACTTTTATCCCCAAAAGACACCACTTGGAGGAACATGTAACTTTCATAGTTTATTGAAGAATGTACAATCGATTTCGACAGTTGAGTAGTCTTAAGGTACACCTGAAAGTATACTAGAAGATGGCTCCAATCCCGAAATCGGTTTTTTCTTGGAGTATGTGTACACTGAAGAACGCGTGGGTTATCATTGCAACTTATCGTAAGTGGGTCCAGGGCAAGTTGGCACATGTGACGTCCGGCATATGAAACTAGTGATGTTTTGTACGATTGAGGCTGGAGAATTATTACAAGTTAACATGAATAATTAATATCTAGCGGCGTATTCTCCTTTAGAAATGTCAACAATTCTCAGTCGCATATTAAATATTAGTTTGAAATTGCCAATTCGCGTCAAAAACTTCAGATTATTTATTGTTTTTAATTTGAAATAACGTTTTGAACATGGGTGCTATGGGCATTATCGGCAGCCTCGTCTGCTGTGAGGTCATACGCCTGGAGATTATTCTGGAGACACTTTTCCTCGCCCATAGCGTCTTTATTTTATATTGACTGTACATTATTTAATTAACTGTTAAAGTTTCAAAGTTTGCCTTATTTCAGTGTCGACCTTCCAACATAAAAGGTGCTCAACATTTGAAGTTGCTTTTTACTTATGTTGCAGACTTAACCTATTTGTTTTCAATTCTTTCCTCAACCTATACAATTTTTCAATCTGTTACGGTGTCTCCCTACTAATTCCTTTAACAATAGGGTCAGTCTGCTGTGTTTTTCGCGACAACCATTTAGGTAGAAGGAAAGCACCTTGAATGGAGAGGGCGCTTTTTATGCTGTCCAATACTAGAAGCTGAATTCAGTCCGCCATCTTCGTTAACCCTCATTTTCCTATAGTTCTAGCGGGCTATCGCTCTAATTCTGCAATTTTATTTAGATTTCCGTGGGTAACTTACAGGACATCAACATCCAGTTACTTCTTTAATATGATTTAACTTACATATTTTGCCATTTATTTAAATTAATAAATATCCGCATTGCTGATGTAAACTTCTGTAAAATCGAATGGAATCCATGATACTAGGCAGTAGACATATGTTTCATGAGTTAATTCCCTTACATTTAAAACAGA
The DNA here is from genome assembly GCA_963169105.1 of Ceriagrion tenellum. Lineage (NCBI taxonomy): Eukaryota > Metazoa > Arthropoda > Insecta > Odonata > Coenagrionidae > Ceriagrion > Ceriagrion tenellum. The sequence continues at coordinate 111,098,441 of OY720633.1, read as the reverse complement.
TGGTTGATTTTCCTGCTTTTCATTCACTAATTCTGGTGTTCCGTCGTGTTATCCAGAGGAGAGTAAGGAAAGAGCAGGGTTAAACAGTATGGTTGTTATTTCTGTTGTCAGGTATCGATTCATGACGTACTTAAATCCCTCTCCTTCTACCAAAAAAGGCGTCCTCCCCAAATTCATTCAATAAATAGGTCACACTGCTGTGTATATCGTAATAACTTTTTGTACACCTGGCTGCTCTACGCTGTTCTTCTCTGCACATTGGCGATTAGTAGGGTTGGTAGGTTAGGAGGCGTATGGCCACGTGCGCGTTTTCTCCCCTGTACCCTCTGCGCACTTATACACCAATGGTGGCCGAGGGTAGGGAGGGAAAAAAAGACTGAGCGGGTCAACCCCGTTGTTTTGCTCCGCTGGAAAATCGCTTTCGCGGAGGGAGGGGAGGGATTGGAGCGTTGGTCCAGGGAGGAATGTGGCGGCGGAGTGGGGGGGGGGAAGGGTTTTGGAGTGAGGGGGGGAAGGAGATGAGAGGGGGGGGTAAATGGTGACGTAAGAAGGAGGGCAAGGAAGAGTGGTGTTTTTTAAAATTTTAATCCACGAAAGGAGGGGCAGGAGAAAGCCGATGGAGTGAGGAGATATTGTAGTAGTGGAAGGGGTTATGGCGGATGGGGGAGGGGGGAGAGGGTGTTGGATGAGGGGATGGTCCTCTGCTCCATTCTCACTCACTGCTTTTCAATTCGCGATTAATTGGAATTCCAGGAGTAGGAAAATGAGTAAAAAAAATGTTTATGCTCGGGAGGGAAAAAACAATTCCCTCCCATTTTCCATTTCTCATCCCCAAGGCAAATGAAATGTAAATTTTGGGCAAAGCGTGGAAATAAGAATCGCCTAGCGTGTATATTTATACATATATATTATGTACACATTACGTGAAGATTCATTAATCAAAGGAAACGTCAAAGTTTAAGTAAAACCCCTCTCTACTTCTTTGGATGATCATGAGCTTAGAATAATTAATGTGGAAAATAACTTACCTGCGAATCAAAAAATCAATAACTTGCGTATGAAATTGATTTGGTGCGCTAGCAAATGGTTTTTCAGAAAGAATACGAGTAACTTCTGGATGTGGTCGTTCTTCTCCTAAGGGGAGTCTGTCCTCAGACAGGTTTCAATTGAAATGCTCCCTACATTCTCGTCTATCCCGTGCTGACTCCCTTAGCTCTTCGTAACTCCTATTCATAATATGCGTCCGTCAATATATTATTTTTTCGTCTTCCTCTCCCTCTCTTTCACTCCATCTTTCCTTCAATTATTCTTTTCAGCAGGCAATCGTTCCTCAGTAAGTGTCCCATCCATCTTTCTTACTAATCTTAAAATATTCCTTTTTATACTTGGATGTGATAGGGGTGATAGGGGATGTAGTTTTGTGCATTTTTTGTGTGACGCACATCAGGACAAAAACTGCATACATTTATTCCAGCAAGTTTGGTAGTTGCCCCGAAAATGCCTAATTCTGGTGAGAAATGCCCTTTGAAGAGATCTGGGACCTTATTTACGAAGGACTCGGAAAACCCGTGAATGTCATGCCACTGCCTCAACAAATTTTACTATACCCAACCTTTGAATGAGCCAATTTACAGTTTAAGAGGTTGTGACGTAACATGCTGTCACTTTCGATGCCCGGGATTCCCGAGGACGTACAGAATAGGCCCCCCAAATCTTTTTTTATGTGGGGAGCATAAAATATGAAACGATCTTTCAGTTTTGACAATAATACTCTTGGTAACATATTTAAGAATGCGTCCAAATATTCATTGTGAGAGTTCCGTATTATTTAAATAATATTAAATGCATTTCTGATCGAGCGCTTTTACGGCTTAATAATCCTCTCTTCCAGTTATCTGTCCACATATCACTCAATCACCTCTGCACTGATCAGTGGAAAACTCTCTCTAGTTCTTTTAAACTCACCCTTCAAATCTTGAGGCCATGGCGATTGAACCTGCAGCCTCTAGGTCATCGGGAAAGGGCTTGACCCCACCGCCACCGAGACGGGAGAATCCCCATCGTGACTGGAGAATCCCTTACTACCTGCGTTGCTATTGCTTCGTAATTAATATGTTGCGGTCGAATATCTAATGGGCAAAATTCTTAAAATGACTTTCCCTATCACCTCCAGAAATTATGTAGACTCCTCTACGCTGCACTTCATCATGTTCCACGTCTTAGCTCTCCATCGGTCTCAGGTTAGACCCTGCATTTTTCTCTTGAGTGCCTTTGGTTTGTGCCTTGCGTCCCGTGGACCGTGAAAGGTACGAGCTTGTACTGGCACGATCGTTACATGCTTTTTGTGGAATCATTCCGTGCTCCAATACATGCTCCGAATACATGCTCCAGTAATGGACGTACATGAAAGGAGTGTGCTTCGTTGGTTTGGCCATGTAGAGAGAATGAATGAGATTCGAATAACGAAACAGATATATAAGAGTGAAATGAATGGCGCGAGAGATAGAGGTAGGCCGAGAAAGTTGTGGTTGAGGAAATTCTTGGGAGGAGGAATATTAGGAGTCTTAAAAACAGGAGGGCGTGTATGAAGCAGTGTATGGGGGTAAATGAGGCAAAAGAGGTTTGCAAGGGAAGGTCAATGTGGAGGAAATTATTGAAGCAGAGTTAGGTGTAGAAATGTGTGTTTGTGAGTGAAACTTTGTGACTGTGCCTACCTCGGAAGGGAACGGCGTGATTGGTATGTATGGTATGTACCTGTTTAGGTAGATGGAGAGAGCGCTTGCTATTGTGAACAATGGTAGAAGGTGTAACGTGGGCGTGGCCTATGCGCCATATTTGTTAAATCCGATGGTCCTTGAGCACTTACGGGCTAATTTTGCAATTTTACAATGTTTTCCTTCGATAGCTTACTATAAATTAGTATGCATTAACTTTTTATATGGATTCTTCTTACATATATAATTTACTTATTTGAGTTAATAAAAATCCGAATTCATGGTGAATACTTTGGTAAAATCCAGTAGAATCTACTGCAGTAAGTATACAATATATGTTTCTTTCCTCAAAATTCAAACAAATTGTGGATATTTTCGCTATTCTTTCGACAATACGCCCATTCCATCATTATCTTAACTTTTTTTGTCATTGTAGAAACTGGTTAGTTGAATCCATTGAGATATATGGAGAGGGCGCTTGCTATGGCTGCCAATGCTTAAGGCTTTGATGTGCGTGAGGCCTGTCTACCATCTTGGTTAACCCTAATTTTCTAGTAGCTTTTACGAGCTGCCGCGCTAATTATGCAATTTGCGATGTTTTCCAATGATGACTTATGAAAAATCTGCTTCTTTTGCATGTATTCGCCTTACAATAATTGTTTGTTTGTTTAAATCAAAAATGATCCGCCATCCAGGTGATAATTATAGTAAAATCGAGTAGAATCCTCAGCACTAAGTAGCCAATGTATGATCAAGAGTTATCTGCGGTGAATTTCAAACAGATGATCAATATTCTTGCTTTACGTCCGCTAATTAGTCCATTTCGTCGTGTTATCCATAGGAAAGTAATAAGAGAGCAGGATTAAACGCCATCTTTGTTTGTGATTTCACGGTTGTAATTTCGGTTGTCAAGGCTTTAGTTTTATGACGTAGTTCCATCTCCATGTACCTCAATGGCTTGCTCCCCTAATTCCTTCGTAGGGGAAAAATTGAGGGAAAAGTCCCCATAGGAAGACCCAGGAGTAAGTCCATTGACCAAGATAAGAGGAAAGTACTTAGAAAGTGATACCAGAAGGTAAGACAGCTAGCATTAGATAGCGAAGAGTGGAGGACTGCAATCTACCAATCTTAGGATTGAACGACCAATGATGATGCTATCCGATGGAGGGTAACGGGTGAGGTAACGAGGGGATGTGGAGGAAGGAGGTTTGAATAAGGGTATTCGAGAAGTGGTTGGCGAGGAATAGAGGAGGCATTTAGGGAGGTGACTCGGCGGAAAGCCCTCGTAACCTTCATTTTTTATCGTTTTTTTTCTCGGAATGGGGTAAGCAAGCAGTCCGGTGGGTAGGGGGGGTAGGGTGGTACATAACACATCCGGTCCGTGGTCCTCTTCAGGTTTCTCCCCTCCCCCGCTCAAGGACGCCAGAGAGCAAGGCCGGGAGTGGACAGGCGACCCATTTCTTTGGCCCGGGGCAAACTAGTTTCTAAACACTGGAGAGATGGGGACATTACCGCGAGCGAGAAGTAGGAGAGGAGGAGAAAGGCGAGCGTTCTGCAGAATTAAAAACAGGGGAGACGGTTCGGAGAAATAGCCGCATTCAGCTCTGGCCACGGAAGCGGAAATTTTGTGCGGGAGGGCGGGGAGCACAGGTTGTGGAGAGGAATGCTTTTGTGTCCATTTAAGGTGGAGTCTAAACTCTCATCGATCCGGGGAAAATATCGATTAACCCCCTTGGTCATTTTAGCTCCATGGAAGGGCCTAGGGCAACGTTCTAATTATTATTCCTCATCAAAGAACTTTTAAAAATTATCACGTAGCCGTTGTAAGAATTTTTCATTAAGGAAGCCCTGATACAATTTCAGCCCTTTCCGAGCTAGATTAAAGTCTATTAAACTTCAAAAATAATCTTCGCGTTCCACTTTCATGATCCATTACTCTTGTTTTTTTTTCCTTTGAGAGGGTGTTCTTTTTTTTTAAATAGGGACACAAAAGGCATCGGTCATGAATACATGCTGAGCTTACGAACGCAATTGATCGCAATATCTTCATCAAGCGAGCCAGGGAGTGAGACTAATGGGTGAGATTTTATTGAGACGTACAATATGTACCAATCAAGTCGTTTTGTTTTGGGTCAGTCAGTTAAAAGATCCTACATCTTGGTCGTAGGCCTTTTAAACAGATTGTCTGTTGATAATTTCTGTTACATATTGGCCTGTATTTTTCATGCTCGAGCGACAGCCGTACAGATTCCCTCTTAGCCGCCCTCTTGTGTTTGTGTCTCCTTGTGAGAATCTTGCAACTACATCTACTTCTGTGAAATAGCATATTAGCCACCACTAGAGTGTGGAATCGGGTGATTCCACACCAGGCATAGGGCACTCATCCCAGTTATAATCAGAACCGCGCACTTTCCCTCGGCCGGTAGGCGCAGGCCAAAGGCAGTCAGAATATTAGTGTGCAGTCAGACTAGAAACCATGAGAGTGTTACGCTTGTAGTTACGAGTGCAGAAGGAGTGTGCTGTTAGTAACGATAGTAAAATATTGAGTGCTAGTACAAAAAATACTCTACGTAGTCGGGGTCAAAGTGTCATAGAATTTATTCATCATAAATATTCGTGCCTCTATTTGTACATGGAAAAAATGAAATTCTAAATCTATCGATTCCTTAATTTTATGCCTGTGATAGTGTCTACAATAATAGTTTGGCTCTTGCGAAACATGTTGAACGTCCGGAAAACAATAGTCTACGTCAAACTTTCGTAAAGACTTTAACTTGTGTTTTTTCTTCGATTAGATAGAGATTCCCACCATACTTCACTATAAATATATATATTTACTTTATGTCTCTTACGGTGATTACGACGCTTTGTAATTTACTGAGACGCCTCATGGATCCCTTAGAAACATTTCTTTTTTTCCATTTCCACTCCCACGTCTTATCCTGCCCTGACTGCCTCATTATAAAAATATATTACTTTATACGAATAATCACTTAAATTATTCAATTTTACTGCTAAGTTTATCGCAACAACTTTAAAAAAATCAAGCTGCTTTCCGATTTCTTCGATCCACACCTGAAACAAGTCATACTCTGAAGGAATCTTCCATTCTTGAAATGTAATATATTTCGGAAATTGAAGTTTCAAGTTAGTTGAGCGCCGTGTTCCCTCTACCTATCCCCTGATGCGTTGACACCCAGATTCATTCCTTTTCTAGAAGGATTATTGTTAATAAAATTGGGAGTAGGTCCTTCTGGCGACAGCTTGCGGCCGGAATGACGAAACCGGAGTACATGTCTTCCAGAGAGACTTTTATCTTCTTTTTTTTTGCCTCACTGAATACTTTGGTATTCAACTTGTCAACGTGCCGACGGCTTGATTTTTGTCATAGAAGGGGCGTCGAGGCGATAGGCGTTGAAAAAATACAAGAAAATGCTAATTAAATTCTAACGGAGGAAAGGAACCACTCAGAAAACTTTTTATCATTCCCTTATCGAGTCCCTTTAATGAGCTCATTGATGCGAGAGTCCAGCACTGTCCTCCTCTCTCCTGAGGGTTCCTTTTGATGAGCATTGGGAAAAGGTACGGTTCCTTAAAAATGAATTGGTAATTATGATGGTGATAATAATAATAATAATGAGGACATGAAGGGAGCGTATCAGCGTGGATGGAACATAGAACCATGCGCCGAATAAAAAAATAAGGAGGAATAGGGAGGAGGAAGATGAAAAAAAACAACAACTGCGTATCACGGATCCCTTAGAAACAATTCGTTTTTTTTTCCATTTCCACTCCCACGTCTTATCATGCCCTGACTGCCTCATACCCACACACACAAAAACACACACAGACACACTCCTTATATTTTTTTTAGGCGAGCAGTGGAAATAATTCCGAAAAATAAGCCCGCGAGAGAAAAGAGGGGTAAAAAAATAATATTATTACTACCTACGTGTTTTTTTTAAATAATTTTTTTGATATTTTCTCGCCTTCTCATTGTGCGTATTCAGGGGTACCGTCTCTTCCCCTTTTTCCTCCTTCACGGTTCCATTGGCGTTCTTCTTTTCCTTGCGTTATTCTCCTCCTCCTCATAGCGAAGCCCTTTCCAGTCTCCTGCCGCTCACCCTTCCCCTCTCTCTCCCTCCCCACCCCTACGTCTTCCTCCCCGCACGCCTTTTCCCCCTACCGCCCTTTTCCTCTCTTGGGGTTTAAACAAAAAACAAAAGAGGTGGCGAGGATCGAAAATAAAGACCCCAGCGGAAAGACACTGGAGGAGGAAGGACTGGGGGAGAGTGAAAAAAATTGCGGAGAAAAAGAGGGTGGAGGATTGGAGGTGGGAGTGGGAGAATGTTTGAGAATGGGGATGAAAAAGATGAGAAAAGGATTCGGGGTTTGTTTTTTTGCCCTCCTCCCTTCACCCCCTTTCTCGCATCCTTTTTTTCCCTTTCCGCGAAGAGAATCCCCGGGAGAAAGTACGGAGGGCTCAATCTTCCCAGTGTGTGCCCTCAGCTATTCTCTACTCTTCATCTTTAGTACCTTTATGCGCAAATGCCGAAGGAGGACTGAGTGTAACGAAGGTTAGCAAGGCAAAATTTATTAGTTTTAGCGTGTATAGAAGGGTGGGGCGAAAAACAAGCCAACTTCATCCGATCACGAACTTATATATATCAAAAGTTGCCTTTCTAGTGTGGAAAGGACGGCGTGAAATATTTATGCTGTGAAATCATATCTTTAATCTCCGCATTTGTTCTAAATTTTTGAATTTTTACGAAAAAAATCAATATTTTCATTATTTTGTGTTTCAAAAATATTTCCTTTGCCCAGTGTTAATACAACTTACATTAACTAATCATTACAATTGTGAAATTTCGGTTTTTCGTAAAAATTTATGTTTTTAGGTCTTCTGCGTAGGCCTTATATGTATTACATACTAATTAAGCATAATTTTTGCATTCGTATTCAACGTATTAACAGTGATTCTGTGAACATAAGGACTTTTATACAATTAGGGGAATTTTTGTAATTATGAAAATTTAATTTTTTTTCGTATAAATTCAAAACTTGAGGCCTTATGCGCGGACTGAAGATATTATTTCACAGTCAAAATATTTCGTGGCGTTCTTCCCACATTAATGCCAAAAGACAACTTTTGAGACCAACCCGTTTATGGTGGGAAAAAATTTACGTTTTTTCGTTCCACCCTAAGGTACGGGCTTGGGCCATATTTATTGAAAAAACTTACATACTTGCCTACATATCAATTGATTCTAAATGTTCTTTCGGAATAAAATAATAAAAACGTCTTCATCGGCGAGGATGTCATTTTATTAATGAAAGTATTGGGGAACTAAGCCCGTTACTTTGAATTGAGTTATCTAGTAATAACTTGCAAAATATTTTTAGCTTGTCAGACATTTCACTTTTAAACTTCCTATTATAATTCACCATAAGAAGAAATGCGAATATGGAGTTTAACACGACAAGACAGAAATCTTAAGGTGGCTGTTGGTAACCGTGGGGTAACCGTTGATCTTTTGAGTGCATATTAAAAAATGTTTTGAGTTAGCCAAAAAAATTTTCTGAGATAGAATTTTAGATGAGTGCATCTGATAAGACTGTAACCATGCAGAAATTTATGGAAATGACTCAAGAGCCTGTTTATTTTTTCCCGTAAATGAAACTTGTAATAAGTAAAGTTTCGGCGCGGAATTCGAAATTTAGACAAAATTTTATGGAAATAATTTTTAAATTTATGGGATCCGCCGCCCACGATGATAAGAAATAATTATTTCGCAATTTGACAAAAATTCCTTTTTCAATCGAATTATCACGATATAAAAATCTTATGCGCTAAGGCTATGTGTTTAATAGCCAATAAACTAAATAGGTATTATTAAATTTTTTCACTTTCTTCGATATATATCAATAATGAAAACACGCATCCGAAGAATAGTTGAGGTGGCTGGAGCGATTATTTTCTACGTAAATACTTGTCTTTATATAGACAATAATCGCTGCTTCCTATTGAATTTATGTTTGGTTCTGTGAGAAAGGAGACGGTGAGAGACAGATTAGCTAAGTGTACCTCGAAGAGGCCTCCAAGGCGAGAGAAGAGAGGAGAAAAGGAGAGAATTAGACACGGAACGTGGTGGTTGAAAGTTAGTAAAAACAGCCGTGACTCCCCTCTCGCGAGCCGAGAAGGCGTCCGTGGAATAACATTTATGGGCACAAGGAGAGGAAGGAAGGGGGCGTAGGGAGAGGAGAGGGCGATGGGTGTGGAGGGGGAAGGGGGAAGGAAAGAAAAACGCGAAAAGAAGAACAAAGGACACGTGGAGGAGGGTGAAAGGGACATTTACTTTTTTCTTTAGTTTTCGGCACGAAGGATGGCAACAGTCCCGCCATCCTTCGCACGTGTTGGTGTTAAGGGTGGTCCCCAAGCCTCGAGTGTAGCGAAGATAGATAATTCAGTTAGCCTTTTCGAAACCTTATTTATATGACCGAGAGTAGTGAAATTGTCCGATCACATGTAACTGTGGTAGTGGAGCATTTTCACAGTTGCGCTGTATTAAAGTATAGGGGACTCTTCATAGTGGAAGTATCCCTTGAGATAAATGGAGAGGACGCTTAATACGGTGATCTGTCCGCCATCTTTGTTTACCCCGATTTTTCTGGAGGTTTTACGGGCTGATACACTAATTTTGCATTTTTGCAAACTTTTCCCTCAATAGTACTATAAATAATTATGTACTTACTTCTTTAATATGCATTATCCTTACCTATATATTTTTACTTATTCTGGGTCAAAACTATGGTATTTTTGAGTAAAATCCAGTGTTAAAGGCAACCAGTGTATGTTTCAAGATTTACTTGCTTTATATTTCAAACAGATGGTGGATATTCTTGCTTTACATTCACTAATTCGTCTATTCCCGCGTGCTATCCAAAGGAAAATAAGGAGGTAAGAGATCGGCTAGATGGTTGTTTTTCGGTTATCAGGCTGATATTTGATGAAGTTATTCCCTCCCCATCCACCTAATGAAGTGTCCATCGTAGACTAAATATTTCCACCAGTGTGAGCTTGGTGGTCTCCGCGTTTGGCCACCAGTTTTAGTATCCTAGGTCGAAAACCTTAGATGCCAACTTTGAAGAGGATAGTCGCATCTCTAAAATGCTCTCTGTGACTCTTAATCGAATTTTTTTTCATTCAGTTCCCCTGAAAAGTGCAGGTGCTATCAGTATATTTCGATGCAGCTTCTTTTGGATCGTAATGATTCTCGTTTTGCCGGCTGCTGACGATTTCAAACCCTCTCAGGGAAATTCTAATTTTCTCGGGAAATTTAGATGTCATGTGCTCTTCTCTCGCCTTCGCCAACCCCCTTATCTTTTTCTTACGCTCTTAATGTCCATCATAGCGTCCATGTTCCCGGCATTTTGGAATATTTTGGAATCAAGCGCGACTCACTGCTAAATAAACACAAAGAAGAGTTTGATATTTTTCCAGCGAATTTTGCTGGTTAAGTTCTCTCGAGTTACCAGCCAAGAGAACTTCGTCAGCGATGGAAACCCAAGAGAACTCCTATCAGTAATGAACACAATACGGGAAGAAGAAAAGGGAGTAGACAAAGAGAAAGACCGCTAATAGAACAAATCAAGTAAATCTTGAAGGACCCATAAGTGAATAATATGTCGGAATCGAGCGGTTGGCAGGGAGTGGAATGGAGAACTACTGGAAAGCAGTATTTGCATCTTTGGATAGATGGCTACTGATGGCGATTACATCCAGGGTGGAATTTCGTACAGGTAATGAGAATTCTCGATGATTTTGAATATCATCTTTGTGTTTGAACTTCATATGTAAAATATAATTATGGCTATTTCAGTAATTTGAAATTAGCTGCAAAGCGATTGTCAGGGCCGGGAAAATTCGGCAGTGGGCTAGGGAGTGCGTACCCTTGCCTTGAAGCGAAGGCATTTGTACAATAGGTTGATGCAAATGAAGAGTGGTGAGTCCCGGATCATCATCGGCCGGAATGCCATGGCCACTTGATGATTAATGAAAATCGTCATGAAGTACAACTTTTTTTTCCAAGTTTTTGAAATTAATTAAATAGTAATCGTGGACCCAAAACGGAGCTAATTGCGGTACTCTGCGGCAGCTTTCTCTCCAAGCAGTGTTAATTAAATTCTCTCTCAAAAATAGTTGAAAATCAAAACAAAATGCCCTAAGATCAGAAAAAAATGATTCTTTGTTAAAGTTGTAGTGTTTTTTGGATTGGACACACCCTGGGACATAATGGGTTTGTGAACAATATAATTAAAGGTAAATTAGAGGAAAAAGTCCCCAAAGGAAGACACATAATTAAGTTCATGGGCCAATTACAGAAAAAAGAGCATAGGAAGAGATACCTGGAGTTAAGATATATTAGATAGAGGGCTGCAGTCAACCAATCTTATGATCGAACGACTAATGATGAACAATGCTGTCATTGAGGCGAAATTTCTAAAATATAATTCTAGCAACATTTATATAACTGCATGTATGGATATTTCCGTAGCATAAATAGTTGTCCTCAAGTGAAGTGTGTTCCAACGTCATTAAAATGTGCCCTCAAATATTTAAGATTAGGGATCATTTCACCTTAAGTGTTCCTGGAGGGACTCGGCCATCTTCTTCTCTTTTGTTGTATAGTTAACGGAAAAGAATTCTGAAGGCTTTTAAAGCATGTTCTTTCAATGTTGCTCGATGAAAAATGAACAGATTTTCTTCTAAACGCAAAAAAATACGTATCTTGATTCCTTAAATGTTTCCTTACAAATATTGAAGTATTATGGTGAATAAAAAAACACGTATTCACATTCGATTATCGCTAAAATTTCGTCTTCTGTGCGGTAAATCCGTCTTAACAATGCTTTAATTTAGACGAACATTTTGAAATTATTTATGTACCATCATATTTCAAAGTATGTGTTCATTTCTACTGTATGTAAAGGCATTTGTACATAAGGGTGGCTCAAGTATTTTTTAGCCTTACTTTCAAAGTTAGCAAAATGTTCTCTCGGTGACTTAGGTGTCGCGCTCCAACCGCCTTAAACTGTAGCTGATGTTATACCTGGGCTCAAGGAGGAATTTTCCTGATTTTTCGTACCACTTTTCTCGGGATCCGGGAACACGAGAACGCAGAAAAAACCGGGAACGGGCGGTAAAGAATTCCCTGCCAAAACCTCCAGTTTCTCTCGCGCACTAATTATAATCGACAAGCACAGCTGTCGTGCTTAATGAAATATGGGCAAGAAAAAAAATCGGCTACAGATCAAACAAAAAATCCCTGATTAGGCATTATTGAATGTTATAATCGATAATAACGGCTGAATTATTTATGCAATTTTAGCTGGTTCTGAATATTAACGGTCTCGTTTTATTTTTGGACTCGCGTCACGGGTGTAGATATATGACCACCATATATTTGGGGATTAAATTGTTTCATTTGGATGCTGATGGCGCTGAAATAATTTTGGCTTTTAGAATTATGGTCGGATCTTTCATTAGGAAAATGAGGTAAATTATTCTATACGCAGTATCGCGCACGGGATCGTAGTATAATAAAACCAAGTGTGGAAAAGAACCAGGAAATGAATTGAACCCAACGTGATTCGAGTATGGATATCCGTATTGATGGGTCACGTTTGCTATCCAAGCCATAGCGTCAAGTCATCTGGAAATCCGAGTTGGCTTGTGATACAACTGGCTGACTTACGTATCGGGCCATTGTGGGATATGGCTTTGGATTTTGATCGAATTAAAAGATTTTAACAGTGAATATAAACCCTTTTGTGCTATGATAACATCTAGCTCACTGCATGATTCGTCATAGGTTTTTGATACCTTTATGCGTCATTTGGCGTCATGAGAGAAGTGTAACGTGGGCAGTGGAAAGTTTTACTTTGGAGCTTAGGGTTGAGAGAGTCTCTGGTTTGATTCCGGTGGGTGCAATCATTATTCATCATTGGTTGTTCAATCCTATGACTGGTTGACCGCGGCCCTTCATCCTTACCTATCTAATGCTAGTTCCCTTACCTCCTCGTATCTCATCCTATGTACTTTCCTCTTTATTTGGTCCATGAAATTACTCCTGGGTCTTCCTCTGGAGACTTTCCCCTCTATTGTCTTCAATTTTGTTCTTCACAAGCCCATTGTGTCTCAGGGTGTGTCCAATCCATCTAGTTCTTTTCTGTATGGTGTCCGATATGGTCCTTTCCTCTTCTACTCTTCTGCAAACCTCATTATTTCTTATTTTGTCCGCCCATTTTATCTTCAGCATCCTCCTCCATACCAGATCTCGAAGGCTTCCAGCCTCTTTTGGTCAGCTTTTCCGATGGTCCATGCTTCCGATCAATAGAGTGCTGCCCCGCGCGAACCTTTTCGCAGCAATCATTATTATTGAGGGAAAAAAAAATCTTTTGGTATGAGAGTACCGAGAAATGGCATAGCTACGCAGCACCATCGGTGGTAGGCAGCAGTATCACTAGAAGACACCGTTGAGGTAGATGGAGATGGCGCTTGCTCTGTTGGCCTATGCTTGAAGCTAGAGCGTGGGCGTGATTTGTCCACCATCTTTCTTAACCCCGAATATCCTTCAACGCTAACGGGATGACTCACTAATTTTCCAATTTTAAGTTTTTTTTCTGTAGTGCAGCACAGTTGCATCTCAGCCCTCTCCACTGCTCAGTCTTTACAGTACATTTACAGTGCAAATCATCCGTAACAATTGAACCTCAATACCGTCCAGTACAGTTAGGAGGACTGGAACTGCCCTACTTGATGAGTTTAGTACGGTTTTTGCTTATGTATAGTACATCCGCAGACGACATTTTTATCTTTGCTAAGTCAGCGCAAGATCACCGGATAAGCCAATGACTTGTTTTCCTCTTCCAAAGATCGCCAAAGTAATATCAGCCCCAATTTTTTAAAATCTCCAAATAACGATCGCCAAAAAAGGCAAAATTCCTGAAATGACAAAATTTTATCGCCGAAACTGCAATTGACGGAGATTACCGAGATTTGTTCGTATTTTTACTGCCCAGATCGTTGAATCTGGCAAGCCAGCACAGAACTGCGATGTGGAAGACAAGTAAAAACTATATAATTTTCTCATGGGACGGCCTAAGTAGTGGATGGGTAAGAATTACGAGGACTTGTGATAAAATGTCCTCCCGTTTGGTTGTTTCATAGAGATCACTCAGGAATAAGTCGAAGGAGTACTGTTAGACTTAGGTAGAAGGTAAATGCTAAATAGATTTCAGTTGATGGTGTTGATTTTGAAAACGATAATAAATTTAGAATCAAAAATATTTCAACTGCTGTTTTTATATGCTTGGAAACTGCCACGCGCAAACAGAAATGGCGAGAAAACTAGCTGGAGGACAGGCAAGGGATCTGCTAAGAGAATAGGCTTTACATCTGCAAGAAACTCGAAACTTCGCTCTTGACGAAGGCTATTAGTAACGTGAAATAATTCCCTGTAATTCAAACTGGGGACTCTCAAACTTCAGCTCCAGGTTTTAAGTCTCGACTCAAATTTATTTCTGCTCACTACACACGTCTTTCAGGACGCCAGAAGACTTCAAACACTTATGACGGAGTTGGTAGAGGGGTAAACTTTTTTTTGAGCGCAAAAGGGTTGATATTCACTGTGAAAATCTTTTAATTCAATCAACATCCCAAGCCTAAGACGATGGAACCTTGCGTTTGCAAGTAAGAGAGAATATAATGATTACCATTCATAGAATAGAGATTCTGAGAGACCCTCCAAATGAATTAATTTGATCAACGGTCGCTGTTCGCCCTTATCTCCTCGCGTTGTCAAAGTTACAACAAGGCATAGTCTCAAGTCAAGTTGCACAGTAAGTGTCGCTCATTGACGTGACGGGATATTAGGTTGTGCAGTTACTCAGTGAGGAGAGTCATCGCTCAGGTCATTTAAGCCGTTTAGAGCAAGTGGATAATGAGCAGTATGCACGTATTAGAGGGCTGAAGCCGGGGAACCTCGACGGGTCGTCATTTACCTGTTCTCTCAGCGAGGCGCCAATGTGTCAGGACTTGAACATTCTGTCTCGTGGAAGGGCCGATGTAATGGATGTGTGGAGCGTGAAACATTACGAGAGCAATGATAAAATGTCCTCCCGTTTGGTTGTTTCATAGAGCTAACTCTGGAATTAGTCGTGAGGCTCTTAGTTTTCTATCGGTGGGAGGTAAATGGTAAAAATGTTTTCGTTTATGGTGTGGATTTTGATGATACTAATAAATTTAGTTATCAAACAATTAAATTTGCTACATATTTTCTTGCTTACCTCCGCGGCCACTCAAACCGTTACAGGTTTTTCGTCTCACCAACAATTGTACGCCATCTTTCTGTGCCTTCCATCGTCACTGATTCCGATCTTTCCTATAATTTTTTAGACTTTTCCCAAAACCTCTGTATGGGTCTTCCCAAGGGTCTTTTTCCTTCAGGTCTCTCTGTTAAAATTTCTTTCGGCATAGTTACTTCATCTCGTCTGGAGACGTGGCCAGCCTATCTCAGACATCTTGATTTAATGAGAGCTATAAAATCAGGATGTGGAAAAAATTCTCTTGGTTATTTGTTTGTTTTTACGCGCCACTGTTTACCTCCTTTCACTGCTACTACTATTGTTCTCAGAACGGTATCTTCAAATGTGATTAGTTACCTATTCATTAATTTATAACGCCGACATTTCTGAATCGTAGAGGAAAACTGCCTAATTTACAGCATTGTAAATATTCCACTTTGTTATTATTGATAATATTTTGCTTTTGAGGAGTTTTATTGATTGTTCTGGATTCTATTTATTTTTCTTTATTGTCTTGATTGGTGATTAATCCCAGATATGTGTAAAACTCTGGCAAAAAATTTTGTCTCCTACTCTTAGCGGAATTTTCTCATAGTTGCCTTTTCTTTCTACTCTCAGTTATATTTTCATCACTTACTTAATTATCAGTCTTAATGGTGCGGCTTGAGTTATCAGTTCCTCTGCAAGATGCCTAGGGTCATTTTTAGTTTCAACCATTAGAATAAAAATCACCAATAAAATCAAATTTATGACGTTTTTATGCTGTTCATGAATGCTTGATATGCTTATATACTTATATAATATGGATAAAATAATAATATAGCACACAAACAGAATAAAACTTAATAAGTTTGCTTTTACTGATGATTTGGTACTAATGGCAGAATGTAAATATGACTTAACCATCTTGCATAGGAACTGATATCCCAAGCCGGACTATTAGGACTGGCTGTTAGTGATATATTCCAAATTGCCTAAAAGTAGGAAGAGATGGTAATGAAGAGAACAATGCGCCAAGAGCAAACAAAGGGAGAGAGAGAGAGAGAGAACACTGCTAGTAGGACAAGCTAGGGATCTGCAAGTTACTCATAAATACACTCTTGTCAAAAGTCTACTGGAATATTCGCTTATCTTGAGTTACAGGATGACTCAAGATATACTTTTCTACCATAACGCAACGCCATTTTCTTTTTTACCTGAACGCCGACGCGGTATCAATGAAGTGAATAGGGTAAATATGAACGTGTTGGATTAAGTCAAATACCTTGACTGCAAATCAAGATTTGGGTAAACAGTCTTAAATATTTGCGTCGCTGAAATGAAGAAGCCAGGATTTATCGAGCGAGTCGTAGGTAGTTCCTCCGGTCAAAAAGTGAAATAGAGGCAATTTTTGTTTTGCTTTGTTCAGGTCCATATAGAATTCGATGCTGGAAATCGGGTTCCCTGTGCAGAAAGATTTAATTTGCGAAATAAATAAAATACAAATGAAAGCCGCGCGCTCCATTAATAACTGCTTCGAGCAAACGGAGAGAGTTACACTGTTGTTTGAAGGACTGGGTTGCAGAACCGTGAGCTCCTCGCGAGGGTGGAGTTATTGGAAAAATTCGGTTCAGGTAGGTATGTTTCAATGCGGATCGGAGGATATTACCTTGGCCCCGCGCTATATCTCTGAGACGAATAGAGGCATGCCCTAGTGACGGGTGTAAATATACCTTCTTTCCACGCACCAGTAGTGACTCTAGACAAAACAGAGCGTGAGTCTAAAGCCGTTTTCACTTGAGCAACCCCGAGAGTAGATAAATGAAGATATTCACCATTAAAATAGTTCGATGTAAAAACTCAAATTTGCGGAAACGCATGAACTTGTGGCCATAAAATAGCCTCTTTCCTAATTTGGAGCATTTGTCTACGCTTTTGTCCAGCCACATACTCGCGCGGGTACATGCATCGTGTGAATACGCCATAAGACACTGCGAAAGCATACAATTCCCCGTCGTCAAATTTTCTGTTTCTTTCTCTGTTGCCTTCACTTAACTCGGCCGGTGTCCTGACACACCGTGCAACGCAAATTACCAAAAAATGACGTCGTGAGTGAATTGACTACGAGTGGCGGGCGTAGACGAGAGAAAATAACAACAACCTTAGCCAGTTTGATTAACTTCAAGCTAGAACATTTATATAACAGACAAGTATGTATTAGAGTATAATTGAAAACAAGCCCGTATGCTAAACACCGTAGACGTGATCTATAGAAGACGATCACAAGTCACCACTCCAGCACGTCTTTTTTCGTCCGCGGTCAGTTTCAAAAGAGGCCGGTACCAGCGTAGAGACTACGCGGCTGGTGATTGAAGGGGGTCAGCTGACCAACGCAAGAGTTTGGGAATTAGGGGAATCCTTGTCGGGTCGTTGATTGGCGGAGGAAATGGCGCTAGCGTTGAGTCGGCCAGAATAGAGTGCGCCACTATCACTTTCAGTATAAAAGTGAGCTGATCGTTCCATCGCGGACAGCGGACGCGAGACAGCGAATCGCGAGGCCACAAGGCGCGGGGGGCAGTCGCGTACGGCGTTTGTGAGTTTTTGGCGATGAGTGGTTTTTCTGGCAGAGTGGTTTTTGCAAAATGGTGCAGGGGGGAAATTTTGGCACAACCGTGGCACTCGTTTCTATGACTGCTCACTGGATAGCATGTAAATTTACATGTCTGTGGGACATGCAATAGCCACTAAATATGAGAAGTTTGCGATCGAATTGATACGTTCAAGAATCTTCATTAGAGCGCGGTAGGTTGGGAACGCTGATCTATAGAATAAAAACCCTCACTGGTCATCCCTTTCCTAAAGGCCGCTATACACGGAACATTTAATTGTACTAATAAATGCATCAACTTTTTCATGAAGAAAATCGTACCGTATAAAGTGGAAGTTTGTATGATTGTGTGAAATACTGAGTGGGAAATAGAACCTGCTAAAATTGCATTCATTTTCTCGCACATACATTTCATGATACATTCGTTTGAACTATAAAATGGCGACACAGAGAATATTATTTTGTCACCTCACTCAATTTCTAAGTCCGACAGAAGCGGTAAAATCTGAGAGACACTTTGCAAAACGGATAGGTATAAAACATGTTCTTTCCACGCACAATAACAGAGAAGGAAAAGAGGAAGATGACTGGGGTGCATTCATTGCTAATGCAGTGTCTTAGATATATTCGTTGAATCATGCGTGACTTCATGGAATTTACTATATGTTGTAAATGAAGTAACTTCGTTATTCTACATAAAATTTATGTGAAATAACAAAGTCGCTTCATTTGCAATATACAGTGCCATAGACTCGAGTTTTGTTTTTGTTAAAGTCACTAATGTTGCGTGGAAAGAAGGACCATAATTAAAACTGTCCTTTACTGAAAACCCTCGCGTAATATAATTCACCAATTCTCCTCATTAGTACAGGGATGGTGTCCTAACACTCCTTGCCACACGCCCATGTGGCGGCTCGCAGGGTTGTCTGTCGATGTAGATTCTTAAAAGATGCTTTCCTTGCCATTTTTCTATTTTCTCTGCCTTTTTAGCGGCTGGTACCCTAACCCTCCGTCCTCCCTCTCCCTTGCTGAGGTTCGCGAGGGTTG
This sequence comes from Ceriagrion tenellum, assembly GCA_963169105.1. Classification (NCBI taxonomy): domain Eukaryota; kingdom Metazoa; phylum Arthropoda; class Insecta; order Odonata; family Coenagrionidae; genus Ceriagrion; species Ceriagrion tenellum. The sequence goes on along the minus strand of OY720633.1, from coordinate 111,079,727 downwards.
CGAGCAGACGTGGATGCAGAAGTAGGGCACGAGTGAGGAGGGATGCCCACGGGATCCTTCCAATCCCGGAAACCAAACTTGATCCCTGGCTGCGGTGAGAGAGGGAGAGAGAGAGCGTACCTAAACTCCATCGTCAGCTCTAATCCGATCTCTTGAGTGGTCCGAACCCTCGAACTTTGGTCCATCCGGTGAATATCCCACGCGCCAAGCCAAACCTCCCCGCTTGCCAATTCGAGAAGGGAGGACTAACAATGACGAAGCTAAAAAATAATTTTTTTTGGGAATGGGCGTTCGTCCACATTCCAGAGACGTTTGCCTTCAAAATTGGGGCTCGAATCGGTGGCTTCGACGCGCGCGGTTCTCTCAACCTGTACCCATAAATTATGCTATTCGATTTTCAAAAAAAAAATTTTTTCTTCGTAAATCGATTCGGCGTTGCCTGTGGCATTCGCAAATGTGTCAGACAACATAGGGTGGTTTGCACCGTTTTCGAGAGGCGAGTGCTTGGTGCGGAATTGGAATATTTGTATGATGGATGAGTGGAGGGAAACCCGATGTTTCTTCATTATTCGTTAGTCGATTGGCGGTGGGATCACGGTTCCTTCTTACGCGGTGGCGTCGTCAAAATCCAACACAGACCGCTCATAGACACTGTACTAAGAATGAACTCCAACGACTAATACGGGTGATTTAAATCACCATTTAGTGCTAAGATTGATTGACTCTTGTCCGCCATTCTGCCTTGTCTGTCTGGTGTTAGTCCCAGTTCTCCGTGGTGGGTCTTCTTGCGTACTTATATCTTTATTTGTCGAATGAAGTTTTCACTTGCACTTCTTCCTGGGACTTTTCCATCTGCCTCTCCTACAATGATAACCTTTACAAACCCCATTGTCTCAGGGTGTTCGAAGTCTTTCTGGTTCTTCTTTTCTATATTGCGTTCCATATGACCATTTACTCTTCTTTGGAGTTATTGAAATCACCTGACAAAACGTGAATAATGACAATCACGTTGTATTTCCCATGAGCCCTATCGAAAAGTAGATATAACACGAGCCAAAGCTATATGGGGAGCCACGATCGCGCTCTAGAATTTGACAAAGGAAACCCCGTATCTCCTAGGATTAAAACTCAGGCCAGTGACATTTTAGGAATACGGGTAAAATCTCAAAATTCACACACTGTTATACCTGCCGATTTCTTAATGGACATATGCCAAGGTGAGATCACTCGCTGCCGGCAGTAATATGCTATTTAACACTCTCCTAGTTTCTCGTCTGACTGCACACTGTTATCCTGACTGCCTTTAGCCTGCTCCCAGCGGCTGGGGGAAGGTGCGCGGTTCTGATTTGGAATGGGATGAGTGCTGAACGCCTGGTGTGGAATCACCCTGTGCCAAACACTCTAGAAGTGGCTTTCATGGTATTTCGTATATGTAGATGTTATAAATGAAGATTATACTGGACGACTGCAATGATTCCACTGTTAATCTTCCTTCTTTTGCCATTATTTGAGTCACTTGAGGACTCCATTTGTTCTTAAGTTGTGGTTATTGATACTACTTGTATGAAGGTACTAAATAAATGTGATCGCTATTCTCCTGTATTCAGTGCTAATAGCTGCAATAATTTACGGGAAATATGGGTTTAAATTATCACATATTTTGAGCGGAATAACTTCATTTTTTTGCATTTGAATTAGAAATAGTTTTTGCGCACCAGTTATGCATTAGCAGAATTACATTAGGTCGACTTGACTTTGAGTGAATATCGGTGAAAGTGCAGTGGCATCTCTTAGCTAACGGAAAAATTATTTTATTCCCTTATTTTTGGAATTGCAGGGTATAATGAATAAAGTCTTTTCAGTTGATTTAAAAATAATCGTTGGGGTAACAGTTTAATTTTATTTCATTAACGGGGTCGCCACAAGGGATTAGGGCTCAGCTTCGTTGCTCTTCTGTTGCCATATTAGTGGAGAGTCAATCGGATTACCGGAAAGCTGTTGATAAGGTGATTGAAGGAAGATTAAAAAACCTCAGTGTTTATTCAATCCCTCTCAGTAGGAAAGAATCAGCAAGGAAATGGACGCTTGCAAAAATCCGGAGTAATTAGTTATGTTTTTTCCTCGTGAACTTCGTTTTGAATTAGTCTAGTCATTCAGCCTGAGTGCTATGTATATGCGTACATGTTATTAAAACAAAATAAATTGAATCAGGTTTGATTTCGTGCTTTTCGAAGCACAGGTGTTCGTTACCTTTGCTATAATTGTTTCAATGAGTAGTCCTGTAGTAATGTACGTTGTACAATGGTGGCACTAAATTATTATAATCCTTGAAGATTCATAGCAAAATTACCATAAAATGGAAAAGCTTCATGAAGTTTTGTAAAATATCATCAGGTAGATTTAAAATGTCCATGGAAGTGTAAAAGGCATGAAGCAAATACAGTGTAAATATATCTTGGCTCATTTTATGGGAACTTGGTAGTCCGATGGCGGGTCAAATGCGGTAGGCAGGTGATTTGCGTAATTACGTTTAGTTTAAACAATGTCGTGATATTACTAAGTCCATTATTGATGAATGGTTGTGATTTGCATGGTTGCGGGTGAGTTAAAATGTCTAATATGAAGGCATGACCGCTGTAGCCTCGATAGATTCATTAAGCATTATTTCTGAGGGCTAGATTCACCTACCTAGTGCCGGCATATTGATGGGAAAAATTAATTAATTCTAATGAGGAAATGAATTTCGTCGATAGAGCGACGATTTTATTTTGATTCTCTTCTGCTAATAGTCAAACAACCGTAGATATGTCCACATTAGATGATATGTAATTATATGTTGGTGAGGTTGACCCGCTTAAAATAATACCATGACGTGGATTTTTAAATTCGCCATCGTGATCTAACATCCCATAGTTAATTTTTATGTAATACAGTGGTGAGAAGCGACTGTTTATTAGAGTATTGCGTCTCTCTGGCCCCTATTCTTATTTTTAATGATGTTATTTTATAGCCGTATATTTCATCCAATTGTGTTTCTATCTAAGAATTGGATGCCTCCTAGTTCCAATACGTTTGTTCTCTCTTCCATTTTCTATCCCTTATTTTTCAAGGAAGAGATCACTTCCTTACTTTTCAATTCATATCGGATCGAGAGAATGATTAAGGCAGGTTTTCAAGTTGCAGATGTGCGAACAAAGACTGGGAAATCATGTGATAGAGGAAACTAAACAATAAAGTTAAACCTTGGGCCTGATAATAATATAACTATGCTAACCCTTCGCATATTACGAATATGAAGTTAAGTATTGTATTTTTCATTTATTTATTCTCAGAGTATTCCGTATAGATGGAACTTTACGTTTCGTCACCTAGGTAAACATTGAAACCATTAAAAGGAACATTCGGCCATATTGAATGGATACATCGTGCTCTTAATACGCCGGAAACTTAAATGTGTATAGCGGAAACGCGGTTCATAAATTATTTATCTATAAAATACAGAATGGAAGTAAATTAAAAAAAAACTACATTATTTTGCAATTCATGAAGTAATCGCGCGCGATAGCCATGCCAGGTGTAAAATTTATCTCAAATTCTAGCTTCACTTTTGTTTGACGAAACGTCATCTAACCTCTTCTTCAAGCTATGGTATATTTGGTAAATTAATGCAATCCAATTGTTTGCCTTCTCTCTCTACGGACATGGTCGCACTCATTTGATGCTGACCCAGCTCGTTATGCGCTCCATAGCGGATGTGTGTAATTAGGTTTTAGGAGAGGCGGTAGTTATGAGGAAGGAAGCGTGCTGTCGACACGTGTTTACCACTGGAAGCAACGGCCATCTCATTAGTGCATCATCCAACGGACGATATGCAGCACTCAAAACGCCCTCCATACGGAATATGCGAGGAGAAATGAGTTGCCCTCGTCATATTTACGTCCAACGGGAGACGAACTCCGTCACTCTCGGGTTAAACCCTCTCCGTAGATGAGGTGTGGTCATACGTTGAACTATCGTGGCTGTCATTAGCATTTATTGGTTCTCAGAGCTAATTACTTCAGCTCTCCATTCTGTTTGCGCCTACCCTCTAAAAACCTTCACGATTACTTATTTTGTCTCCCCTCTTCATGTGATTTCATGCATTTAATTCTTGGAACATCTACATCTACATGGACTTATTACCCTGCAAGCCACTACAAGGGTTTTTGGCTGGGAATGACTTATTACCAACATGAACTTGGGTGAAAAAAATCACTTTCACCGACAAGCACCACACTATCGGTATGATACAAATGCTATAGAAACTATCAAAATTATCTACAATGCAACTATGTAAACGTGACATTAAGAGTCATGCAGGGAATATTCAGACCATGGTGTTAGCACTTCTCAGCAGGTTTAGAAACATGCATTCGGGGGCATATAAATAGATAAGCTGCACAACCTTGTGTAGCTTATCTATTTATATGCCCCCCAATTGTGCTGCTAATAGCTTTATAGATAAGTTAATAGCTTATCTATTTATAAGCCCCCGAATTGTGCTTATGACCAACATGAACTAGAGTGAAAAAATCACTTTCATCGACAAGCACCACACTATCGGTATGATACAAATGCTATAGAAACTATCAAAATAATCCACAATGCGACTATGTAAACGTGACGTTATGAGTCATGCAGGGAATACTCAAACCATGGTGTTAGCACTACTCGGCAGATTTAGAAACATGCATTCGGGGGCATATAAATAGATAAGCTACACAACCTTGTGTAGCTTAACTATTTGTATGCCCCCGAATCGTGCTGTTAATAGCTATAAGGCTATATTCCCCGAATTGTACTGCTAATAATTTCACCTGTCAACTAACTACTTCAAAGTATTAACGCAGCCATCATGACCTCTTATCGATCGCGAGGAAAACGAAATGTTAAACCTTTTCGTTCTGCAACATATTTCCCTTATTTTATTCTAAGGATATCAGCTACCGTAGTGCGCTGGAGTTCGTAAGGCATTGATAAGTTCGTCGGAAAATAAATCTATAGTAGTGGGAGTGTATGGTGAGCTTGTACACCGCCTTATCTAGTGATTTGTGTTACGTTGTCCTAGATAGTGCTGAGTGGTTAATAACGATTAAGTTTAGCATAACGATTAGGAACATTATTAATTACAGTCTGAGAATTTACACGAGTTTTTATGAGGGCTGGTTATCTTGGCCGAAAATGCCCTTTTAGTCCTGGTTTCTGCCGCGGCCTTGGAGAGATCTTCGCTCTCCCCTCCATTACCTGCCCCGGACTAATTCACCACTGTTGGTACAGTGTGAAATGCAATGCAATGATTTACGAGAATGTTCACTGTGACGTTACTCGTCGTAATTTTCAATATTTTGATGATCTTATGTAGAGTTGAAGGTTTCACACTTACAATAAGTGCAAATTATTTTATGAATGTAAGTCGTACGCGCAATGGCGATCACTGATTAACTTGACAATCACTTAAACGATACCGTAAACTTCCCTTTCTGTATCTTATAAATTAATTGACTCCCTCCCTCAGAATAAGTTTAATGTTTCTTTTTACTTCTCGAAATCCTTGAGAAAAGCATTATTTAACTCAAAAGACGAAGTGACACGGATAAACAGGAATGGTGATTTTATGCCAAAAGTGGTCCATATTGAGAGAAAAAGGGGCCAAATAGGACTTCTTCGAACGATTTGAAAATGTGAATGCTGCTACCAACAAAAATGTTAAACTTCTTAATGAATATGTTTTTCCTTCCAGTTCCCCTCCATTATCTATATCATTCCCCACACCACTCCCTCCCGTTGACCGAATCTTACCATGACGCACGTCTTTGACGACAATTAGCAAATTTGCAACTTTCACTTCTCCCCCCCGTTTCTTATCTATATGTATTCACTCGCCTAAGCTGTAATTGTACCTTGAAAATGATTCCGGTGCATTTGAACCTGGCACGGAAATAAATATTTAAAATTTCGAGTATTCTAAGATATTTTTTTGTAATTCTGTGAATATGCTCCGAAAATTTACACCTTCAACCATTAATATAATTATAAAACAGAGACGAAAAACAAAAGCGCAGAGTCGTCTGCGCAAGAGTTTTCAGCCGTAATTCACTACCCCCTTAAGGTAGTGCGAGCGAGATAGTTCCCTAATCATAATAGAGATCATATTCAATATATACGTTTTAATTTCACCTACTGTAAGACACATGAATTAAAAAATGAATTATGGTGCAAAAATATAATTTTACTTGACAGAGATTGTTAGAAATTAAGAGAATATATCAAAATAAATCTTTAACTTGACCCATTTTTTTGCGCGGTACGTTTGAAACTCCATAGAAACGTGAGGTTTACTGTGATCCCGAAGAATTCACTGGGGTGACAATAAGATTAATTTTTAAAAAAGTAGTTGAGAAAACACTCAAAATACACTCAGTTGATTTCTTGACGAGATCTAAGTGTAGGGAATGCCTCATTTTTAAATGTGAGGGTCTCTCAGGAGTGCTTACACGAATCATTTTCATATGTAAAAGGGCTGGTATTTTCTGGCAAACATCTCGGGACGTAGTGTGGTAAGGGGTTGATTTTTTGGTGTCAATGGAAGGGTGATATATTTTTCTTTAAAATGAGACCAAATTCATTGATTTCTAGGTAAAATGATAGTTCGCTCAAACTACCATTAAGCAGCACACGCAAATGCGTCTTCGCGAGTGAACTGCGTGAATGGAATTAAAGTTTTGATGCGAAGAATTATCCGAGAATTTTTGCGCCCGCAGCACAATGCCTTAAAGGGGTTGCCGGAGGAGGATGAGGCGCTCGTAAAGGGAAGGAGGAGGAGGAGGATCGAGTTGGGGAGGGGATGTGAACGGGGATGACGGATACAGACGGATGGGAAGAGAGGGGAAGGAATCGAAACGAGAGGGGCGGGGGGGTTGAGGGTGGTAGGAAGACGATGAGGAAGAGAAAGGTAAGGAGGGGGTGTGTAGTACAGTTGCCAACCTTACGGGGTTTCTCCGGAAAATCCCCGGGATTGAGCGATCAATTTTTTTTTTCAAATTTCCGGCCTACCGGATTAAGGGTTCTTATCCTCCATTCAATGTTTAACAGAAATTTAAGAAATAATCTTACCAACATTACCTTTCGCTGTGATCTGAATTTTTTGATAAATCGTTTATTTTTTACTTATTTTTGGCTATTACTGACAGGTTTAAAATGTCGTTTTTCCCGAGATCGATATGAGATCACAATGACTGCAATAAGACTTTAAAGGCGGTTATTTTATAGGGAGTGTTGCTGATTAATTCATGCGCTGTCTAATGCACTATTCTATGTATTTCGCGTAGTTTAACGCCATGTTTTGCATGTTTCCTGCATGAGTCTTGTATTATGTTTACGTAGCTGCATTATTTGAATAATTTGATGGTTTTTGTAGAATTTGCAGCATAACTACAATGTGGTGCACATTGGTGAAAATTCACTTCTACACTGTAGTATATGTTGTTCATAAGTCATTCCCTGCCAAACGCCCTCAAATGACTTGCAGGGTAATAAGTAGATGTACATTTTTCACAGAAAGTTTATTTTTGATCCATTTTTCTTTCTTCTCAATTGTTTTTATTCACCAAATAAGGTCTCAAAACGAAGTGCTGTCGTGAAAATTGAACCTTTGTCAGTGATAGTGAATCTTATTAGGCAAATGTTAAAATTGGTATCCAGTGAGCGTTGATTTCAAAGTGAATGTCCATAGTTCCTACAGTGTGACGCCTGTTGCTGTTTCGGATCTTAGGATATGGCCTAGTATCTAATAATTTCTGAATTAAAATGATTGGTTCATGATGGTCGACGTCACTCCCAGTTATTAAATCGAAGATATGTTCTCTTAGAGCTCTCCTCCCAAGTAATGGCTTCGTTCATAAGATAGTCTTAGATTCGAATCTGATATTCCTTTCCTGGCTTTTCTGTGCAGTGCTTTTTATTCATTTCTCCGTCCGTAATAAGCTTTTATCTGGCAATTTTGTCGAAAAACATACCTAGTAAGTGTGAGTTGTTTTCTAAGCATGTTTCGCCTGCATCTTTTGTCTCGAAATCTTCGAAGGACTCGTTTTATGGCGATTCGTTCCGTTCATTTGATAATCATCAATCTTAAGAAAACACATTTTCTCAGATTCTTATTAAACACACTTAAATGTTTTTTAAAGAATGATCAAATGAAGTGATTATATGTATTTTAAAGGCTTCAAAGCTCTTGCGAGTGACTCTGTATAGTTAATACCAATGCTAGTCGCGATATCCTCAAAATCTCCCAATTTTATGCTGTCATACTCACTTTGGTATTGGTTATCATAATCATGTATATTACGTAAACTCTCGGAATCTCTTGGAACTTGTTACTTCATGAAAGGACTTCTGGAATTCACCCTTTCTTCCGGAGTTGCTGAGCCTGTTTGGGGGTGTAGGGGTTCTTGGTTGAAGTTTCCTCCGACGGGAGAGGAAAGCGTGCGAGAGAGGGCGCTGAGTGAGATCCTGAAGCGCAGGAGGAGTGGGATGGAAAGGAGTGTGGCAGGGGATGCGTGTGGAAGTGAGGGTATGGCAGGAGGTGTCAAAGCTAGAGCTTATGCGGCATGGGGTGTGATGGAGGAGTATTGCAGTGGACGTGAAAGGGGTATCGTGGTAGGCCGGAATGTGCATATGTGAAGTACAATTTTCCGTATCAAACAGCGATATCAAATTTTCATCACATGAAGATGTTTTTTGTGAGGCATTCTATCGCGCAGTTGGTTGCATGAAAAAATTCCGAGACGGCAGGCGAAGAATCAGAGCTATGGATATTTTCCCAGCCCTCCCTAACGAATGTGTGCAGTAATTCTAATCATACTCCCATTTTACAATATAGCAATTTTCACAGGGGAGTCCTGGAAGTAAAGCTAGATTCTCATAATTTTACCTCTGAAATGTCTCATGTTACAATCAGCCCGAAGTATCGCTCTTTGGCGAAATAATACTCTCAAAAATAGCTACAATAAAAATATCAGGATTGTGTGTGTGTTTTGCGTGCTTTTTCAACTGGTTCCATGATTCTTCGCAGTCATTTTTACGGAATCGTAATACACTTTCGGTTGGGCTAGCGTTTTCAGGTTGAAAAACGTGAAAATATGGATGTATTTGAAACCTTGTAGATGTAACTATGTTTATTTTAAAAAATTTCAGCATCTTAAACAGAGGTTTAGAGATGACATTGAAACTATAGATACTTCAAGATTCTTACTGCTATAATGATGATAGCTTATGAGTTTGTTTTTCCATATGTTTATATATATTAATGATAATAATAATAAATTTATTTACTAATAGTTTACACGCTGTAATTTCCCTTTGGATGGGTCGCAATAAATTTGCAACAACAAGGAATATTTGTACTTATTTTTGGTCATAAATCATTCATAAATATAATAATCACAAATGAAAATATATATTTACCTTCAAACAAAGATTACTTTTTATATTATAATATAATAATAATTTAATTCCTTTTCAGGAATTACAGAGTGGTAGTACAATAGATAGCCCCTAAGGAATAACCTGTGTTGGGGCTACTGACAAATAAATAAACCATGCAAAAAACGATAGCAAAAAACAAAATGGTTTACAATTTTCGATAAAACGTTTACAAGACAGTGAAGAAACTAATTCAAAATAGAAAAGACTCAGAGATATACATATGAAACGACCCGGGCTTCAACGTTCACCTGAATATGACGTTGGACTTCAAACCCAGGGTCGTTTTAAATAAAAACACGTGAAAAAAATAAAGTTATAAGTTATCATCATGATGTTGACAAATTCCCCAAAGTTACGCCGGAAATCACCAGCTAATTCATACTGCTACATAAAATGGAAATTTCAATATGGTCACCATGATAGCTAGAGGAAAATCTCGCTCCAGCTAACTTAAACCCGTAATCGGACTTGTTAAATGAATATGTAGTGTGGTGAAAACGTCAAAAACTATATCAGTCGCAGAATTTACCGGGATGATTTATTTCGGGAAATGCGAAAGGTGAAATTCCAGAAAACTGTATTATTCGTAAACTCTGTGGGAAAATTTCGCACGATATCTACGTTAAGTGGACCATTTTGTGCGCTATGTTAGGCTTCATTTTTGCCCGTCAATATGCCACCTGCTGTCTTATTTAATATACCTGAACGAAGCACCCAAGCAGGGGTTAAGTTTCCCTCTGCGACAAATCTCCGACTTCGAGTCCCGGACTCTTCGAGACCCGGTAATGGAGCGGGTACCGATGCCGCTACATCAACCTGATTTCCACATGTCGAATGGTATCGCATAGGTTGGAAAATGGATATCGTTTCGCGATATCTCTGGAATCGACGAATCATCGTGAAACCTTAAAACCATTTTATACGATGCTTAATTCAAACTGAAAATTGAACTGAACCGAGTCGTACCGTGTAAAGGGTGTTTTCGCATTTAATCATGGAATCGAATTTTGCTATCGTTATTGATAAGAGAAATACAATACTTATTTTCATTCAGATTCTTGAAAACAGCAACTAATATCAGGCGTACAGGCAATTCAGGCGTTTCAAGAGAATACTCTGAGCTGTAGTCTAGTTAAATAATCTTCGGGGAGCTCTGTGAACTATAATCGAGAAAATGTTTTCCTGAGGCCCATTTAATAGGTCTTCTGGAGATAATACAATGATTTGTAAACAGCGTACTACTATGCCAAAACAATATTGCCCGATTTATTTAATATACATAGTTGAGGCAATGCCCGAATGCCGTCACGGTGTACACATATCAGCATCGTATAAAAGCAGGCTCCAAGGCATCGGTTTCGATTGAAGGTAATTTGAGCGAGATGGTTCTCTAGTCATATCGGAGACTATAATGGGATTTACGCTTCAATGTCAGCAGCAGATGGAAGCATATATTTAATAAATGCATCATTAATGGTGAATTAATGTAGTATTATATGATTGAAATTCTAAGCAGTTAAATGAAAATATCTGTGTCTCCAAATCGACTCATTTTCAGGCGTTTAAAACTCCTTCACAGCGGAAGGTTTTTTGCGACTGAAAAAAATACTGCGGTGACAATATGATTGATTTTGAAAAACGGTCGTGAAAACGTAAAAAGAACTATATATACTTAGTTTTTTGACGAGATCCACGTGTTAAAATTCGTCAATTTTTAAACAAGGTCTCTCTAGGGTGCATATTCTTACCATTTTCCATTTTATAATTCTGGTATTTTTCATCAAAAATTTCAGTAAAAGTTCAGTAAGGTGCTGATATTTTGTTATCTTTGGAGGGGTGAAAAATCCTTCTTTGAAATGAGGTTAAACTTATCGATTTCTCGGCGAAATGGTATTTCGCTCAATCTGCCGTAAGTCCTGAATTCGGTGCTGACCCTAAGTACGTGCAGAGAGGCATTTCAGCCGGTAGTGTGGAAGGGAATGTTACTGTGGAAGGGAGGGGTATTGGAAGGGGGAAGGGTTGTGTGAGGGAGTATGGCAGGGGACGGTACAGTCCCGGAAAGAGATCCACGTGGAGTGTTGAGAAGGGCGAAAGTTTTCACGCCCGTAATCCTGAGGTGGGTTTCGTTCGTGGGGATGGGGCGTGGTTAGGGGGAGGACAGTTTTGACTCCGGGAGCGAGCCGGAGTCGGAGTGAAGCGTGACGTAACAATCTCTCCAGCGGATTCCCCTTCCTTATGTACTACCTCCAGCCCCCCTCCCACACTCCATCTCCTCGTTTGAGAAAGCAACTCCGACCCCCACAACTCCCTCAATCCTTCCCCCCGGAAAGTCTCCAGCCATCTCCCCCGCGCGTTAAATCCCTTGGCGTGCTGCCGTATACGAAATTATTACGACGCCCAATGCATTGTGGGGAAAGGATGGGACGATGGGAAGGGATCGGTGGTGACAAAGGGGGTAGGTTGAAGCGGGTGGGGGGGAAGAAGGTGTCTTTCCCCGTTCCTGAAAAACGGCCCTCTTATTATTAAAAGGGAAAACGGGAGGAGGAGAGGCGAGAGAGAGGCTTTCTAAGATGAGGGAGAGTGTGTTGTCAGCGGCTTTAAGCGGAGCGGAGGGGGCTCTTAAGGGGAAGCGAGTCGGAGGGGTGGGGGGGGGGGAGAATGGATGCGAAGGGGGGAGAGACGAGGCGTATATGGCTGCCATCTCGAGATAAAAGTGAGGAGTTGGTACTCAAGGGGGTGGGAGGTTGGGACTCGAGGATGAGGGAGGTTAGAGGCTGTGGGGAAGGGGTTGAGTGAGTGAGTGTGAAGCGAGGGAGATGTTGGCTTGTGGTGGTGAAGATTTTGAGAGGGTTGGGTCTGGCTGGAGCATGTATACCAGTACGGGGGTGGGCGTGGAGGACAGGAGGATTTCAAGGTTTCTGGGAGGAGGAGAAGAGGGTGGGTGAGGAGGGTGGGGGTGAAGGCGAGGGGAGAACGTGAGTGAACCGGGTGGAAAGGGGGTGAAGAGTATATTTATTGATCTGCGACTCTCGTAACCCTTTTCGTTCCCTCTCGTCCCTACCCCGCCTCGGGGACCACGTGACACCACTTGATTTGCCTTTATTTTCATGAATGAAATAAAAATTTCCGAAACAGGAAATGAGGAAGTCATTGAGCAAGGAGAGGAAAAATTTATTCGGACGTTACAATTTCTCAAAAAAAATTATCTTAATTTTTAAGTAATTATTTGTGAAAGTGATCGTGGTTATGTTTGTTTATGTTGTCTTGTAAATTGTAAGATTATTAAGGTAGTTTATACGAGATAGTTCCCTAATGATAGTGGATATCATATATGAATCATACGTTTTAATTTCAGAAGTTGTGGGAAGCGCGCATTAAGTATTGCATAATCTATGGTGCAGTAACGTATTACATATGACTGAAATGATAAGCAATTGTTTAAAAAAAATAATATTAGTCGCAGCTCTTTTCCTTCACTCGGCACGCTTAAAACTCCTTCACAACGAGAGGTTTTTCTACGGTCCTGAAAAAATTACTGCGGTAAAAATATGATTTGTTTTAAAAAATAGTCGAGAAAACATACAAAATACACAGTGTTAATTTTTTGGCAAGATCTATGTGTTAAAAGTTCCTCGTCAACAGTATAATATTTCTCTGAAGTGCATACACGTACCATTTCCCATGTAAAAGGGCTGGTATTTTTCGTAAAAAAATCTCGGAAAGTTGTTCGATAAGGGTATAACAAAACGACTATCCAGAGGTCCGGGAAATCAATTAAATCAGAAATAGTATTAAATTAAAATTCAGAACCATTGACCAACAATAAGGAACTACAGACGCGCAAGGAAAATAATATTTACATCCCGGAACTAGAAACGCTTTAAAAATATTAAACAGTTAACAATACGAAACTAAGGACGCCAGACAGTAAAATAAACAACAGAGGAGATGACAAAAAGGGTGAGGAAAGGGAACGGACGTGCGGGGCGATAGAGGCGCGAAAACCGGGAAAAAACGGCGCACGGTGGTACATAGAAATGCAAGACGAAGGAATAAGACCACGGAATAGCGACAACAGTTTGGTGGTGGCAGAACTTCAGGTGAAGGAGAGAAAAGGGAAGGAATATAGCTGACCGACAGCGGAGGGACAAAGCTGGTCAACACGCACGGAGGAAGGAAACCCGGAAGCATGAGTGAAACTTCGACTAGTGATACAAAATTAATTGAAAATAAAAGGACTCTCTCGTGTCGTCTCGTCCAAATAACCGTCTAAGCTCACAAGGAAAGACTCTTTTAAGTTCAAATTCAGTATAATCTCGCACTAAGTGCACTGTGTCTCCTAAAAAAAAAGGTTTTTCAGTAACTAATTGATCTCTTTTGAATGATCAAAGGCTAAAACTGCTGGAATTAAAACGTATGATTCGAATACGGTCTCTATTATGACTAGGGAAATATCTCACTCAAACTTCCATAAGTAACTTCATATCACTAAGAGCTGCCGTGTAAACTGCTGGAAATGGGAACGCAAGCTTGGCGACGGTATCCGCCCTACTCTCAGCTAAAGAAGGACCGTTCTGTAACAAGAATGAGCTTTAAAGATTGTTACGGTGGTTAAAATGCACATTTCATGATAGTTGCTTAGTTTTGACAACCGATTCTTTTTCTACTAAAAAACGTAACGAGATGGGGATAAACGTATGCACCTTCCTGTGATGAAATCGATTTCATTGTTATTATTTTCTCTACTAAATGAGAAATTCGTCTTGCAAATCATAGGATTCCATGGTATTTTCCGATATTTCTTGATGCATTGAAGCGTATGAGTTGTATAATGTCCGAATAGGGAAATAAATGAAAATTGTCTGTGTGTTTCATTATTATCTAAACACGTTAAGTCGTCTGTATATTTTTTCCATCAAAATAATTGGAAATAAACGGATAAATATGTATGAATGCTCTAAAAATTACAGTTAACGTTTACGTTCATTATCCATCACATTACATGCCACTAAATCCACTGGAAAAAATACTTTCTGTGAGTAATTATGCCTGAATATGCAAGTGAAATTAATTTAGATATTTGCATCTGAAAAAAGAATACAAAAATAACATCTCTCTGTATTTTTTATGTCAGTCATCGTTCGTTTTCATTCATTGGACAAGTTAATCCCGCCGTAATAAAGAGGACTTTCAGTTTTAACGTTTGAAAAAAACTCTCGATTCCGGTGAGAATTAACGGTTGACAACGCTTTACATGCGTGGGGGCTTGTCAAAAATGTTTATCATGGCCGATTCGATTTTCCTTTCAAAAACATTCTTGGTTGTTAACAGTCAAGTTAGCGTTTAAAATGGCGAAAAGAAGGCGCGTCAATGGCTACAGAACAAGTTTCTCGTCACAGACGCTCAATTATAAATTAATGAAGAACGCTTGAGGGGAATCGGTATCTTCACGGACCGATTGACTTTTTCGAGTTTCTCCTCCCGAGTGCCTCAGGGGGTGGGATTCAAGATCCCCTTATTCTCAAGGGACAAAATGACCGGCACTAATTAGTGATGTTTTTATGAGCCAATTCTCTATAAAGGGCGGAGAAATCCCGGTCGTGGCAGACAATTTTTATTTTTCAACTTGAAGAATCCGCTCGGGTTCGAGTGGAATAGAATTTTCTCCGGACGTTCAACCGCGGATTCTAGATTTAACGAGGATAGCAGTTTTGAGATGAGGACTTAGTGGGAGATTTTTCTCGGAGAATTTCGCTTCGCGTGAGGTCAACAGCCTTCCTTGCATTCTTCATTCAATTCTCTGTGTGTGTGACCTACAGGGAAATGTTAGCGGTTTCAATGGACAGTCTCTTTTTTGTTTTGGGATCTACAGGTATGAAAATTAAGGGATAAAGACGGTTTTCTAGACCGATGTAGTCGGCTAAATCCGATTAGATTACTTGGTTGGGGAGGGAAACAGAAATTTTTGAGCGACCATGGAAGTGGCTATCACCTCGGTGGGGTGTGTACAAAATGCACAGTGATGATTACAGTACTCGTCGCTGATCAGAAATTAAGGAAAAACACTGTTTAGCTTAGTGTTTGTTTCTAACCTTGTTAGTATATTTCTGTTATTTCTGCTGCCTATAGATGAAGTCTCGTTTTTAGATGAATATTTATCATAGTATTGAGAATGACGGTTCAGGGATACACCTTTACCAGTTAAAAGTGACGGTTACTCAGTATGTATAAACTCGTTAGTTTAGTGCTGCCTGTTATTTATTACAATTACTAGATTTCTCCTGCTTAAAAATCATGTGGTTACATTGGGTTGGCTACGGTTAGACCAAATGACTAGTAAGTCGCATTTTGGTACCTTTACTTAAATGTAATTATGCTTATCCTATAACCAGTTGTAGGAACAACACATATGTATTCCATAAAATTATGGGGCCCATAAGCCGTGGCAACCATTAAATAAGTTTTGCAAAAGTATTCGATAAATTTATTGGTTTCATAACTTAAGGATTATTTGCGAATTTCCTCAGAGAAAAAATCATCCGCCTTGACCGGGATTCGAACCCGGATCCCTCGATGGCTAGTCCCGGATAGCTTAAAATTTGTTAAGGATTATTGTTATGAGCTCCGTAAGTAGCCAAGATGGGGGATGGGCATGGACCGCTTGAAGACTTAATTACTAGATAAAAGAGTTGTATTGAGACAGATAACCTGCTTATTTACTCTTACAGTCAAATTATTCACACGTGAATTTGCAATTATTCATGAACCGCTTGAAGACTTAATTACTAGATAAAAGAGTTGTTTTAAGACAGATAACCTGCTTATTTACGCTTACAGTCAAATTATTCATACGTGAATTAGCAATTATTCGTTGGCTAAGCTTTCAAAAGTTTTATTCGACGATAGAGGATTAGATAAAAAATTCGAAGGTATTGACTTTGGTAATTTAGTTGTGCAACTAGTTGATTTGTTCCTGCAACCCAAATACTTTTATGAGATCTATAATTCATGGATCTCCAAACTATTGATTCCATTAGTAAATGTTCTTACAACCGGCCGTTAAATGCGTAGTAAAGTCAGTAATACTTCATGTGATTGTCAATGCCAAGAAATAATCTTCTCAATTGCTAGTTTTGGAAAATATAGATGTGTGTAGGACAGCATGTACTTTAATGAGTAGCATCCAGTGGTGTTGAAAAATAATTTCTAGTGACGGAAGAATGATATTTCCAGAGTTAAGATCAGAATACTGAAGTCAATGCTCACAACTTTATTTTGCTCTTTGTCTCCGTAATTACATGACATGTTTAATATTTTTTGACTGATTAATCCAATTTTAATTAAGATTAGATCCGTATCTATTTGTAAATTCCTGAATCTTTCAATCGTAGTACGGACCCTTAGATAATATGGAGGAGACTAATCTATCTGGAAATATATGGCTGAAGTACCTCTGAAAATTTTTGACTTTCGTTGGCGTATTCACCGAAGTCCAACCAAAGTTACAAATTCATGGAAATGTGAAATTTTTCACGTGAACTCAGCAAAAACTATTTCGCGGCTAACCTGCCATCTCTTGGGATCCGTAATCTTTTAGGAACTTGATTAGGATCTTTGATATTTTTATCCTCTTCCCTAACGACCTGTTTTAATAAAGACATTAAATAGCACGTTCACCAATCGATTGAACATTAATAAAAGCTAGCAAAGTATATATCTAAAGAGTTTATCAGGAGGAGTATAAATTATCTCATAAGGATACGATCGAGGTTAGTAATAATTGAGCTTCAGTAATGCCCCCACGATGGATACATATCTGAGCGAAAAGTTGTTCCGTTCACGATATTGTGCCCGAGTGATCAGTTGAGAATATATTTTCCTTACATCATCAACAGTAAGCAACTGTGCAAAAATTTCTTTATCGCGTGAGAATAATTCCCAAGTGAGTAGTATACTAGATTAGTGTCTCACATCAAAATTTCTTCCTTGTACAGAACGTATATAAGCCAGAATTTATATCATAAAAGTTACTCCTTGTTACTTGGAAAAAATAATAATCTTTGTAAATGCATGTTCATGTGAAAATGATTTTCCCTCCAAGAGAATTTTCTCATCGTGAAATTAACAAGTAATTTTAGAAAAATCATATGAATTTTATCCTGCTTACTTGTTTAATGTTGTTTTATGGGGTAAATCACAGGAAAAGATATAATGATAGATGCAACTAGTTCAGTCAGGACATAGTATAACATCATGACGATGGATAAACTTGACATTTCGTGTCTTATTGTTACTGAATATGAAATTAGTGTCTAAACGCGTCTTAGCACAACAGTGAAGGGCAAAAAATGAAGTTGATCGGTTTTATTGTATTGATACTAATTAATATTAACTAATGTCAACCTTTATCCTTGTCCCTTTGAAAACACAACTTGCTCCCTTATCGGTAGCCGTGGCCTGAAATGGATAAAGTTGGACGAGAAAATATTTTTTCTCTATGCGCAGTTTTTTTCGTTATAATGCTTTCATTATTTCTAAGCAAGGTAGAAGGAAGATCCCATCATCATCATTGCTCGTTAATTTTAACATTAGTTGACAGCAGTCCTCCACTCTTTCCTAGCTAACGCGAGGTACCTTACTTCCTGGTAGCTCTTCATATGTACTTTCCTCCTTATTTGCCCAATAACTCATTCGTGGGTCTTCCTCTGAGGACTTTTCCACCTATTTTGTCTTAATTGATATTCTTCTCAAACCCTCAGTGTGTGTCCGATTTATCTGGTTATTCTTTTCTGTTTGGTATTCCAAATGGTTTTTTCTACTCTACTGTATACTTCATCATCTCTTATTTTGTCCTTCTATTGTATCTTCAGCATCCTCCTCCAGCACCAGGTTTCGAAGGCTTCTAGGTTTTTCTGGTCAGATTTTCAAATAGTCCATGCTTCCAGTCTATAGAATGCCACGTCCCACTCGAATGTTTTTATGTACTGCTTTCTAGTTTGTAGACCTATCTTCTTTGAAGTTGTCTTTTAATCATGTTCAATGTAACACCATTAAGAAAGGCGTCCAAAGGAGTGAGAAATGACCCGCAAAAAAGAGTTCGCCGCAGCATTCGTGATGGTGGGCGTGGCAACTTTATGCAATTATCACGTTTGATGAATGTAAATGGCCTCGCTCCGTTCCACCCGCCAATTCCAATATATCCCCGATCGGTCCCTTTGTTGTCACTTCAGTCTTGAAAGAGGAGATTGCCTGATACCCTGGGAGTGAGTCCACTGGGAAGACAAACAGTTTTTTGATTCACTCGATTTCTCCTGTTGCGCCCACATTGATTAAACATTCATCACGAGGATCACGTGCGGGGGGTGAAATGATTTGGCACGATTATTGACCCACGCAAGCGAAACAACGACATTACTCGATGAAATTGCTGGGGAGGGAGGTCGTGTAGAAATCCGGGATCCAAGTCATTGAAAGGTCACAGCAAACACCTGTATATTGAATGAGGGTGAGAGCTTTGCTGATGGGACAATTTTGGACACTCCTGGCCGTGGAATCCCTCCGGAAGATTTCGTTGGTCCATGGGAAGCTGTGCTTTGAGAGATTAGGCAGGAGCATCCACTCCATGTGGTGCGAAGGAGTGTGTGTGTGGAAGCTCTTGCGCCAGGATGGCTGAATTACTGTTCGAGTTCACCAATCCATTATTATTTGGAAATTGATGTGCTGATTTATGGCGATAGAAAGGGTTGCAAGTTTTAGAGCCGAGTTGAGCAGCACACAAGGCCTGAAATAGATGCTAGATGGTGATCATCATCATCATCTGGTGTTCTGCCTGCTGGCAGGTCCCGTACACCACTGCTGTCTCCATCCGCTACTGTCCCGAGCTACATTCTTTGCTTCATCATAGCTGATGTTCTTCACCTGATCCACCGATTTAATTCTTCTCCTTCCTCTCTTTTTCTTTCCTTCAATTGAACCCTCAAGTGCCACAGTAATTATACTTTTCCCTCTCATCACATCGATGGTGATGCACTCAAAAAATTATACAAGCATTGTCCAAATCTGTGGCATAGCTAGAGACGGATCCACCTCGCGCGGAATTTTGACCATCAAAATATTTAGGCACACTCTTAATATCAAGAAGAGCAAAAATATCTACTATCCCGAGAGGTGGCATAATTTACAAATGGTGACCAGGTAATGTTTCAATAAATTATCGATAAAACGTCAACCAATAAAACAAATCGTGATTTGACTGTACCAAAAATTATTTTACCAGTAAAAAGGCTCTAAGTCATATGTCGTTAGTTTTGATTTTCAGTGCGTTGCCTTATCAGCGTGTTGTAACATTATAATTCTTGTTTTCGGTTCCGCTGTTCATATTTTTGTAAAGCACGAGCTTTTACCGGCTCTATTTCCGGCAATATTCCCTATCTATCGCACGCTTTATAAAAATATCATTTTGTCACCAAAAGCGTGAATTATTACATTACAAAAAATTGTCTCTTTATGTTTGAACAAATAGTTCAAATTAAACTTTCTTGCATTTAATTCTCAACTTAGGCCATAATACGTTTGATGTGTATTACCATGGAATACAGTATTTCTCACCCTGCGGCATGGCGTATTTCGCTAATTGAAGGACGGCGAATGACAGGTTGCCCCGAGCGGCTAAAACTGTTGCTACGCCACTGGTCCGAATTTGTCACTTAGTTACCTAAATGTGTCCTTTGAGGGGGTTAAGTCATCTGGAAATGTTTCCGCGTTGCAATTAGGCATTATTATAATGACTACGTGTTCAGAGGATTTCGTAAGTATAGCCTCCATAGGGACCGACGCAACTGGAAGAGCATATTCTTTCGCAACGCCATTACTTGTCGCAAATCATTACGACTAAAATTCCCGGTTTTTCTTTTACGTAGAAACCACAGAAAAAGATAAGGAAATGGCTGAAACTGTGTCAGTCGGTTCGTGGTGGAACGTCAAGGCAAGAAATGTGACAAACTTTAATCTTTTTGTGTTTAATTACACTTGCATAGGGGCTGCTCAAGTATTACATAAGATGATTTATGCCATTTTTGACTTCCCCCCTCTCCCTATGCTAGACAATGTAAGATTTGCCCAACCTCCCTCCCAGTCAGTCTTAAGTAAGACATTAGATATTTGTATGTACTCTTCGTTAAATGCTCGCTTTCTGCAGTTTCATCTCTTCATAGAAGCTATAGTACACTTTAAGCCCTGAATATCGTACAATTATGCAGTGTTGGAGTACCACATTCATTAACGTTAAGAGCGAATCAGTGCCACAGCTGATGAAGTTGTAAACAATCACAGGATATTTGGAAATGATGCAATGTATCAAGACGGACAATAGTCTTTCGTAAATTAGTTCCAGACCCCTGCCCCTCCCTTCAATTAAACAGTGTAATATGATCCCAACCCTCTCACCGCCCAAAAACGTATTACATAATACTTGAATGGTTCCATATGACGCTTTAACCCCGCCATGTTATAACGTTTCAGGTGCCAGTATGAAGTGATTTGCTTGGTTTTATTTTTAAACGAGTACATGTCAGCAGGGCTACCCTAATACATTGGTGCAGGAAAAGTACTCCATGGAATGACACCGCGGGAGATAGTGGATATTCTGTAATTTTAACAATTAACTCTCACTGTTGTTGTCATCGTAGGTATAATAATTACCATGGAGGCATTATGGTGTCTTAGGTGATGACTTATTAATATCAGTATTCTACAGATTTGGTTAACCTATTAATTGACCATTTTTATTTTCGGTTCAAATATCAAAATGTCTCTTTTCTGCCACAATTTCCCCTTCTGATGCGGCATACTTCCTACCTAGCATAATTCCGTCGAGCGTGCCTATTCATTTCGTCCTTATAAATCCGTTTCCAGAGCATTCTATCTTCGTAAATTAAGGATTAACTAAGTTATTGCATGTAAATGTATTAAACTTGGACCTGGTACGTGGCACATAATGATCAGGACAAGGACATATCAGAAGGGGAACGCTAATGCATTGGACCCGATGATAACGTCCTACGTCGAAACCTGAATCCATGACACTGAGTAACCGATACCTGTTTCAAGAGTTATTTGCCTTAGATTTCAAACAGATGGTTGATATTATTTCTTTACATCCGCTAATTCGTCCATTTATTCGTGCTATCCATAGGAAAGTAAGGAAAGAGAAGGGTTAAACAATATGGTTGTTTTATCAGTTGTCAGGCAACAGTTTGAAGACGTATTACCCTCTACATATACTTCAATGGAGGGTAGTAATTGATGAAGAAGTGGAATTTTTACCATTCAGGGTGTTTTTTTTAGTTTAGTATATTCCTCTCGCGATTTCTATCGGCTAAGGAAGTCTACTACCGACATTTTGAAGATTAACTCAGCTTTCGTCGTCAGGGGACTTCATACTTGAACTATATTTTGCTCTATTAAATATTTTTAAGTATGTTGTAGTATGTCACTCATTGTCTATTGAGAGGAGAATATTTTGTACCAGGAATTTCATTCCCCTCGTTTCAACCATCTTTCTCAATGGGGCATGGCTAAATGCTGTTGCCTTGAGGAACGCGTGCAAGACTTGATTCACGCAATTACGTAACATTATGTTTAAGAGCTAGCTTTGTTCGAAGCACTGATTGCGTAATTAAGACTCGTTGACTTAGTTCTTTCAACTGCTCATCAAAACGTTTAAACAGTTGAGACACAGTCGTGACCGAACCCCTTAGCCGAGAATGGTATAATCCAACAAGTCAATCAATCCAATAGATCTCCGCTGGGTAGTTTGATCTGCTCGAGGCTGAAACCGGAATGGATTTTATTCGAAACTGTCTTCTGGTATAGGAAGAGCTGGGGCGAATAATTAATGCGTTACCTACCCTTTTGACCCGAAACCGAGAAATGCAGCTGTCTGCTATTGCGATGGAATTCACTAGATGTATTTATCTACCCATGCAAAACCTACTTCCAGAACCCTTCCGTAACACCGAAAGCTTCCTTTTAAAAATTAACAGGAGATTGGAGTGTATTAGGGGGAATGAATAGCATCCGGAGACTTTGGCCCCTAGTCTCACGCCCGGAAATGAACGCTGTCCTAATATTGGATTTTCCCGAAGCTTTCGGGTTGTCCGAGTGTGTTCCCGGGATCGTGGGGGAGTCGTCCGTGTCATGCTAAAAAGCCAGCTGGACCACAACCACTAGAAATTGACTTAACGCTCTTTACTTGCAGTCGCCCAACGTAAACTGGGACCTTTTATGCCCACAATAAGGACTTTCAGTTACCGCACGCTAGGGCGGCCGGGAAAAAATGTTCAGATTGAACGCTATGGTGGACTCCTTTCTGGAGAACACTACATGTACTATTTATCCTGGGAAATCGGAGCGAAAATAGATGAGTGCCCGTGGTAGAGAGAGCCCTTAATTAATGCCCTTTGAGGGTCATGGCGAGTTCCAGGAAGGAAGTCCGGGTGGAGGTGGAGTGAGAGATACGAATTGATGGTTGTGGGAGTAGTGAGAGGATACAGAGGTAAAGGAGGGGATGAAGTCAAATTTCAACGTTTTTCTAAGCTGTTATTGAGAACGGTAAAAAGAAAGACTCGTCGTCTGAATCAAGTATCCGAAAGGTGATTGTTACGCAACTCTTCAGTCCATTCACCTATCAGCTAGTAAAGGTCTTACCCCTTCTTAAGTTTTATTTTTGCGTTCCTTAAATATGATTGAAATGTCACATTCTTATTTTTCCTATTACAACTTTCTTAGGAGTCCGGTTTGGACCAGTAGTAGCGTGATCGACTCCCGTTCCGAGTGTCGCTGGTTCGAAGATGATTAGTATACCCTTTCCTCGATTCCTTAAAAAAATCATGATATCTAATCATGCCGAAATGGCTGTAAAGATTGGAGTCAGTATAGTTATTGGATTTCGTTACCAGATAAAAGCTTTTTTTTAACGCTTTGTTCCATAAAATATTACCCATTGAATTATACAAAGAGCGTCATCAACCCAAAGCCCAACAACCGAAATAACAACCATATTGTTTAACCCTCCTCTTCCCTTACTTTCCTATGGATAGCACGAAGAAATGGACGAATTAGCGGATGTAAAGCAAGAATATCAACCATCTGTTTGAAATCTAAGGCAAATAACTCTTGAAACAGGTATCGGCTACTCAGTGTCATGGATTCAGGTTTCGACGTAGGACGTTACCATCGGGTCCAATACATTAGCGTTCCCCTCCTGATATGTCCTTGTCCTGATCATTATATGCCACGTACCAGGTCCAAGTTTAATGCATTTACGTGCAATAACTTAGCTAATCCTTAATTTACGAAGATAGAATGCTCTGGAAGCGGATTTATAAGGAGGAAATGAATAGGCACGCTCGACGAAATTATGCTAGGTAGGAAGTGTGCCGCATCAGAAGGGGATATTGAGACAGATAAGAGACATTTTGATATTTGAACCGAAAATAAAAATGGTCAATTAATATCTTAACCACATCGGTAGAATACTGATATTAATAATTCATCACCTGAGGCACCATAACGCCTTCATGGTAATTATTATACCTACGATGACGACGACAGTGAGAGTTAATTGTTAAAATTGCAGAATATCCACTATCTCCCGTGGTGTCATTCCATCGAGTACTTTTCCTGCACTAATGTATTAGGGTTGCCCTTCTCACATGTACTCGTTCAAAAATAATACCAATCAATCACTCCATACTGGAACCTGAGACCTAATAACATGGCGCGGTTAAAGGGTCATATGCCGCTTTCAAGTATTCAAGTATTACGTAAGACGTTTTTGGGGGTAAAGGGGTTTGGATCATCATAAGACAAGTAACTCTTGAAACTCATATATTGGCAGCTAAGTGCTATGGAATCCACTCGATTATAATATTGTTTTCACCGGGAATGCGGATGTATCAGTAAGTATATATTGATAGTAATCAGTAAGTATATACTGATTTCTTGTGAATAAGCGATGGATTACATGGTAAAATTGCAAAGTTAGTTAGTGAGCCCGCAAGCGCTTTATGAAAGCGAGGGTCAACTAAGTTCGCGGACTGGCTCCAGCTCCTAGTATAGACTGGCATACCAAGCGCCCTCTCCTCAATGGTATAGACACGCTCATTTATTAGCTCAAGCTGATGACGTTGTTAATATGTTTTTGCTCACGTACGTAATATATCGAAGAGGTGTGAGAATATTTTTTCGTAATTCAGTATCTCGATTTTTCTCCGCCCCTCTCTCGTCCGCCGCCGAGATCTGTGTGATGAGGGTTGAAAAAGAAGAAAAAAACCACGCCAGGCATAATAACGCCCTCGACGTTTATTCAAGAAAATAGCACGCACTCCCCTGAGTATTCTCTCATAATGCAAACGAGGGGAAGGAAGGAAGCTCGGGATGAAAAAAAGTGGAGGATGAGGAGGAGACGGTGATGAGTTTGCTTGGCCCCTTGAAAACGGCGTGATATCATTGTAAATAAATATCGCCATCAGCGTGGAAGAAAGGCTGCTAAATAACCTACTTTTTTGAGGTTAAAAGGCCTTTCAAAACTTTGTAATGGCGAAGAAATTATTTTTTTTTATTTTCATTTTGTTTCCACGGCGTAATCACCCCGCGGCGCTCCAGATTCCGCTTCAGAAATATGCACGAGTTACTCATATTCCTGACAAAGTTTTTGAACCTTGATTAATAACAGGCAATATGACCGACGGAAATTACGGGTGTTCATTACAAAGGCTCCGCTTTTTAGCAGATTTTTTTCTTCCACTCCTTTCATTTGTTTTGCCGGAGTAAAAACGACGTCAATTTATCTGTGCGCGTTATTGAAATAAATGAAAATTTTTTCCTTCCCACTCAAATTTGATGAATGCACCTGTATCATACGAAGTAGCTCTCCAACTGTTGTTTGTGTGTTAAAGAGTTATTTTATTTTTCGCTCCCAATCACCGTTCAAAGTGTGCGCTGCGCACAGTAGCTATTACGCAAAACGTATTATTTTTCTCAGCTGGATTGTTTTGATGTGAAAGTCGTAGGCGTTCGAGTAATGCTGCCTATAACTTTAAACTTTTGTGAGAGAACCGCGCCACCTCGCGCGACCTTGTTGCTCATCTGAAACTCCTATTAAAATAATGAAGGTCTTTTGGTGACGGATTGATTATTTTTAATGAGGACATGGTTAGAAGTCACATATGAGGACTCGGGAAAACATTTCATATACTCTTGACACGGAAAAGGGCCTTTCAAGTGTAACGCAAAACTTAGGTCCCATTTTTTAACAATTCTTTCCTCTCGGTAAGGCAGTTTATGTATAGAAAAATCTCTACCCCCTTCAATTTGATTACATTTAAGCTGGTAACGTACAGATACTTCACGAAAGCTTTTATTTACACTATTTATGACCTTTGCTAAACTTCAAGTAGCGTTTAACTCAATATCGTACACTTGTTATCGAGTGGTTAGGAAAACTTGGACAGTCATATATACATCGCTACGATTCTAGCCGGATACTCATTAGGGTTTAGTTACGTTCGTTAGCATTATTAGACGTTTGAACTGCAATTAACTACAAAATTGCGATAGACTCATTACGTAGTTGATTAATTAAAATGAATAAATGGTATAGCTTACCGCAATCTTTATTTTCTGCCTCGTGCTTGAATAAAAAATCTTAAATGATGGCTCAGCTTACAGCTACCCATTGACTACTTTTCTTATTGTCATCTTTTTAACTTTTGGTTGACAAACCCCACAAACTTGGCCGTTTTTTAGTCTCTTATATTAATATTTCAACATTTAATATCAAATTCAAATAATTTTGATCAGATCAAGCAGATTTTGGCCACTGATGTTCACACTCAATTCTTCTAGACGTTTGATCTTCAAATCTTTACTTTAATCACCTCTTGTCGACGCCGAAATTTCGGAACGTGAGCAAGGGGCGATTAAATTAATCATTTCTAGACCACCCCTCTAGGCAAATGTTTATGAGTATAATAGTTCAAAGAAGTCTGTCAGAACGAAACAAAGGTAACTCAAACACTGAAATAGCCTAACGGACACTAAATTCGCTATTGTGTGCCTGGTCATTTGGTGGCACAGTTAACAGTTACGTCGTTTGAGTCAAGGCTTCTTGCGTTGCAGAGTTCTGTATTGGTCGTCAAGCAGTTCGCGATGGTGATGGATTCCAACCATGAGCTTTCGTTTCCAGTCTTAATATGCCGAGCTGCTACAGGCGTTATCGACTGACGTTCCTCAACGCACGTCTACGACGCTTCTGTGTTCCCGACCTCGCATGTATTCAATTGTACAAACCTGAAGCTGTTTCCGATACATCCTCAGTTCTAAATGTTTGAAAGACTATCCGTAAAAACTGATCTTTGATGCATGTCTTCAAAATCGCCGTGATTGATTAAGATCTTTCATAATTTCTTTCTTAATAAGTTTAAGAATCGTGATAGTAATATCATCGTGATGACCAGCTTGTAATAGGTGTAGCATAAGAATAGTTCAAATCTCTCCATTTTATTGAGTTAAATTACTCTTATTGAAATTTTTTTGCTGTATACGTGCTTTATTGCACCCCTAGATCATCGTAATTTTTAAAATTATTCTTCCAGTAATAGGAAGGTTGTTTTCAAAGTCAGAGAATTTCCTCCAGGTTTTCAACACTTTCAGGGTCCTGCCTACATTTAGTATTTTCTTATTTCCTCTGCATACGATCTGTCCTTCTTATGGCCGATTGCAAGAAAATTTAGTTATGGAATCAATAGTTATGAGATCCATAAAGTTAATGAACTCATAAATGTATTCGGGTTGCATGAATACATCTATTAGTTACTTAACTTATTAATTTAATAGTTACTAGCTTCGAATATTTGATCTAATCTTCCACCGCCGGATAAAAGTTATGAAAGTTTAGCCTATGAATAATTGATAATGCACATTATAATTAGTCATTAAGAGTAAACAAACTGGTCACTTGTCTCAAAACAACTCTTTATTCAAGTAATTAAGACTCCAAGCGGTTCATTACGCATCCGCCATCTTGGCTACTTATGGAACTCATAACTCCATGCCATAAGTTATGAGACCAATGAATTTATTGAATGTTTGTGCAACACTTATTGAATGGTTGTCATGGCTTATGGGTCCCATAACTTTATGGAATACGTATGTTACGTTCCTGCAACTGGTCATTAATCCCGTAAATATCATCAGTATCCATAAAAGCTATTCTCTATCTTCTTCTTCCCCGCTTGACGAACATCCTTCCCTCTATCATACTATATAGAGCTACCTATCGCCTGTTATTCCTTCCTCCAGTCGCCTACCCTGTCTAGCCTTAATAAATTGCTGCTGTTTATGAAAATATATTTAGTGTGATGTTTAGACTGCCTACAAACTGCAGGCTTCAAGAGTTCTTTCCGATAATTTTTCAATCAATTAGTTGAACAGTTAGTTAAACCTTTTTTTTTAGTTTTTCTCAACTTTAACTTCTTGGTTGGCATGTATGCTTTCAAAAAGTCGCGTGAAAGAAATGAAAAAAAAGCAAATGCAATCAGAGCTATGAATGTAAAAAGCGAAGTTATATATTTATTGACTCCATGGCTACATTTTATTCTACAATTCAGTCGTTTTCCAATTATTTATTTTATTTGTTTGCCGATCCATATGGTTGCCCAACGTTAAACATGAAGAGTCAATCTTAATTTCATAATTTTGAGGAGCTGCACAATTTAAGTGACCTGGAATCTAGTTAGTAGTGATTGGCAGTAAGTAGGAGTTTTCTCGTTATCCTCATCTGATATCCTCTCCATTGAAATTAGCGAGTTAAGCTACTATTCACAGTTTCTGTCTCTCAATTTTCATGTGAGTTTTAAGCCAAATACTATCGTGTGTGATGTTACGCACGATCAATTTCATGGTTTCCACTGCGTTGACGACCAGTGGGCCGTAATGCTATAGCGAAACAATGGAGTTCGCGTAAAGTTTTGTCATTTTATGCGCTGAAATTTCACCAAAAGTTGGTAAGCCATACTAATAATAGGATTACGCGTTTCCGCGTCATTTGGTCGAGTTTAGCTCCTGCTATTTAAGCATTCCATGTTCCGGCTGTGAATTCTGCCTGCATTTTGTGTTTTTCTGTTACTTGTTATTTCTGTAATCGCTTGTTTGTTGCTCCACGCAATCTTCTCACGTTCCAATTCGCCAAGCAGTAATTGAATTGGCATGAATACTTTTTTATCATGCTGAGGGATTCATCGGAAATCGGGTCATAAATATAAATCGTTTTAAAGGTAATTAGGATAATGTCGCAGATTGAAAAATCCGTTTTATAAAGCACACAGTCAGTAAAACGCATTGGTTCCGGCCGTGGTCATTGTGAATCCATCGTACATTTCAAGAGGAGGCTCCTAAGTAATTAGACTAGGGAGATGGATGCTGCTAACTATTTGACATTATGTACTTCTGAGGCATAAAATTAGATAATGATGATTCTTTTGCGCATAGATATTTTAAATATGCCGCAGAACTCGCGCGAGCACTTTCAGCAAACTCACTTACTGTGTGTTAGTTTTTAGTATTTTTTTAGTTTAGGATACTTGCGCATTATTATCGTTCAGTTATAATTTCGTGCGCATTTTGAGTGATGTATGTGACGGATGTTTTGCATGCGTCGCGGAGCGAAAGTGATGCGGATACTTACATTTGTGAAGTGAAATGCGTATGGATACTCATCACATGGCACTCATATTTGGTTTGGGGGTCACTTCTTTCAGTCACTTTTCAGTGCTTAATACAATTACTATATGCATATTCTCCTAGTCCATATTTCTGTCCAATTTTGGCGCCTAAATTTAAAATAGAAGCTTCAGAGACTAAAATTTACTAAACCTGTACTGATTTTCTAGAGATTATTTCAACTTTGTCTCTGGCTATTTGTGATCATTTTATAAAATGTATTAGAATCAGATGCTGTTGTGTTTAATCATCAGTCCTATATCATTGGCATGTAATGTGTATATTATCTTCATCTATATACCACCCTGGGAGCCGTCGCATGGCCGTGTGGCAGGGTGAGTTGTGACACCAGCCATGTAAGGGATAGAGTTTTGATAGGTGAAATGGTGAAGTGTATGATGGCATTATTTTGAGTTGGGCTCAGTTTTTTCTGGTCTTCTATTCTGCGTGGGTAGAACGAATTTTTTACCTATTTGTTCGGCAAGGTACTGACTGATTTTGTTTCTCTATGAGCTTCCAGCTCCTTGGAACTTAAATACATTTATCATCATCAAATCTGTGTGTGCTGTGATAGCTGATAATGCCCATGCTCTTAGTTATGGTCTGTCTGGTCTTATTTTTTAAATGATAATTCTGTAACTTGAATGTAATACCTTATTTTGTGTTTTTTGTAATAAGTTGTAATAAAAGTGGCAAAAGGTGGCTATGTAGCCATCTTATTTCATCGATTCTATCGGACCTATAAATGCAGTGTGGCGTCAATATTATCATTCATGAAGTTCAAGTATTTACGTACTAGTTATTTAGTCAAAGTATGGGCATTAAAAGTCAAGTATACAATGATAGACCAAGAGTTATCAGCTCTCTGTTTTTTGTCATCCCTCCGTCGGGCAGTTTAGCATATGATAATAGGCATTGCACCTCCGGCTTATTGTGGGTTTTGTTTCACTAATTGTTATTTGTATTTCTCAGTTTGACGCATTAACAGTCTTCCGGCAAGGTTGAAAATGAGGTTAAGTGATAATATTTGTACTTTTTGAGGAAAATAAAACCTGCTGGACAGCAAAGTACATTTACGCGGAGTGGAATACAAGCGAGCAGTTAAACGAAGGGGCGACGCTTCTGAGTGAGCCGGCGAAAATGGCTCGAGTTAAATAAACAGTTCATTTCAAGGCTCACATGGAGCCCTGCTCTTGAAATGGGATGGCAGTTGGAACGGAACGACCCGAATGCAGCGGAGCGGAGAGGACTGGAGTTTCGTTTCGCCGCAGTACGAAACGAAAATACTCAGTATATCCCTTCAGGTGCATGTAGTCGCTTTGTTAGACGGATTGAACTCGGGCAGAATGTTTAAAAACCCACTATCATCGCATCCACTCTTTTATTTGCTTAACTTTCCTCCCTTCCTAACATTTAAAGAGGCGTTTCTTGCCGTGAGTGTCAAGGTGAAATGGTTCCATATCTTCTGTTATTTGTTTTTGTTTGAAAGTAGCTGTGTGATTCAGTTGGTGTTTAATTTTTTTTAAGGATTTCATTGAGTTTCACCTGTTTTTCTGGGGCAAATTTTGTAATTAAAATTTAACACCTTTCCTAATGGCGTAAAGATCTATAATTTTGACCTTTCGCCCGATTTACTCGGTACATTTTATTGTACAAACGAATGTATGAACTCTTTTATGAGGAAAATTGCACCGTGTGAAGCAGAAAACTGCATGATTGTCTGAATGATTGAACGGGAAATAGAACCTGCTTAAATTCCATTCCTTTTCTTGTACAATCTATGATTAATTTGTTTGCGCAATAAAATATACCGTATAAAGCGGTCTTTAGATCTTTTCACGGTGAAAGGACAGTTATCAATAAAAACAAGCGACGAAAGTTAATCAACTACACGTTAATTAACTACCTTCATTATTTTTATTCATAATGGACATGTAGTGCGGCATCAGTCACACAGTTACTTTTAAACAAAAGTTTGAAATTGAATCCTTTTTGTTTGAAATTGGCCGCAGTACGAAACGAAAATGCTCCATTTATACCTTTAGATGCATGTAATCGCTTTGTTATATGAATTGAAAATGAATCTATCTTGTCAGTTTTATTATTGTGTCTCGAATAGAAACGTCTCGGCCTTCTGACAATGAAATTTATCGGCTTTCTCGAGTATAAGCAGTTTATCCACGTCACATCTAGTAATCATTATTTTAACTATTTTACCGAATACTTAGAGCCCTGAAATTTCGTACATGTGCCCATTTATGATGACAATTCAGTTAAAATTAATTAATACAGACAGTAATTAATTAACTGCGCGCTTATATTCGAGAGATCAACCTTCTGTGATGGTGCCCTTATAATGCATGAGAGAGTCGCTCTTCTCAATTGTTGCTTTCGTTCACGAACAAAATAGTTCAAAGATCCGCTCCTCAGCTCAAAAAAAGGCAGAGCGTTACTAATATGGCCTAAACGAAAAATTCAAGCATTGATGTTGAACGTATTATAGAAACCACTGGTACAATTTATAAATTTAGACTTTCATTACAAATACTTGAAACTTAAAAAGTTATTAAAGGATAAAATCTTTTCCTTTAAGGTAGAGTATAATGTCATTTCACCTAGAAATCAATGAATTTGGTCTTATTTTAAAGAAAATTTTCTCACTCTTCCAATGACACCAAACATTTAACCCCTTACCCCACTATTTTCCGAGATATTTGGCAAATAATACCTGCCCTTTTACATGGGAAATGGTACGTGTATGCACTCCCGAGAGAGTTTGTTTGAAAAATAAAGAATTAGTCTCATCTAAATTTTGTCAAAAAATTAATAGCGTGTAGTTTGTTAGTTTTTCAACTATTTTTTAATATTAATCATATTGTCACCGCAGTAAATTCTTTGGGATCACAATATACCTTCCATTTTGAAGGAGTTTCAAACGTACCTCGCGAAAAAAATGAGTCAAGTAAAAGATTTATTTAGATATTTTCAATTAATTACATCCAATTACTGTCATACAGAACAATATTATTCCACTATTTATGATTCAATATATAATTCATGATTCTACAGCTGATGAAATTATAACATATAATTCGAAGATGGTCTGTATTTGCTATGAAATATCATTCATATTTAGCTTGGCAAAATAAAATGGAATAAATTTAAGTTCATTCGAGAAAGCCATTTATTCTTAGTTATTGAGCATATATTGTCTCGAATAGAAAGGAAGCCTCGAAAAGTAACGACCGAATTCGAATGTTCGAGTAATTTTCGCCTCCAAGTAGCTGCACAAAGGGCTGAGTCAATTCGCAATCACAGAATCCTACTCTGTACGACAATTTCGTCGTTTGGACGGAGTGTCATTAGTACGAGACAGAATAAATAGAAGGGAAGAAGAGAAGTATTGAATAGGCATTAGACGTCTTTTGACGCGTGAGAAACCGGATATTCGCAGTTCACTTAATGATCCCAAAGCAGTTGGAGTGTTAAAGTGTGCATAATGGAGGAACATTTGTAGAAACAACCGCACTTTTATTTCATTTACCATTTCCTACTTAATGCCGGTGAAGGTTCTTTTGAGGACTCAGTTCAGCTTTTTCATTAGGTATCGCGAATTTTCGTTTTAATCGGTACAATTTCATCCATTATGTGCCATCAATTAGGTCCCTGGAAAATTTACGTCTCTTTTTAGCTTTTTTCTTCGTGATACTCATTTTATGTCGCTATCATCAGGAAATGTAAAAAATGTGTGACTTTTAGAAATGGTGGATATCTCAGAAAATTTTAGCTGCCGATCGAGTCCAAATTTGGAAATGCTCTCGGAAAGATGAGTGATGTGAATAAAATTATTTTTTTAATGTTTTCAATAAGCTCGTAATTAGCCAAAAATCTTTATTGTGCTTGTTATTGCTATTATGAATATTATATACAGTTATATTAGTTATTTCATGGCCTGTAAAATAAAATTTAGGAGGCTAAATTTTTTATGGAATTCCAAAGATTTTTTATTTGCATTCACATTGAAGAAGAATGAACTTGATGAAGATTATGTGGAAAAATAGTGTGCGTTGATAAAATATCATTATTTCATATGCTAAAATTTGCTTTTTGTAGAATAAATAGTTTTCGAGAAAAAAATCTGGGGCATTGCTTTATGGTCAACCGTCTTATGATTACGTCTACAACGTTCAATATCAAGGGATTGCAATTTTGATGCAATGTTGCTAGCCGCTAAGGAGGACACAGATACAAATTATACTTCTTTAATCCACGGGATGTAATAAGAACTTGGACCGATTTGGGGTAGTTCTCGGTCTATTTGAAGCTATTTTTGTAATAATTACTATCATCCGACAAGTTCCATAAGCTATCCTCTGCGTAGCGTGTGTTGGTTGAATAATTATCCAAAAATACACATTGAGGTACTTGAAGTAGTGGTTCGAATAAAATTGTAGAGTGCATCGTGTACTTGTAAAATTTCAATATCAGAAATCAAAATAATAATTTTTATTGATTTAGGAATACTCCTTTGAAACAGGAATACTGCACACTTTAAATTGATGCAAGCCGAAAGCACTTTCAGTAAATTGAGACGAGCTCTATCAAGATAATTGGGAACCAGTACACTGTATTAAACGGAAATAAAAAGGTGAGTAACTTTAAATACCAACGATGTAGCATTGAATAAAAAACAAGAATAATATTAAAAAGTCAATTCAATGTTGTCAACACTCAAGAGACACTCCAATTGAGTCATAAATTGAACTCACTTACTAAATGGCGGAAAAGGCCTTCCTTGAATGAAGCCTGTGATGAACTGTCTTTAATGTGCTTTGGCAAACCATTCCGTAACTTAAGAGCAGCTACAGCTTATGGCCTTCGAAATGTGGTTGTCTGAAACTGAGGGTCCCGTAGGAAACCCGGGTTAATTCTGATATCCACATTTGATGGGAGGGCTCTGGAGAAAGTTCACTCAAATACAATGGACTATCGTGTATGAGGAGATTGAACCTGAAGCAAGCCATATTAAATTTTTTCTCGGATTTAACATCATGCCCATATAATGTGGCTTTAAAGATGGGGGTTATATGTTCGTCTCTCGTAGATTAAAAAAGTGTCTTTTTTTACTACTTAAGCTGCAGGGACATTAGATTTTTATGGATTTTTCATTGATGCAAAGTAGCTCTATTTTTCCATCCGCTGACTGCTTCCCTTCTACTGCTCAATCAAAATTGAAATAGATACAGAAGTTGAAGAATTTACTTGGTGGAAGGTCGACATTGTAGTAAGTCAAAGTATGCAATTTTCAAAAATTTGTTATAGAATACGCCACTAGTTTCGGCAGTTACGCCATCTTCAGGTACACTCGGGTACTTTTCAGGTTTCAAGTGCACCTAGTGTAACTGCCGAAACTGGTTGTAAATTCTATGATAAATTTGTGGAAGTCAAGAAGTTTGACTTACTAGAAAATTGAAATATTTCACTTCTACGGAAAGGTTGGCACGCAGGGGTGAAGAAGAACTGGCTTAGAATTCAAGTCACCCTGCCGATTGACCACGGCCGTACGGAGAGCCTTCGAGCGCGTCCTGTCCATTATACACTGCCGTCTTCATTCGCAGTGCGGTGGGCCATCCATTAGCCAGTGGGCAATACCCCCTCCGCCTAGCATTCTCTCCGGGTCGGACGTTGACCCACCACGGGTAGGGGCGGCGGTTTGTCTCCCGCTGGGATCAAGTTCCTGTGACAAACAATTTCAAGCTCCACGCGCAAACACGCAAACTGCATTCTGTAATCCGATTCCCCGCAGTACGCGAATCCTCACGCGCTAAGTACTCACTCTGCCAGTCCCTTTTCTGAGAGCAAAAGAAGAAATCGCTGGGAGTCTCAATTGTCGCGAACTGGTCGACTCTCGATAATCTGCGGCAAAGGTTGTACTAGTCCGCCTCATGAGTAAGTAGAACTGACGCTTATTTCGTGGAGGGAGAAATATGGAAACAAAATCGCCAGTTTTGCGTGAATGGCATGTTGTTTATAATAGTATAGGTACGGTAGGTAATTGTATAATAGTAAAGGTCAGCAAATTATACCTGTTGTAATCAATGAAAAAAAACTCAAATCTGTTGACAGAAGCGCCTGCTCGCCTCGTAATTCTTCTTATTTTCATACTAAATTACTTTGTCACCATCTTTTTTATTTACAACCTGCCCCTCTTAACCCTTATTTACATGAAGAACGAAATTAATCACTTAAGAAAATGCATGTTTTTCTCAATCTGGCGTGCAATAATTATTGAATTAGAGCACGGGCTGATTTTTCATCTCCCGCTCACGCATTCCCGCATGACTTCTTGCAATTCACCGCTCTATAAGATGCTGTTTGGTATGCGCCTTGGTATATACATCGCATCGTGCAATTACGTGCCTGGTATGAATCAGCTTTAACGTGCGCGCGGGAAAATAGCCCCAGAATGAAAAAAAAATGACCAGCTACTCTTGTTCCATGAGCCATACCGCTGTCTTTTTTTGTCAATAAAAACTTATTAAAGCTACTTAAATGTCTACGAAAACTCCAGAGACTCTCAACCAGCTCCCGTGAGTTGCATTCCAAAAATAAGTAACACATTACATCTTTTCTTCCACTCCTCAGAGCACCCACTGCTTCCACAGTTCTACGTGAGTCTCTGTGGAGGGGGCATGGAGAGGTATGGAAGAGAACGATGCCTGAAGGGAGGTTTAAGGAATATATTGGGAATAGTTCTTCCAAGGGCCGATAATAGTCGTTAATTAAGTGTTATCGTCTCAGTTAGTGAGATTCTCACCACTGACAAACCACCCCTGCCCCTAATACGTACATGATTAATTGAGAACCGCTACGTACACGCTTTTTCTATGAAACCCTATGCTGAAAAGAAGAACCAGACGGGTTGGATACATCCTGGGGTGCAACGAATTTGTGAAAAAGAAAATTGAAGGGAAAACTAAATATGGGGAAAAGTCCCCAGAGGAAGATCCAGAAATAAGTTCATGGATCAAGTAAAGAGGAAAGTACATAGGGAGAGATACCAGGAGGTAAAGAGTCATTATACTAGGAACAACGGAGGGCTGCAGTCAACCAATCTTAGGGTTGAACGACCAGTGATGATGAAGACGCTCTCTGTAGTAATAAAAATAGATAGGCTCTATTTTAAGTACCAATTTTTGTTCATCCACTCTTCCCTAGATGTACTTAATTTTTGTAGTGCTTTTTACTGGGGTGCTTCGACGGCAGGAATCATTTCGCATATACTTCATATGAATTAGTAAACATTCAAACTAAATGTTTAAATACATGCATACATACATACAAATCACGCTATTCCCTTCCAGGGTAGGCACAGTCACAAAGTTCCGCTCATATATGCATATTTGTGCACCTAAATCTGCTTCAATAATTTCCTCCATACTGATCTATCCTCGCAAACCTCTTTTATCTCATTTACCTCCATACACTGCTTTACACACGCCCTCCTGTTATTAAGACTCCTAATATTCTTCCTCCTAAGAATTTCCTCAGACACATTCAGTCCGGAGATAATTTAAGTACCTACAACATCACATGCAAAAAAACCACACAGTAACCGTTGAACCGTAGAAATCAATCCAATGGCTGCAAAACTGGTGGAATTAGTATCTTTTCATTTATTTTCAAATGGAACATTAGACGTAGAAAATTTTTGCAAACGAGCGCTGTACTCGTTTGGTTTAACTCAAAGTTCTGATGAATTTTATCGACTCGTTACTTTAAGTAAACTTTGGCTGTATTTTTATGCGAGAGGCAGACATTAATGCTGATACCAAAGGCAAAAATGTGTACAACGCTGCACACCAAAAAATTTAGATGGAAGTCATGTTGATGACTATGTTTTTTCAAACATTTTATTGTGAACACCTAGAGCAAAGTACGAAGTTGTGTGGCGTATGTAATTATTGTGCGATTTGTAGTTGATAAAAAATCTTTAATAGTCTGTGTTGCTTAGCTTTTATATGCAAATATATTTATAGAATCTGCGAAATAGGCCACCTATCGAATATTTTATGAACCCGGGTTTTAGCGATAATTATTTACGACGCGTAATTGTTCGCAAAAAACGTGAGCGTTTTAAGCCTGTCTGGTTGGCTTTCCCAAGTCTCTCGTATTATGATCAACATTCGATTAACCTCGCAGTGTCGAGGATCTTAAAAAAAAAAATAGAAACAGGACTTGAGCTTGAGTGAGTTAACCCTCATGGCTTAAGCATTTTCGCGCCATCTCTGCGTCATCTCTACTTCATTGTGTGATCTCAGTTCTCTTTACTCAGCCCCAACAAATCTGTGAGCCACAATGCTCCTTTTAAACGTCCCATGCCATGTTCCCACTCGCGGGACTTTTGAAATCCTCTCACCACGTTGTCAAAGACCAACACTTTGCCACACCCGTCCCAATTCTCGCTATCGCTTAAAAAAAAAATGGAGCACTGCCCCACTTCGCCCTCTCATGCATTCCAATCCTCTCGTATATCTCTCTCCCTCTCTCTCTCTCCATCCCAGAATTTTTCTTCCTATCCGTATTTCTTTCTCTTTCTTTCAACCCTCCCCCTTTCACTATAGCTCCGGCACATGCACACCTCTTACCGAAACCTCTCTCCTCCTCGCAAACGGCAGCGCCGCCAGGAATACCCGCCCCACGCCTCCCTTTCACGCCACTCCCGCCAAAACAGACTCACGTCTCGGGCGTCACTATACCGGGAAAGCTTTCCGGTGTTAATCTGTGAGCGGTAAATAAAGCTCTCTGCCGCACACTCGCACCCGCGCCCACTCACCGGGAGTCCCAACGGGAGATTGGAGAGGGGCGGGTGTTGCTTTGTTGCTGCTGGAAGGGTTGGTTTTGGTGAGATGGGAGGCTGGGGGATGGGTTTGCGGCTCCGCATGCTCTTGTTTTTTTCGCAAGCGAGTGGAGGAGAGGGAGGGGAAAAGCCAGGGATAGCTTGAGGAGTGGGATGGAGAGAGAGAGAGAGAGGTGGGGGGTGGAAGTAAATTCGCCGGTTTTTGTGTCGCGAAGGACTTTTTTTTCGGGGGCGGGGGGAGGGAGGGAAAGATGTGGTTGTGGGAGGTAGAGCACGTGAGGTAGTGCGGGATTGGGTCAGTGTGAGACCTCTGTTGATCCAGAGAAGGGAAGATGCCGAATTGGTCATTATTTTTTAAGGAAAGCGAGAACCAATTTGATTCGTGGATGTGTCTTTTTCCAGCAAGTCACCTCAAGGGCGTGTGGCCGGCGTTGTCATTTTAATCAAAGCGTTTGGAGCGGTAATTGTGGGTCTGATCGGGTGCGCATTTTATTGCATTTTCCAATTAGGGAAACATAATAGGATCCCATTTCATTTAATAAGTTTGTGCGGTAGAGCTTATGATCATGCAGTAATTTAAATGATGAAAGAATTACGTTTTAAGTTTTCATCCTGATTATAATCAGTTATGACTCGAACCATTTATAGTTTGAAGTGCGTTGTTCCATAACACGTATATGAACGTAGGTCCTACGTATCAGCAGATACACTTAAAATAAATGTGGTCGGAAAATTTTTCTCAGGTTGCTTACAAATTCATTAAAATATGAACACAATGAGTGACGATTACACCTCCAGCGACCCTTGAGTGCGGTCTATTTTTTTTTTAGCAACCAATGAAACTGCTTTTCTGTTATGATTAGTATCACTTTTAATACAGGGAAAAAAGGCTCCATCATTTCATATTTTAAAGACCGAATGGTGAAAACAGGAATTTTAAAGACCTTCTCTCATTCAACCGTGTTGGGGAAAACCCCATCGATATGAAAACCTTTTTCTGACTTTGTACATACATACATCCTTAAATTATCCTACGACCACATAGTGTTTTATTGCGAGCTATTAAAGTATCAAAAATGAATTTTAGATTACATCTGTCAGTCGGTTAATTGCATGCGTGTCTGTGCTAATGGTGATACTTCTTATACTGTGATACTACTAATTCATCTTCCCCTTGTCATTCTACTCATTATGTTTTTGTTCTAAGCTGCCATCAAAGAGGAATTTGTTTTTTCTAATAATCAGGCCTAATAAATGCAGCAGCTAGAGGTTTAGAGGCAAGGTAAGGAGTACACGTGCCATATTCAAATGGACATGTTGAGAGGATGTTTGTATTTGAGTTTCTGGGCTCCAAATAACTCCTCATCATTTGATGAACCATTTTATTACGGGAAAGTTTAAACCAAAATCATTCAAAACTGAACATTTTCACGCGTATGCAAAAGTTATAACTTTTGACTAGATCTGAAACACGCTATCAACTGTACATTTGAAATCTAACTTGCTCTTTTATTATGTCCTCTGGATCGAAAGCGTCGACCGTTTAATGAGTGGGTGATGAGATGATTACAACGGCTGGTGGGATAGTGTGAGGTGTAAAGAGCTTTTATCTTGAGTAGTATGTTGCTTTACTCTATTGCTTGAAAAACTTGTCTGTTTAAAGAAAAATCTTCCATGAAGCAGTCCTAAAACTGGACTCTGTTTGAGATGCATTTGTTGTGGCTTTAACGTTCCAGATGACGCTATTTTTCGTGAATTTAGAAAGGTATTCAATAAAATTACCGGATAAATTGAGAGAAATCTCTGCAGAGGAAGCTCCAGGAATAAATATATAGACCAACTAAAGAGAAAAGAAGGTGCATGGAAAGATCAACCTGGGAGTGAGGGAGCTAGCGTTAGATAGAGAGGGACGGAGAGATGCAGTCAATGAACCTTAGGCTTGAGCAGCCAATGATGTCGATGATTCAATTAAGTGTCTGTTTGAAATTTACATATAAAATAACACAATAATGGTTTTGACGATGACAGAACTTCTTGGATCAGAGAATAATGAAGTAATCAGGTCCAAACGTTTGGTTTAGATGGCTCTACGTCTAATGAATTTGGGGTTACATCTGGGGTCCCGCAGGGGATGGTCATAGCGCCACTTTTGTTCCTTTTTTGCGTATTAACATAAACGGTGAGGTAGTTGATTGAAACGTGGTTGAGTAGAAAATGAGATTATTTTCTAACAACGCTATGGTGAATTGGGGAATTCGCGTAAAATGATGCCAATATATTAATAGTCTTAATTATAATAGTCTATTTGGGTATGATGAAGTAGATGATTGGCCACCCCTGTTACCTACCCCTGAGGTGGCTTGAAGGTTATTATGTTGATGTGGTACCGTAGCAAACTATTTTCTCTTATATTATCAATGGTAATCATCTTATGAAATGCTTAAAATGTCATTCGGGTGATATATGTCTGGACTGTCATTTCAACGTCATTGCAGTCTTAAATACGTACCACACCCATCATCAAAGTTTGACGTCACGCATGATAAATCGTCGCGTTGCGTCCCAAAAACTTTTGTGGTGTCCTAACGGAATAAATTACGAGCTAGTGAAAGGAGGAGAGAGAGAGAGGACCATAAGTCCGACCTCCCCCCTTTCCCCCTCCCCCCGTCCTTTCCTCGAAATCCCATAAGGCTCCACCTCTGTGAGCGATCGATTGCTAAGTCCTCCAATTCGGTGTTTAGTTTGCGTCTTTCAAAACGCTCGTTCGCGTTCCGTCACAGGCATACTCGTTCACATATCCACCATCCCTTTCTCTTTCTCTTCTCCCTCTCGTTTCTTGCTCCAGCCTCCCCGAGGATTCAGTTCAAGGCCGCATTTCCATGATTCAGGATGCGTCCTCATGCCCTGTCGCGCATTAATCTTTATTTGCCCCCGCTTCGTTGCCAGAGTGCGAGAGAGAGAGAGTGTGGGTTGGTTGTGCGGGGCCGTGGAGGTGTGAGGACACAA
This sequence comes from Ceriagrion tenellum, assembly GCA_963169105.1. Taxonomy (NCBI): domain Eukaryota; kingdom Metazoa; phylum Arthropoda; class Insecta; order Odonata; family Coenagrionidae; genus Ceriagrion; species Ceriagrion tenellum. The sequence continues at coordinate 111,038,557 of OY720633.1, read as the reverse complement.
CAGGTTCGTGCGAAAGGGTCCTGGCGCGAGGGTGGGCGGGGCGCGGTTTAGAAGGGAGAGGAGGGAAGAGAGATAGGGTTGTTGGGGGAGGAAGACGGGAGGTGAGGCGAGGCCAAAGGAAAAGCGAAATGATGGGGAGACGACTACTCTTCCCTCTCTCCTTCTCTCGCCAGTCTCTCTTATTTTCTCTGCCAACTTCATAAATTGTAGCGAGTCCTCTCTCCCCTCTGCGGATCTCTCCCCCTCTCACGATGATTTTTTTTCCATGTGGCAGGTGAAGAAAAAAGTGATATTTTTTATGCCCACTTTTAATTCGCAAGCTTCATCTTGTGTATATATGTATTATTTTCAGTTTCTCCGGTGAACTCGTCGATTAAAAATGGGGTTGATGATCACTTCGTTCCCGCATGTATTCATTCCTTCCGACAAAGGATTTTGGTCTCACTCAGCTCGTAGGATTAGCGAAAGATTAGTTTTTTGGGTAAGTTGAAAGGTTTTATGCTTTCTAAGCAAATAGTACCGCTGACACTTTTCGGGCTTTCCACCGGGTGTCGTTCTTCAGTTCGGCCGAAATTTCCCAAATGAGACTTTCCCGATGCAGAAACCCACATCTCTGATGGCTGTAGGAAAGTATCCTCTCGAAATGTCTTAAAAAATGATGTACAGTCACTTCATAAAGTATCGCGACACACTATGCTATTGGTTCGCATAGGTCGGCTTTGGAAGCTGGAAGTACGTTGGCTATCCTGAGCCATCTCTGTTGACTATGAGAATTTCCAGGTACAGTATGATATTTATTGAAAGTCAAGAGGGACATTGCCACCAGAGGTAGTCCAGGATAGCCAAAGTATTTCGAGCTTTGACATCCGACCTATACGAACCGCTAGCGTAGTGTGTCGCGATACTCTACGAAGTGACCGGTAGTTCTGCAACATAAAGTTTAACCTTGGATAGAATTATGGGGACATTATTTAAGGTTTAATTTAAACATATCCTTAGAATTCGGGCTTAAGTATAGTTGAAAATGACCCTATGAATTACTTGTTGGTGAAGAAAACGCCTTGGCATGGTGACTAAAATATAATTTGGTCCTAATGCCGCTGATATTGTTGCGAGAATTTTCCAACCGTGTCAGTAGAAGACGCAAGCCATACAGATCGATAATTTTATTGAAGCATCTTTTGAATTTATTTAGTTTTGATTTATCGGTAATACACTTTGTCTTTCTTTTTTACTGATCGATAGTTTTGTACACATAGGCGTCTATTAAAAAGGTTTTTGTTATCATTTTTTTCCGGGAAATATACCACGACTCCCTTTGGTTTGATAGACTTATCGGCTGGATAGGTACATTCGGAACTGTTGATTCGAGTGCTTGCGTCACCGTAGGTTATTTCATTTTTTTTATCCGAATACAGAGCTCCAGTCGACCGAGGCTTTACTCCCTGCACCATTGTGTGACCCGCTAGAATTTTCTCGTATTGATTCAAATTTGGAGTGTGCGATCGCGAAGGGGGATCAAATCGGGCCTCGCGGCTCGCTATCTCTCTCTCAGGCTCCCGTGCGATCGTGCGACCCGGCGAAAATCTCTCTTCCTCGGGGAAAGGCCTTTCCTCCGCTCTCGCGACCCACACGCTTCAAACGGGCGTGTGAGGCCTTAGGCCGCGGGGTGGATTCAATTTTTTCTCTCATTCGCTCGTGGTGACGAGGGAGAACGGGGACACATGAGGGGGTGGGGGATGAACGGGAGACGTGATGGGATGGAAGGGTGTTATCACCCGTGATATACATTGAATATAAATTATGACACTGCTGGGAGAGTGGGCGTATGAGGATAAGTTGGTGAATAAATTTTATTTTGCCAAACTTTTACAATACCTCAAGTTGTATGAAAGTGATACGACCCGGTTTTCGACCAATGATCGTCATTATCGGGTTCTTTTTGTTTAAGCACTCTCTACAAGCATACTTCTTTACCGTCGGTAGGCTAAACCAGCTTTTAATGAAAAGAAACGACTCCTAGCACCCAGCTACATCAATTTGAGCTTTAAGAAAATAGATACTACAATTTTGTGGAGAGTCTTGCACTATGGAGGTGAGAAATGGACATTTGGTCCATGGAAGAACATGGGAAGAAAGTTAATGGTGGCCGTTGTGATATGATGCTATCGGAGAATCCTCTAAGTATCTTGCATGGAGAGAGTGACCAACGAAGAGGTACTACGTAGAGCTGAAGAAGTGCCGTGTCTATGGAACTCAATGACAAAAGAGACGAGACTCCTGGATAGGCCACAACATAAGACACGAGGGACTATGAGGAACCATTATAGAGGGGTCAGTTCAGGGTACAAACGCGATTGGCAGACCCAGAAGGGAATACGTCGAACGGATTGTAGAGAATATGGGCTGCCATTCCTACTTGGAGTTGAAGGGGCTGGCATGAAATCGAGAGGAATGGTGACGGACAACAACTGGTGCCAACCAATCTACAGATTGGTGAGCAAAGAAGAATTCGGTGGGATTGCGGGGGGGTATTAATAAGCATGGTGATTTATGGAAGGAAAGGAGGGGGGTGTTGATTTTTAAAGAGCCATGGATTGAGTAATTACGTGGAGGGGAGCTAAGAAGATGTAGTGAAGGAGAATGGATTAGCAAAGCTTTTAACACCAGGGTTGAAATTCGCTATGAAAAAATCATTTGACTTGACCGGGATTCGAACCCGGATCTCCCAATTGCCGGTCAGGTGTGTTAGCCAGTTGCACCTTGAAGGAAGCCTTGAAGGAAGATGGCTTGGTAGTGTAACTGGCTAACACACCTGACCGGCAATTGGGAGATCCGGGTTCGAATCCCGGTCAAGTCAAATGATATTTTTCGTAGCGAATTTCAACCCTGGTGTACATGCACCCGTGCGAGTGACTTCGTACCACATCATTTGTTAAATGCAATGTTCGGAAAGAAGCTTTTAACATTGGGGAGGAGGCAGGGAACAAATATTTATTGATAACTGTAACCTCAGGGTCAATCATTATCTTTAAACCTCTGAATTTCTCACGAGAGTTAAGGTCCCGTCTATCGTCGCACACAAATAAAATATGCGTATATGTGTCACTCTTATGGTCATCATAATCATTGATCAATCCTAAGATTGGTTATATGCAGCCCTCCACCCTTCCCTGTATAATTCTAGCTCGCTTACCTCACGGCATCTTTCCGTATGTACTGTCTTCTGTATTTGGTCCATGAACTTATTCTTGGGTCTTCCTCTGAGGACTTCTCCTTCCATTTTACCTTCAATTATGTTCTTCACAAACCCATTGTGCCTCAGGGTGTGTCCAATTCATCTTGTTCTTCTTTTCTCTATGGTGTTCCATATGGTCCTTTCCTCTTCTGCTCTTCTGTACACATTTTCATGTCAATTTAATCTTCAGCATCATCCTCCAGAACCAGGCTTAGAAGGTTTCTATCTTTTACTGGTCAGCATTTCCAATGGTCCATACTTCCGATCCATAGAGTGCCATGGTTGAGATCTATTAATTATGGTAAAGATTTATTAAATATATAGCGAAATTATTTTTATTATCATATTTGTTTAAAAAGGCTTTGAACTTTTCTGTGACTCTGGTATAAAATTTTTATAACCGTATGTTAAAAGTTTCTAGCCGTCTGTTCTTTATGGTCCCCGCGCTTGATGCTTTACATCCCACTTTTAGACAACGGGTGTAAAGGGTTCTAAATACGCATTTCAGAAAAAAAAACTTTGAAGCTGATGGACGAAAGAATAGAATGAAGCCAATGTCCCTCGGGAATAATGTTTTGACGAAATATATTTTATCAAACAGGCTCAAATTTAATGTTGAGAGTAGAATTTGAAGCTAATTTTATTTGATGAGGACTCATCAATCAACTTACTAATCAAATCAATCGCATGAAATGACATTTTAATCACATTCAGCCCCGTAGAAGATTCTATAACGTGTTCGATGATTTTTTTTAAAGGGACGGTGGGACATTGGCTTAATGTGGTTAGTGCGAGATCTATCACAGCGTATCAAATTCAATGACTTCGACGTATTAATTTTTTCACGCGTAAAAAAAACCACGGTGTTAAGGGCTATTCATTTTTCAGCTAAAATATTTTTTTTTTAATTTCAATATTTTTTATTGATTATAGTCGAATACAATTCATGTACATTTGTAAATACATAACCATGTACCTTAAATGTAAAAACATGTGCCTTCAGTGCATAGTGATATGTTCACTGATGCACTAAACTCTCATGAAACGAAGTATTATCGTAATTTGTATTACTCAGCTGTGTGCTTCTTAAAGCCAGTGAAATTTATCAATAAAATTTTATTATTGTCTCTGTTATGGCTAGGAAACTATCTCATGTGTACAAATATTGCTCCATCAAAATCCTTAATACATCCTTAATACATACGCGCTTTCGGTATTCTCTGTGATTGGGCAGGTGAGGTGGCATCTGGCTTCTCATCCTGAAGTTCTGAGAATACCAGCAGTGGTGGATATGCTTCTGTGCGATCCCAACCTCTACTTGGGAGCTGTGAGGAATGCACTTCAAATATAGTAACAAAATTTATTGAGGAGCAACATTCTGACTATGGTCAAATATACAACAGTGTAACAAGTCAGTCCAAAGCTTTCGCTTTGTGCCTCAGTCCACGAGATTAACGCTTTGGATGGTGTCGTTATTTTGATTGTTCGGCGGTCTTAAACATCTTGTTAATTTAAGCACAACATTCAGTAGCTTAGTTCGCTAAAGCACCCTGCGCAAATCGAGGGATCTGGGTTTGAAGACGTTCAAGAAGAATGGAGAATGATTTTTTCTTCATTCGGTTTCTGCGACAACCTGCTTTCGCAGATGACTCCGTAACGGTAATCCCGCGGCTTGTGCCGGTATTCTCAAAGTTTGTTACCAAGTCATCTTCAGGTAGGAGAAACACGTTGTCATATTAAAATATCATTTGTAAAGATTCAAATGTCGTCATCATCATAGGTCGTTCAATCCTAAGTTTGCTTTACTACAGCCCTCCACCATTTCTTGTCTCATGCTAGATCCCTTACTTCCTGATAGATTTTCCTTTGTACTTTACTCCTAATTTGGCCCATGAACTTATTCTTGGGTCCTCCCCTTAGGGACTTTTCCCCCTATTTAACCTTCAATTATGCTCATCTACATACTACCCTCCAAGCCACCACTTGGGCGTGGGGCAAAGAGTGTTAGGACACCAGCCGTGTAAAGATGTAAGGGACAAGGTTTTGGGAGGAGAAATGATGACATGTATTATGGGATGGTATTTTGTGGAGCTCAATTATTATTGTGGTCTCTTATTGGGCGCGGGACAAACGAGTTTTTGTACCTATCTGTTTGGCGATGTATCTCTCTCATTTTATCTCATCTGTCAGACCTAGAGATGTAGTGAGGCGTCCTGATGCTATTCTCTGTGTCGCTCTGAAACACCCCAATTCTGAATTTCTGAAGCAAGGTAAGCCAAGCATGTAGCCTCCGAATTTCGAGCGGCTCCTTTTCTCTTCTTGTTCTTCATATACCCATTGTGCGCCAGGGTGTGTCCAATCAATCTTTTATTTCTCTTCTGCGCTGTGTTCCATTTGGTCCTTTCCTGTTCTACTCTTCAGTAAACGTCATCATTTCTTATTTTTTCCGTCCATTTCATCTTTTGCAGCCTCCTCAAGCTCCAAATTTCGCAGGCGTACAATATAATAATAATAATAATAATTTTTATTCATTAAGATACAACGAATATCAATTAACAAATTGAACATATGTCATTATTGGTAAGCAATAACGGATCCTTATACCGGCATTTAACATCGAATCATCATTTCGCCATGATACCAAGGCCATAGTAGTATCATTTCGTTCCGCTTCCAACTCACAACTTGGATCGAAGGTACACGGATTGGTGTGGTGGCTAGAGTACTGGCAAACCATACGGAGGGCCAGGGTTCAAATCCCTGCAGAGAAGGATGTTTTTCAGGGGAAATCCGATCCCTACTTGAGTGTCTTATGGAGGGCACTTCAAGTACAGTAATCCGTCTGTTAGATGAGACTTAAAGACGTGGTCCCCTTGGCGCCTTTCGTTCAGAGCAGGCTAATGCCGACGCCGGGTTTCTATCGTCCCTTTCTCCCTACCTTATCCATACGGCGCAAATGACCTTAGCTGTCGGTCGCCCCCCCAAAATCCAATCCAATCCACATGAGAAGGGTGATGATGGGTGGGTGGATGAGGGAGAGCTTTGCCGGGCAGTGGGCCTTCTTCTCCGGAAATCGGAAACGAAAAGGTTCGTTTGGCGCGCGGGTGTGGATTTGTGCGCCGCTTAACTCTATGATTGGGAGGATGTTGAGGGGAGGGCGAGGGGGAGATATGAGTCAGTGCAGTGGAGAAGGAAAAGCGAGTAGAGATGATAGAAATAAAGGAGGAAGATGGTACTGGCGTATGAAAATGCAATGGCTTGGAGTTAAAAGTTGGCACGCACACACCATGATTATATCTGTTTTAAACATATGACTGAAAACATATTTCTAAGCTCGTGCAGTCTCAATGGCCGAAAAAGAACCCGCCGGCCTGAAACGTAGTTCATATTTTTTTCTTTCCCCATTTTCCCCTTTTGTCTGGGATACTCAATAAATGTAATTTTTTCAGAACAGCCTTGTGCACTATTTATGTAGGCATAAGCAGAATATAATTCAATAGTAATATACATTATTACAAATTCAGTTGTGGAAACATGTTACAGGAACGAATTTCTATTCAGGGTTGGACTAAGCACAAAAATTTTTCATTTTAATTGGTCTATTGCTGTATTTTTATAAGTAAACCAGCAAAACGGTGCTTGAAGCTGGTAAGCGGTTGGAAGGGGAAATGCGTTTGATCTTAAATTATGAAAATCGATGGAAAAAGGATTTTACCACCAATGAAATTTTTTTAACAATATGTCAACTGGCGTATAAAAAACATAAGAATGAGCCTCAAAGGTTTAAAAAGAATTTCTAAAAAATTTAAGGCTATTTTAGTGTCAGCAGTTAAATCATATACAAAGAGCTGTATGATTTGGCCCTTAATTTTGAATTCCATGTTTCCTTACACATATGAAAGCGTTGATTGTGGATTCCCCTCTCTCCAGCACTCGACTAAAAGTCCACTGTTATAACATCTCTATCAATTAATCAAATTAAAATGTTACCTCCATATATTAATAGTGATCATATAGTTCCCACCGTTGTGATGCCATGCGTCTTCTTAAACTAACATACTGTATTGAATATGTAAGTATAGTAATTTACAAAGTATTTTACATAATATTTATGAGTAAACATTCGGAAATGATATTCGTCTCCAGAAGTGTGTGTGTGTAATTTCAGATTTTGAAAATTGATTTGATTGATCACTGTTGGGTTGAGGGGAGGTGATTTCAACTGTCCTTTACTACAGTATTTTTTATGCGATCTAGGCATTAAAAATGAAAGAACATACGAGTCGATAAAAGAAATTGTGTTGGTGGATAGAGATCTGTGCTTGTAAAATATCCAGAGGATTTTTACATCATTTAAAACCTTTACCGATAGTGAAATCAACAGCCGCACTTTTTTCCAAGTTTTAATAACGATACGTCTGGTTTAAACTCACAGAGTCATCATCAAATTCTAGACCACTTGGAAGTCAGGTCCAACTTGAGGCATAGGTGATTGAAGAGGAAATTAAATTCCATTTTCTGGATTTTCACAGAAAAATCCAGATAGAGTTTGGCCTAATATGCTATGTTTGCATATTGGATAATTTAAACGTATTTCAAATCGATAGATGACTATAAATAGTAATAATAATTATGTTTATACATGAGAAACTGATTCGAAACTATGCACTGGGATAAATTACAGACAAAGGGAACGCACATAAGGGGAAAATGCAAACTAGGTTGACTGAGATACGAAGAATGCAAATGGACGAAGTATATGTATTATGCCCGACAGGTTGAGATTTAAAATAATCGTTATCTTGCTCGTGTTTTTATTTTTTATGCGTATCTGGTCTTAGTTTATTAATTTTTTAATTATTCGAAATGTAAATTGTTTTCTAGATATCCAAGTACCGGCAATTCCTAAAATGGGATTCCTAATGAATTTTTTTTCTTATTTGAAATGTTAAGGTGTGTATGTAAGGTTGATTCAATAGATAAATACATTTATTATATATTATTATTATTATATATAATTATTATGTATGCATTCATTACAGTACCTACTCATAAATAAATAAATAAATAAATAAATAAATATATATATATATATATATATATATATATATATATATATATATATATATATATATATATATATATATATATATATATATATATATATATATATATATATATATATAATATGTAGGAAGTGAGCAATGAGTCGTATAGAAGTGCCGTCCACATGTTGTATTTACGAAAAAAAAACAATCCGGTACGTGTGGGAGGATCTGCGTGAGCTAAGGAGAAGAAAAAAGAGGAGGGAAATGGTGGGAAACGAAGTAGGAAAGTGTGTTGGGAGGAAGGTAAACGTCGGTGGAGAGATAAGACGGAGGTTTTTTTTTACTCGGGGGTACAATGTACACTCTTCGGTCCATCGCGGGGCAAGAAGGGACGTAAGCAAGAGGGGAGGTTTTAGGGATAAAGGAAATACGTGAGGGCAGATAGAGCAACGGCATAGCTACGGTTCGAGCCGCCCGGGGAGGTTTCTGTATCGCCGCCCTTCCCTTGAGAGGTGCACGATAACCAAGGAACCTATTGTGACAAAACTTGAACATGAAGCATTAGATAAAATCTTTGTTTTCTCATTTGAAAATTTTAATGCGGTATTAAAATTTTTATCGATTGTTTAAAATAGAAATCCGTTTAAAATACGGTCAGAAATATTTAATTTGTGATTTATTGTTTAGTAAGCTTTTTATTTCGAATTGACCTACAACAGGCCGCGTTGTTTCTACTGGTTTTTCTTTTTGGTCGCTTTCCTTTTTCCCCTTCCAATACTCCATAATTTTAAGGCTGTGTTTCCAGCCTTCTTTTTCATTTCTATCCACCAACACAATTTCCTTTATCAACTCATATGTTCTCCCATTTTGAATGCCTAGATCGCATAAAAAATACTGCTGTAAAGGACAGTTGAAATCACCTCCCCTCAACCCAACAGTGATCAATCAAATCAATTTTCAAAATCTGAAATTACACACACACACACTTCTGGAGACGAATATCATTTCCAAATGTTTACTCTTAAATATTATGTAAAATACTTAGTAAATTACTGTACTTACATATTCAGTACAGTATGTTAGTTTGAGAAGACGCATGGCATCACAACGGTGGGAACTATATAATCACTATCAATATATGGAGGTGACATTTTAATTTGATTAATTGATAGAGATGTTACAACACTGGACTTGTAGTCGAGTGCTGGAGAGAGGGGAATCTACAATAAACGCTTTCATGTGTGTAAGGAAACATGGAATTTAAAATTAAGGCTTAAATCATACAACTCTTCGTATATGATTTAACTGGGAGCGGAACGAAATGATACTATTATGGCCTTGGTATCATGGCGAAATGATGGTTCGATGTTAAATGCCGGTATAACGATCTGTTATAGTTTACCAATAATGATATCTGTTCTATTTGTTGATTGGTATTCCAGTCTTTCTCTTTTTCATTTGTTTTTACCATTTTCTGTCCTTTTTTTCTCGTCTTCGATGTTTCGGGCGAGGCCCAGTAATCTTCCACGTTGATCCCGAGTACGTCACGCTGCTTCACGATTGCCCCAGTAATTCCCACTTCTTACGGTCTTATTTTTCCGGCAATGTAAAAAGGATTCGTTAAACGCTATCTGATACTATTAAACAAGCAATACTTGTATGTATGTTTATATTTATGTGAGTAGATAAATATTTTATTGAAAACAACTGAACTGATTCTCCTAATTGTCGGTATGTAATGGCTTTCTGGTTCAAGGAATCCATTGAACTAAAGGCTTTAAGGCTGCAAAGGTCTCCAAAATTGGCCCCTATTTTACTCGGAATCATTGTAGTTTTTTTCTTTTTAAAATTACTTGCAATCAAGATATATAGTTTACATTTTCACTATTGGATGGTAAAAAGATGTAATTCTTGCAATCGATTTGGTTGTACACTTTGTTTTCGCTTAAAAACTATGTTTTAAATGACAAAATTGCAAGTTTTTCTCTGATTTTAGCAATATATCACAACGAGACTATTATGGCAACGGCCTGTTATGTAAACAACTCTAATAATCATACCAGTGTTTATAACGAAATGATGAAAGTATCTTACGTCAGTTCTTCATAAATTTAGAATTATATTTACAGTTTACCTAGCAAAGCTCGGTACTTTATAATTGATCCTAATAATAAAATGTCCGTATAGTCGATAGTTTTACCTTTCTTGAATAAAAAAAATGTTCAAAATTTTTTTTATTCCGAAAATGCCGCTCCCGAAAATGTGCCGCCTGGGGCGAACCGCCTTCACCGCTCCACCCTCCTCCCCCACCCTCGTAGCTACTCTTTTATTAAAGAGGAGAGGGCGAGTAAGCGTCGGTGGAAAGATCGGTGGGGGAAGTTTGGGATACGGCAAGGGATCGGAAGGGAAAAAATGGAAGATGGGACAGGTGACGTTATAGGCCTGATGAATGGGGAAACGAGAGGATGAGGGTGTGGTGAATTGAAAGGGGAGCGAATGGGATGTTGGGGATGAAAAGAAGAAATATTTTTAAGGAAAGGCATGGGAACATGATGAGTTGAGGGGGGGGGGCGAGCAATGATGAGAGGGAGAAGTTGGCTTCACTTTAGTGCGATGGGAAAGGGAGAAAAGCCGAAGTAGAGAGAGAGAGGCAATATTAGATGATTCGACGGGTGGCGTCGCTTATTTACGTTGCTAAATTGGCGGGAACGTTCAACTTGACTATATTTTTGGAACAGGAGCTCCAAAGGTGAGCTGCTTAACTTGCAGGATACGATAAAGGTCAATGGCAGTTTCCGTATTCTAAGGAACCTTCCTGAAGATTCATCTTTATTTAAAAAACTTTTCCTAGGTAAAAAATGCATTAATTGCGCTATGTCGTGCTGAAATAACTATAGTATAACGTCACGTAAATTAATATTTTTTTTGTATTTTGCACTAAAATTTGTTTTTTCATTTGTGACATTAGTGGCCGGTTGAGGTTAGAATTAGCTGTGTGATCTGTAATTAAGAGATCCATAGCGTTACGAACCCGTTACAAAATTTGGTTTGCAGAAAATAATTTCACGTTTCATTGCTTATCTTGAAAGAGTCATCACTTTGATTTTTTCGTTGTTTTTCTAATCACTGGCTTATACCCATATATTGTTTAACTTATGCACCTTTTTAGTAGTTAGCATGGACACGTAAACCCTTTCATCTTCGTGTGATTAGTCTTCTATCTAGTAATTACTCCCTCAAAATGTTCATTGCAAATCCGCCATTTTGGGTAACCACGGACTTTATAAATTAACACCATCTATCAGGTCCAATAAATTATGAGGCTAATAAATGTATCGAATGTTTCTCCAGCGCATATTGAACGGATACCTTGACTTACTGATCTCATAACTCACTACGATACATTAGTTATGTTTATGCAATCGGCCGTACGTCTGGTATTCTAATATCTCGCACACTTCAGTCCTAGTGTGGCGTGGCCGTATATTTGATTGTTCACCAAAAGTTTAATTAAACACATCAGAAAGTCGATTAGTAAATGTAAGCGTTATTAAGAGGATGAAGTATCCAACGCCTGTCCTAACGCAATGGCATTGTGCAATGTGTTACCAAAGTGGGGCTTTGCCACCGAATGTGAGTAGTTTGGAATTGGTATTGATGCATAGCTAACTGGTTTCATTACGCATCAATTATTTCACGAGCCGTAAGCCGCCCACCTAATTTACTTCAGTTGTCGTGGATTAACTTTTTGAGTCGAGGAGAATCAGAAGTGAGTCGCTCGAAGAGTGCTCCACAATGATCCTTAAAACCGCGTCCATTCGGATTTATCTGTTTTCATTCTCTTCAACGACTGGAAAAGTTTCCCATCACGATTATATCCATTCATTTAAAATGCTAAATCATATTTCTGCTCCGGTTGTAAAAAAAACCACAGGTGAATTGGTAGTTTTTTTTGAGGCGTTTTAATGGATAGTAAATCATTCATATCTACATTATCAAGAAATTAGAATTCACTCCCAATGGATGTAAAAAAGTGTCAATCTGTACTTTGTTTCAAAAGAAAATTATTGAAAAAAGAGAGAATCGCACATTGTAACTCCCCCCCCCATACATACCTTGAGCAGGTCAGCTGTAAAACGCCCGAAAAAAATTAATAACTGACGCCCGGCTGAATGCATGGGTTTCAAAAACGTATGGATGAGGAGAAATCGGAAGGATATAGTGCTCCGCGGGAGAAATTGTGGCTCTATGGCGTTGCGATTAAAGTCATGCCCTCGTACTACAGGTTTTCCTGTTTGTCAACTATTTCCAAATCCCCTTCAAGGTTTAGCTGTTTACCCGCTGCCAATTATTGTTCATCTCTAAACCCGGATTTGATATCGGCTATCGGCCATTTTAAGTTTTTGAATTGGCCGATGGGATTTAATTTTACCAAATTAAGATGATGCTTACTTGATCAACTTTCGTGAATAATTATGTAAGCCTTATTTAACCTCAAATGCTTTTTTATAATGCCTACGACTTTTGATATTTACTGCTGAACGCGGAGGGTGATAGAAGTTAAATTGCTTGATGGTTTTACTTAATCTGGAGGTAAAGAGATGATATGCACCCCAAAGTGTGTTGATTAATTTTGCTACATTAATGAAGAGATTGTTTTTTAAAAGTTTATTGAAGTTTAAGTTTTTTTTTGTTTTTTTTTGTTTTTTTTTTTAAGTTTCTTGAAGTTTAAGTTTAATTTAACTTGAAGTTTTTCGAATATTTAAAAAAATAAAACAGCCTACGTGAGGACTAATTGTAGCTGTTTTCATTTACTGCAGGTTTTCGCTTCTTTGTTTAGCAAAGTCATAGCTATGGAATTCTAGTGGAAAAGTAGGTTATTAGGCTGTGTTGTCATGCTCTAACTACCAATTTGAATCATGCATTCAACTCTTTCTAGAAATGAAAACTTCATGGCGTGTTGGATAAATCCATCTGCATTGTAGCTCGAAAAAATCCCTCAAGGATGCATGGCAGGGGGCGTCTTAAGTGGATCCGTTGCCGATCGAATAATTTCTAGTGCAGGTCAAAGCATGGGATGGGCCGTGAAACTCCTTTCCATCGTTTGGATCTTATTTCATGCCAAGAAATCGTCCTGTAACTTCACTCACCGTAAAACCTACTTGAAAGCAATGTAAAGATGAATTAACGCTTGAAAACGCGTGCTTCTGTAGGATGCGTTACCTATGTATCGTTGAACCCTGGAATCAACCAAAGAGAGAAGATTACCAAAGGAATGAAAGATTTCATTTTGAGAGGCTTCATGGTATTCCATCCAATTATCTTATTAGCTTTTGAGGGAGAAAACGATACCTTCACGGATGACAGCCGTAGCCGTATTATTTCTAGTGCAATTGCATTCTCCTGATACTCGGGAGCTTCACGTAAATGCAGAAAACGCTGCAATAGCTTCCTTAGTAAAAGGAATTTGCAATTTTGCTTTCCTATTTTCTATGGGCTATTTTGTTCTCATATTGATACTGCCACGTGCTGAGTCGAATTTTCTACATGAGGAATAGGAGGATTCCTTCAATTAAAGTTGCTGTCAATCCAAGCCAGAGATTGGAAAGAATATATTCTCATTATAATACCCTGCAACCTGCCGCCAAGGCATGTGACTGGGTGTTTTAGGACACCAGTGATGGCGTAGGGAAGGAAAAAAATGAACGAGCATTGATACATATACATTTTATCCTGGTTTTTATACCACGAGATTCTAATATAAAATTACCCTTTTTTTGGTTTTATTTAAGAAAGAGATTTTGAAATATGGCTATACTTATTTAAAATGCGAAAATGGTTTAATCGATTGCTTAATAATAAATAACCATAATAATTAAACGTGTATTGTCATAGATTGTCTACGTCAGCCTTTCAGACTTATTAGTACCTACGTAAATTTAATGTTTACATAAGATAAAATTTAAAAATAATATATACTAGCTGACCTGTGCGAATATTTCGCACAGTATGCAGCTTCTTCCTTCTTTCTTCCTGTTCTTCTACCTGTCGAATTTTTCGCACAGTATGCAGCTTTTCCTATTTCTTCCTTCTTTTTTCCTGTTCTTCTACCTGTTTCTTCCCATGGACAATTTTATGTTATTTGTTTTTGTGTTAAAGATGCATAACGTAGACGGTAAACGGTCACACTGATTGCATGTAGAATGTAAACAATCTAACTAAATGATGTGTTAATAGATAGCGCCTACTGCAGTATTTTAAGCACGTAACCATAGCCAACATATTAGTTGATTATATTATCAACAGTTATCACTGTATCATTTTTTTAACAAAATCTTTAATTTTAAATTTTATAACAAAAACTTCCATTTAAACCATTTATCTATTTTTCGTCAATAGTGGGGAACATATGCTTTTAAAAGATGTTTGAACCATTAATTTTGATGGAGAATTATGGGAGTTATGGCGTTGCGACAAAATACACCTTTTAGAAATAATTTATATGATGATGATAATCGTAATACACAGATAATGTTTGCATAGGAAAAAATAAAAATAATTACATGATAGCAATATAAACCAAAACATTGAATACCCTACTATTTCAAATGTACAACAACTAAATTATCATTTAAAATTCTCATCTAGATTGGCATATTTTTACATCCTCTCATACTTTTGAGCACATGTGCATAATGTTTACTTAAGACAAAATAAAAATAAACTAACTAAAAGACAGATTATGTGTACATAAACTAACTTCAAGGCACAATAAATGCACGGTGACAGATTGAATACCATACTGCTTTCGGATGCACTACACTTATCTATTGTCTCTTTCTGAGTAGGAAGCTTCTCGAAAATATGGAATTAAATAATTTTCTTTTGAAACAAAGTACAGATTGGCACTTTTTTTTACATCCATTGGGAGTGAATTCTAATTTCTTGATGTTTTAGATACGAATGATTTACTATCCATTAAAACGCCTCAGAAAAACTACCAATTCAGCTGTGCTTTTTTTTCTAAATATCTGAGTCATGTGTCTAGCCTTTTTAATCATTCATGTCCTCCGCGGTTAGTTAAACGATTTTCTCGAGCTACTTCCATCGGAAACACCCGCGTCCTCTATCCTGGAAATGCATTTTGAAGTCTGCTGGGACACTGTAATTACTGCCAATCTTCCTCGGAGTTCCCACGCATCAGTTCCTCCCGTCGTTCAGGTGTTTAATTGGATAAACCCGGAGCTTGCTTGTTTTGTCCAGCTAGTGAAACGTTGGGTCTTTGGGAAATTTTGACGTTTGACCTTCGTTCCTGAATATTGGTGTGTATTCTATAGGCGGACAGTGATGCCATTTTGCTCGAATAGGATAAACTCGCTTTAGTTCTAGCTCCATTCCACAGATTCAGGTGTTCTCTCGGCCCCAGAGAGGAAAAGAGAGAATCGCACATTGTAACTCCCCCCATACATACCTTGAGCAGGTCAGCTGTAAAACGCCCGAAAAAAATTAATAACTGACGCCTGGCTGAATGCATGGGTTTCAAAAACGTATGGATGAGGAGAAATCGGAAGGATATAGTGCTCCGCGGGAGAAATTGTGGCTCTATGGCGTTGCGATTAAATTCATGCCCTCGTATTTTCACGGTAGCACGCGGAAATACTTCTTTTTCAATGAAGGCCATGCAGCGTTTTTTTTCTCCCCTAGCGAGAGAAGTCCGTAACGATGCGGGATCTCCGCTCCTCTCCGAAAAAAATGGGCGATATTTCAAAATTTCGCACGGAGTAAGTGAGTCGCGGGGAGTGAGGGAAGGGGGCGTGGTCTCAAATCCGAAAATGTAGCCATACATTTTTTTATTCAGCCTCGGCGTTTCAGATTTGTGTGCGCGGGATGAGTGAGGACCCGGTAGCGCAGTGTCGGACGGATAGTATTTTATACAATAGCGCGTTAAATGGCGTTCCTTGCCTGTATTTTTCTTTCTACTCTGCCGGGGCCTTGTAAGCGATTCCTCCCCGTTTCTGCGTCCGTCGGGCTCGTAACTCCTCGCGTAACCGAAGATCCCATACGGCCCCTTAAAAAGCAATAAGAATGCTCGATTTAGTCCTCCCACGAAGCGATACACTGTGTCTCACTTATCGAGTGTTCGAGGAACGGAGTGCGTAATTTTTCCCCTTGCCTGGATTACGCGGAAAAAAATCCTTCGGAAGGCTTATCCAGGAGGCTAAATCTGGCATTATGCCCACCGAGCCTTTTAAGCGCGACTAAGCCTTTTAAGGGGAGTTTTAATTAAACCCTTACGTTTTCGAGTGATGAAAAACGATTGAACCTCATGCTGGTTGGTTGGGTTTTTTCTTGAAATAGCGTTTGGGTGTATGTGCTTGAACAATTTTTTTTCGCCGGAAAATCGCTTGCCCGTAGATAAAAAGGACTGCCCGTGAATAATCTTGGGCGATAACTTTCATAGACTTGAATTGGGGCACGATATTTTTAGGCATCGAATGCCTAGTTTCTGCCAGCAGTGACTGAATGTGGAAGTCATTGAAATATTGGAGTTTTAGATCAACGTCTGGTTGAATCATTTTCAATGGCCACTTCGCATCGCCTTTATTTCGGCGCTGAAAATCGATCAAATTTCGTTGATTGAGTGTCATCTTTCATTTGAATGGACTACACAGATGTAGCTGGAGAGCAGTTTATCCAGTGGGGTGACGGAATATATTCGCAAATAGCCAGCGAAGAACTCACTGCGTACTCTAAGAGCACTTGAATCATAATAAGAAAACATTCCATTAACTTATTTATCTGATAGCATATTTATGGAGGTTTTAATGTTTTTTGAGTTTTTCTCTTAGAAGTGGGCTGTGTACGTTTCGCTAAAATTGAACTCTGCGGAAGAAAAAATTATATTTTGCTTTGATGTAAACTGAGGTTAATTATGTTGTGACTTGGTTTTAAGCCATTTTTTTCCCGGTCACTTTTTATGCCTCTCACTCCTAAAAAAAGTTTATTTCGCTCTAGTATCCCTTAAAGTAATAATTTATTTAAGAATTAAAGTAAATGTTTAGAAAACAACTTCGTACAATGTGTATCAATCTGTCAACAAAAGCTAAACTTATGAGAAAGAGAATATTTCAGCAAATTAAAAGTGGCATTAATCGTATTTAGTAAATTTAAATAAGTAATTACCCTAAATATGTACAAGAAAGATGACATATTATCCTCAACCCCCTAGAATGATATCTCTTACCCATTGCTGGGAATCTCAAGTCTCAGGGGAACAATGACGTCTTCATAGCCGCGAGTGGAGAAATACTGGTTGAAAAATGTTTTTGAATAGATCTTTATAATAAATAGTCGCTCTTGCTCGGTGTAACTTTCCCTGGAGCATGAAACATCGAAGTGAGAAAGATGTCCGGAACTGGAGTTTCTCATTGTATATCATCTTTGATGAAAGGGTAACCTTTTTCTTGAAATGAAATGATAATTTTTTTTCGCAAGGGTTGCGGGATGCCTAATCTTTTCATCACTTGATTAGAAGTACATCGGGGTCGTTCGATTCTATATATCCGTTGCTCTATCGATTTGGGTCTTCGCAATCATTTCCACCTCACGGCCGTCATTATTGTGCTCACTGTGCATTTAACAGCATTGCACACCCAAGAAAATCTGCGAATATGCTGTAACAGCCATCGTTTCGGACACTAATGCACGAACAAATCGGCGGACACAAATGCACAAACAAATCATCAAAAACGTTGGACATCCTATGCTATACTTATGGAGAATACACTAAAATAAGCACATCAATGGCGGACTTGTTAGCGTAGCGTTAGAGCTGTATCGAAGGGAGAATTCAATCGATATTGAACGACCTTTGGAGTACATCAGCAAGTGTTGACTAATTTTATTGCTCGACAAATCCGAGGGCAACCTGAGAAAATGCTTATTGTACCTATTACTGCCGAAATATAACCCGTTGTACTCCTGTGCATTGTGCGGATTTTCCATTGTTTACAAATTATCTGTGACTTATTTATCTAATTCTGTTCTCTTTCCTTTCAGGTGAGTCCAGTACCTTGCTCTGATTATGGTTAGGAGGCTATCTTGGTGAGTATTTGCTGTCATGTTAGTGTTGACTGAGGTTTAGCACGAGGGTTTTAATTCAAGGAGATCGTGAATGTTCAATGCCAGAATCCTGTGTGGCGACATCACTATCTCTTTTGATGAAGATCCAGAGTGAATAATGTTCTTTTTTATAAAATGCATCGCTCAGTTGGACGCGTGCGCTTTCTCAATGTTGCTAATGATTGTGTTCCCGTATGCTAGACGAGCTAGAAGATAAAATGGCACCTTTCTACGGATCCTAATCCCAAAATTTCAATCATTAAAAAATAAATAAACAAATTAAAAAACATACTATTTCTTGAATTAATCGAAACTTTTCTGCTGACTTTTTATTTTCTACGCTTGCTCTCTTGTCTCTTCATCTCTTCCAGTATTTGACGATAGTTTCGGTTAACCTTAATTTCCGTTAAATTGACTTTTGTTAAACGGGGATCAACTGCAATTTTTTCGTGCTTTCTCTTCGTCATGAGCGAATAAATTCGTAATCACTGCTGGCATAATTTCGGTGTGATTTGTGATTGAATCAGGAAGATGGGTGTCCTAACGTTCCCAGGGCCTCGGGTTCGGATCCAGTGTGGGTGATATTTCACCACTAAAGGTATGGTTGCGTGTTTTATAAACTGGGTAAATTCTCGAAGTATCGAGTATGATGTAGATAGAACTCTGCCATTTCGTAACAATTTGTATATAACGGAAGATATGGAAAGAGCTTTCATGCGTTCCTCGTGCTAATGCGTGCCATCGTCTGCGGTAACGATATCACAAGTAGAGGTATATATACTTGAACAGGCGTAAAAAATTCCTTCCAAGGCGGACAAACACCGCAGTTGACGATCTGATGGGTATCCTTCCGCTCGTTGCTACACATTGTATTTAATTTGAGGAACTCTAAACTCGAGTGCTGGGCCTTTTATCGCGTATTATGTAGCACGATGTGGAAGGCCTTGTGTTATGTTTTCTGTGGTCGCGAAAGAAAATGAATAAATTAACTCCTGTCCATCGTTCCAGTGGTTTTGGATGCCTCTTCTAACCGGACAAATTGCACGCACTTTTGCGTTTGGAATGGAAATTTCCCACTCGTACGCATCCAATCCATTAAAATACTAAACAATTCCGAATGCACCCGGATGAGAGATCGTGCCGGTCGCGTATCCGTGGTTTCTTGACGGGATGCGAGTACTTTGAACAGCAATGCAATCGAACGTTTTGTTACGCCGTCCTCGGCAGCTATATCGCGGCCGTAATGGTGGAGAGGGCTCTCACAGAGCAATCGAAGTGGAATGGTATCCCTCGCATTCTGACTCCATTGCCGTATTTTTTTCTAAGCGCTGGGGATATTCCGGTGATATATTCGGTGGTAACTGAATTTCAATTATCAGGCCCATCGTACCGTATGAGTGATAAGGGTCAGTGCATAAATTTCTCGCGCCCCTTCTTGGATGTGAAAAAAAGCAGTCCCACTTCTTTCTCTCGCCGTACCATCTCCCTCCGCAGCTGTCATCCCCTCCGTACCCTCTCTGGTTTATCCAACTCGGGTACCCTTTTTTTTCCTGTCCCTCCTTGCCACGTCTTTTTAGCCGTCTGTGAGGGAGAGGTTGAGTAAGGAGCGGGGACCTCTCCCGAAGGAAGAGTTACTTCTGGGATGGGAGGAGAGAGAGGATTTCCAATGAAATAAGCTTTGGGAATTGAACTGATTCAGTTGGGAACAAAGAGCAGGAGAAGGGATGTGTGCAATGTCCATGTGTCGAGGAAAAGTCGATATTTGTCTTCTCGGCGGAGACTCTATGAATTCTGTGAGGTAATAGTTATATCAATCATAGGTTTTTATCATCGATAAGTCGATTTTCTCGTTAAATATCAATATTGCGTAAAAGATAGTATACGGCTGACTATAGAGTATGATTTATGACACCTAAACACCTCGATGATACAAATATTTTCATAAAGACGATGTATACCTGTTATTACATTTTATGACAGAAACGACAATTGCACTTTTCCATAGGAGATCAGGTACAAGAACCATCAGGCCGTACCATCGTACCGTATGAGTGATAAGGGTCAGTGTATAAATTTCTCGCGACCCTTCTTGGATATAAGAAAAACGTACCACTTCTTTCTTGCATCTGATGTTGGTATTGTCTTGTACCTGATGATGGCTCTGTGAGCTGAAGCGCGTCGTACTCATTAAAATATCCTGTGGAAAGGTGCAATTGTTGTTTCTGTTATAATATGACGAACTTCCACGATGTCTCGCGTGAATCTGTTGAAATATACCATTATGCTTGATGCTTACGATGATTCCGATCGTTATCTATGTATCCATTATCAATAAACATGTTGCTGGGTTTTCCGAGAATTCTATTAGAGGTGGGCGGAATGAAGCACTGGCCGTTTGGGCAAACATTATCCCGCGGAGTGATAACTTTTCTTATGTAGCTAAAAACAGTGATAAAATACATTAGCTTTGTGGTTGTTAAAACTATGGAGGATGTATATTGAAAAGTTTTCAGGAGAGAATATTGCGTCAATATCTCTTCAACACCTTGATATTATGTTTAGTCAGAGCTGGATTTAGAACTTGGGTATAGATATGCCTAAACTCGAGTGTGCGAAAATGAGAGTAGTAGTGTGGTGATGACTGATGATGTTCTTGCTGTAAAAGTAATGACAAATGAAGTAGGAGAAAAATATGCGATAGTTATAACACTTTTACAGCTTTACCCAGCATGGAAGTTGAGCTGCGGGGCCAGGGAGATTAATTTGGAACTGGTTAAATATTTTTACTTATATAGTTGCAACATAACTGAATGTATTAACGCTCTAAATTTTAGCGGAGAGAAAATTTATGAGGAAAAGCCATCGATGAAGATGCTATGCATGAAATTAATGTATGTATGAAAGATGGGCAGAAAGATCATTATGATTATAATGTAAAGATTGGATTAACATTCCATTTGGAGATTTTGGTAAAGATTGGTGAAGCACCAAAAGTCTTGGCTAAATTTCATGAAGAAAGATACGGTCAGGGAAGGATTAAATCTGGAGGATGTACAGGGTAATCATAATTATCCACAGAGTTTAGAATGTTGCGTTATGTTCGATGATGCAACAGACTTCAAATGTTTGCAGCTACGTGACGTCGTTTATTATGAATGCTAACTTGGAGAGTTACTTAATACATGCCTCAATGTCCTTTTCATTGTACCTTTTACAACTTTTGAATACGAAGGTTTTGAAATCCCGGAGGTAGTCTTGTATAGGATAGTGTGTGGCAGAGACCGGTGATTATGTGAGAAACATGTAATTTTCCCATGAAGAAACTCCCTCTGTGAGTAAAAGTTCCCTAATAGCAATAGATCAATAATTTACCTTAATCTTCTTACTACCCTGTGAGCCACCGAATGGGCATGTGGCAGGGGATGATATGACACTAGCCGCGTAAAGGATAATGTTTTGGGAGGTGAAATCGTGAAGTGTATTATGAAAGTGAATTGAGTGGAGCTAATTTTTTATGGACTCTTATCGAGCGTGGAAAGAACGAATTTTCGTGCCTATCTGTTCGGCATTGTATCTCTCTTATTTTAGTGTCAGACTTAGAGGTGTAATCCCCCTAAAAGCTGAAAAACACTATATGTTTGCTTGTAGCTGTTTTCAACTTAGATAACCTCTTTTATTTGCATTTTATTTATTTCTTTGGTTAAATATTTCTGTCCAGGGTCCCAAATCCTCCCTGCGTGTTTGAAGTTTGGACTAACCAGAGCGAAGTAGGTCCTATTCTTTTGCATTCCCATCCGAGGACCTTAATGTTTTACCCTTGGTAAATCCTAGTTTCTCTAATACTGTGCCGCAAGTGTTTTGTAGGTGTGTTCCCCACGATATGTCTGAAGTTAAGGTATTTCCAAGGTATTTGACTTTATCTAAAGACTTAAGTTTTTCTTCATCCAAAGTGTAGGTGTGGCGATGATGTGACATGACTAAAAAGAGTGTGGTGTATATAAGCTCAAATGTACTACTCCCAATTGTGCTTCGATATACATTGGACGAAGTGGTCGAGCCATCTCAGTAAGGGCTCGAGAACATAGAGCGTGTTGGGTAAAAGGAGATGTCTCATTAGCCTTTGCTAAACATTTAATCGAAGAGGACCATTTAAGTGAATTTTCACCGGAAGTGCTACATGTTGAGAAGAAAGGAGCCAAATTGGACTACTTAGAACATTTCGAAATTTTAATTGCTGCCAAGAACATAAGTGAGAATCTCCTAAATGAATGTGTTTTTCCCTCCCACTCTCCCCTATTATCCATACCTTTCCCCCCACCACCTCCCACTGACCGTGACGCACGTCTCTGACGTCAACCAACCACTTCTTCCCCCACCCCCCCTTCCCAGATCTATATATTAAGTCGCATGCCATGTATATGTACCTTGAAAATGATTGCAAGGCAGTCGAAACCTGGGTCGGAAATTAAAGTTTCAAGTGTGGAAAATACTAAGAGTTCTCTCTTTTTAGTCATGTCGGTAGAGTCATTCCACAAAGTTACGCCTTCAACCATTAAGTTTATGGCGATGATGTGATGACTTTTTCAAGAAGTACTTTTGTTTTCTCTACCTTCCCTCTAATTTTTATTTCCGTTAGTTTGGTCTGGATGAAATGTGTGTTGCGAGTTTTGCAATGTCGGAAAAGAGCCGCTGTGAAAGAGGAGAAAATTTTCCGAACCCCTCCTCGCTCTAAGTTCTAACCCACGGCTCTCTTTCTCGACGAGGGCATAAAGCCTTCAGGCTGGAGTGGGCCTGGAAGATGAGGAGGGAGAAGTAACCCGAGTGGGTTTTTGGACCCCCATAAATATTCTCGGTGGAATGACATCTTGGTGGAAGAATCGGAGTTAACCTTCGGGATCGGATCATTTAAACTCCTCTACCACGATTATAACATCTATGATTTTCATACGGCCGAATGATGGCCGTGAAATATGTGTTACTTTGATCAAGACTGAATAGGTCTGGAGTATGGCATGTTGGGATGCCAATTTGCTGGCTTCCTACTTTATCGTGAACTTATCTATGCGTAATTCGCCGTTGGTAATGTTATTGAATTTAACCACACGGGTTATCGCATACTTGATTTCTTACATATTTTCCCTCACATTTACTTCCTTGATGGACAGCCGAAGCACAGCATCTCGTTTCCTTTGAATCTACCAAAATACTTACGAGATTACAAAAGAATGAGCAGCATAGTAGTAAGAGCATTGAGGTAAATTGAGAGGACATTGCGTCATCAAACTGTTACTGACAACCGAAATAACAAGCACATTGGTTATCCCTGCTCTTAACCTACTTTCCCTATGGGTAGCACGACGGAATGGACGAATTAGCGGATGTAAAGCAAGAACATCAACCATCTGCTTGAAATTTAAGGCGAGTGACTCTTGAAACATATAGTGGCTGCTTAGTGTGCTATGGATTCTACTCGATTTTATCTAAATTTTCACCGAGAATGGGGATGATTATTAAATTAATTAAATACAAACCATATGTGGAAAGAATGCATGTTTAAGGAGTGATTGTATAATAATTTATAGTGAGTAATAATATATTGTAGGAATAAATCATGAATTGCTAAATTAGTTTGTTAGCTCGTGAGCGCTAAAGAGAATTCGGGGTTAACAAAGATGGCGGCCTGGCCACGCCCATGCTGCAGCTAAGCGTTGGCCACCATGGCAAGTGCCCCCTCCATCTACCTCAATGGGTAGGAAATTAGGGTCGGAAAAATCAAAAGTCCATTGTTTCAATTTCCGGTCGCAGTTGATTTTTATATGAAGGCAATATTTCTTCGTCCTTTTATGCCTCCTACGACTTTTAATCCCGTCCATGGTACCTATTATCACCCTTGCCCTTCTGGAATCGTTCGACATTATTTCCTCCCTATCGCGGTCTTCAGGATCCCTTCGCCCCTCATTAACTCTAGCAACCACCTACTCTACCCCTTTCTAATCTCATCCAGATTACCCTCTCTTCACCAACGATATCAAGCACCCTCTCTTTTGTCTTCATCTCCGTCCATCGTATGTACTCCATTCTCCTCCCGACTCACGACTCAAACGCCTCTTTCCTACTATCATCTTCCCCTCGCGCACTCAACGTTGCTGCTCCAGACATGGTCGCACTCCGCATCAAACTCTCAGGTAGTTTCTTCTTTATATCCTTACCCAAGGTCCCCGACATCAGCTCCCTTCTATTTCCAAACGATTCTCTCTCCTGAGCCATTCTTCTTCAAATGTCTTTGCTACTCTGTCCATTTTCTTCCAGTAAATGTATAAAACCCATAACAAGCTATTAACGCAATGCCCTTAGATCATGTATACAATAGATACGCCTTACGCCTTGTGGGGGGAAAGGTGTCCCCAGAGGAACCCCCAGGCGTGTGACGTCAGAAAAGGCGACGCTGACCTAAGTCCCTATCGCACGAATGTTAAAATGACATTTTTTCAATTCAATTAAATCTAATTGATGCAATGATTGATGATTATTCTGACAATCGTCTTTAATTTGGAATGAAAAATGGTGAAATATTCAATAGCGTAACGACACGGTATGATTAAATTCCTTCAAAACTATTCTTTTTGACGGTATAAGAGATTGCTCGCTCTAGTTAAGCCACACTTCGAATACGTCGCAAGCACTTGGGACCCTGGACATAAAGATTTAACCAAAACAATTAATAGAATACAAAGAAAAGCAGTACGCTTCGTTAAAGACTGCTGCGAGCGTAACGCATAGTGTTTCATAACTTTTACAGGGATTAAGGCGGGAGCTCCTAGAGACTCGGATACTGCACGCTAGGCTTAGTTTGCTTGAGAAATACAGGACTGATGTGTTTCAGAGCGACACACAGAATATTATCGTGACGCCATACTACATCTTTAAGTCTGACAGAAGCGACAAAATAAAAGAGACTCAATGCTGAACAGATAGGTAGAAAAACTTGTTCTTTCCGTGCACAATAAACGATCGCAATAAAAATTGAGCTCCACTAAATACACTCCTATAACACACGTCACCATTTCACCTCCCAAAACGTTACATCTTTACACTGCTGGTGACCTAACACCCCCTGCCACATGCCCATGTGGTGGCTCGCAGAGTAGTATGTAGATGTGCATTACACGCTTATTCTTTATCTTCAGGTTTAAATCGTGTAAACAGCAGTCGGTTGCTATGCCTAACGTCATATGTGCCTCCTTGCTCTCAGGTCCCCCTATAAATACAATGCATGGATAACACACGCGTCCTCTAGTGTATAATGCTCTAAGGTCATGTCTGTGGCGTGGTGGATATTATTTTAGACGTAATTTCCCTGTTCTTTGTCATTCATCTCCCTGTTTCCAGTTAATAATCCTAGTAGTGATGGGCGTAGACTAAAATATGATTGACCCAAATCCTTTTTACCTGTAGAAATACGTATAAATATGAATTATTTGGATTATTTGCTGAGTTTTTCTCATATCATTCGTCGTAAATAGTGGATATGGCATCGGCAGACTTTTTAATTTAATCAATCCTTCTTTGAGATGAGGCCGCAATTAAATGCAGTAAGATCTCTTAATGATGCCTCCTCTGTGAGGTTCGGGTCCCCTTAGGCAGCATAAAAGTATCATAGGCAAGGATTTTCAACATCATTATCGTTGCTTCGTTATCCCGGCATTAGTTTGAGTCATCCTAAATTTTCATATTCTCATAATGAGAATAAATGTCATCCAATATTCATTTCCTTCCGCGGCCTCCGTAAATTTTCTTATTTTTTTCTGTGATCTGTCCAAATGAGAGCTCCAGTAATGTTTTCAATCAGCGATGGGTATTTTCGGTTGATTTGTGCTCATTTTTGTTCATCAATTGTCTGTTTGGTGAAATTTGGCGTCCCTTGCTGGGATTGTTTTGCCTGTATAGGAATAAATTTTATTTTCCCCGGGAATATTATTCATCGTTACCGGAGATTTATTGCGTCTCAGTACTCCATCAGCTTCAATACCTGACAATTAAGCTATCTTACTAAACACGGATCTTGACGGATGAAAATTTATGTGGAAAACCTGTTTTTCTTCTTAAAAATAAACATATTAAGATTCGTCTGTTGTTTTTATGAACGCAGTCGTCCGAACTGTTGCGTCAACAGGTATTGTTCCTTGAGACTATGGTAGGTCTGAGCTCTCAATCCTACATTTCTAGTTTCATTTTCCGTTTCATTGTATAAGATCTTCAATTTAAATATAAGTTGACTGCGGCTGTCTATTCATGCTCCAATACTAATTGCTTATCCCCTTGTGTGATTTTTTTATATCAGCCTTAAGCAATTGAATCTCTTTCCTCTTCCTCTTGCATCAAAACCTAAAACATAAGCTACCTTGAAAAATTCGAATCGTGGTGAATAAAAATGTATGCGGAAAACAGTTTCTTCTTTTAACTAAGCGTATTAATGATTTACTTCATATTTTTATGAACGCAGTTGTCCGAGTTGTTGCGTCTACAGATATTGTTCCTTGAGACTACTGTGGTTCTGAGCTCTCAGGCCGGCATTTTTAGCCGTTTCGTGGCACAATATCTTCAAGTTAAAGATATTTCGACTGCAGACATCCATTCATTCTCTAATACTAATTGTTTATCCCCTTTAGGTGATTTTCTTTATGTCAGCCTTATTAATTTAAGCAATGCAATCTATTTCCACTTTCATTAATTTAGAATGTCCTGGCTTCATTTTATTTATTTGTGACTTTGTCGAATGAAGAGAATGGTGTGCATGATATCTCCAGGGGCTCATTTTTGGTGAATCAATATTTGCCAATCGTCTCAGAACTTTCATTGGTATTCGGTAGTCTGCTGATGATTGAGGAGGACTCATCACCCCGCCCCTTTGTCCCCCTTTGAGCCTAAAGAGCTTAATGGACCTACCCTCAATCCGGCTTCCCTCTAATGCAAGGTAAAACGCTGTGGAAAAAATGAAAAATGGTAGACGGAGAGAGCGATATTAAATCCTGTGTATCACAGCGGAAATTCAATTAAGCCTGTGATCGTTGTTAAACTTTATTCTTAACTCTTCGTTGCCTTATCGATCATTAACCCTCTATGGACGGAATTATGTAACATCAGTATGAAGAAAATACTGCTACTAACTTAGTTTTTTATAAGTGCTGTGCATTAAAAAATGCTATTAATTTGATAATAACATTTATTTTGAAATGTGACGTATTTGTATTATATTTCATTTAAAATATTACTTTACATAGTAATATTTACACAAGGTTTACTTCAGCATAACCTTCATAACGTACCTTTTGTAACTTTTCCTTTGTTTTATCATATGACAGCTGAAACTAATTATTTCAGAGCGCCGCCAGGCACGAAATCGCCAGTGAATAGCGTCATACATTCATTACTTCAAATTGTTTGACAAACCGCCGAAAGAGACGCAACTTTTTACACAATCCGAAGCGTGACGATTCTCTCTAGTGCAGCAAATAAATTGAAAAGCCTCTTCATCATCATTGGTCGTTCAATCCTTAGATTGGTTGACTGCAGCCCTCCATCCTTCCCTATCTAATGCTAGTTTCTTTTACCTCCTGGTATCTCTTCCTACGTACTTTCCTCTTTATTTGGTCCATGAACTTATTCTTCGATCTTCCACTGGGGACTTTTCCCTCTATTTTACCTTGAATTATGTTCCTCACAAACCCATTGTGTATCAAGGTGTGTCCAATCCATCTTGTTCTTCTTTTCTGTATGGTGTTTTATATGGTCCTTTCCTCTTCTATTCTTCTGTACACTTCATCACTTCTCATTTTGACCTTCCATTTCATCTTCAGTATCCTCCTCCAGCGCCAGGTTTCAAAGGCTTTTAGTCTATTCTGCTCAGATTTTTCAATGGTCCATGCTTCCATAGAATGCTACGCTCCACACGAAGGTTTTCACATACTGTTTCCTGGTTTGCAGTCCTATCTTCTTTGAGCATAGCAGTTGTCTTTTTCCCATGAATGCCTTCTTAGCTTAGGCTATTCTCCGCTTGATGACCGTTGTACTTCTTCCGTCCCACGTGATGGAACTTGCGAGATAGGTGAACGAATCCACTTGATCGAATTTCTCTCCTCTCAGGGTAACTTCTGCATTCATTTTCTCTCTTCCACATGCTAAAATTTTAGTCTTCATCATACTTATTTTCATGTTGTATTCTTGTAGAACGTGTTCCACGACGTTTAGTGATCTGGCCTCTTAGAAAGTAGATATTTCAATGAATGTAAACGTAACAAATTTGACTCGCTCGTCCATACAGGGTTAAATGCAATTTGTGAGTTCAGGTTTTGTAAAGTGCAGAAGACCTTTTGTTACTTGACTCGTGAGTCATCGGTGAAAAAGTATACTTAACAACACTTATCGCACTGAAACTAAGATTGTTGGAAACTGTTCATCGTTATCACGGGAACATTTTGCAGGTAGACTGGCTATTGCGCGTGACTGCTGCCGATTCCTATTTTTACTCTTCCCGTTTGCAATAACCTTGATTGGCTCATCACCCGATGTCCTATCCTACATTGTGTAAAGGGATTAGCCTGAAGTTGAAACGTTTTCAGGCAACGCTTCTATGCAGTGATCATCTTTTTTTGAAAATCGGAAATTTGTCATATAAATTGTCTCCAATCCGTGGATTCCTGCTCATCATAAGTCTCAGAGGTGAATCCAGGTCAATCAAATCATCTTCCGTAAGAAGTACCCGTGAGTGCTATGTTTCTCTCTCGTAGACTTTGGGTCTTTTGAATAATTTATTTAGAAACAGTGGTCTTACGTAGTCGAAAGAAATGTCATCATCAAGGATATTGAATGAATTTTTAACGACACTCAGTCGGGTCGTGGGTTCGAGTGCCACCTGGGTAGGTTTATCACCTCTCAGGACATGGGTGTTTGTTTTCGTCCAAATTTATCGTTATTGCACCTGATGCAAGAGGCCAATTGTGCCGTGAAACCTATTCTCCTCCTTCCCCTTTCCCACGCCACCACGCCAAGCACTTCCCCATTCGTCTTCCTTTTTCATGGTAGTGGAATAAAATAAGAATAAGAAAATAAATAAAAAATGTTGTTTTTGATTTTTTATTTTTTTTTATTTAAAAAAAAATTTTATATTTATTTTTGATTAAAAATGCGAGAAATTTTGCTTAACCTTATTTTTGATTAAAAATGCGAGAAAATTTGCAAAATATTGCTAAATTTCATTTGATGCTTTTTGAAAAGCGTCGAATTTCAGCAACTAATGCCATTTTTTAAGTCTGTCGGGACAAAAAGCTATCTCGGAAACAGATAGAGGAATCAATATTATAACCTGCTGGCTTTGTATCTTTTGCAAAGTTAAATTAGAAAGTACGGTACATCAAAATAGCAGTTCCTTATGGGAACTCTTTAAGTACTAACTCACCTAAGGAGTTACGCTAAAAGTATTAACTCGCCGAGGTCCTTTTGCCGTGGGGCACATGGCTTTAAATGAATTAAATCCGCGTGCCACGGAACGGTGGAGGAGACGGAAATAAACGGCGAAAGACGAGATAAAAGGAGAGGAGATAGGATTGCGTGTGGTTTGCGGGAGAAAAGTGAGAGAAGAGAGAATGGAAGAGTGAAAAATGGGGGGGGGGTGACGGGAGAGGGTTTTTCAGGGAAGGGGGGAAAGGGAAGGTTTATTAGGTGACGAGAGTGTTCCCCGAAGAAAAGACCTTCCCGGCGTTCTTCATTGTGCCGGGCCATTGTCGGGGAGGTCGTTACCTTGGCGATTATGTCAGCGAGGGCGGACTTTATGCATGATCATCTTCCCCGGGGACTGTAGATGGCGTTGTGGTGCTGGGGTGTTGGGTGGCGGTGGGAGGGTCGTGGTGGAGAGGTGGGAAGGGCTTGGGAGGTAGAGATGACACCCATCCCTTCCCCTTCCCATGGGGGCCCCGAGGGGCTCTGATGAGGTTGCGGGACCTGTCGGGAAGATCTAGTTTGAGATATGACTCTCCCACCGAATGGCATGCCGTGCTCCTATTGGATGTTACGGCTGCGGGGAGCATCACCGAGTCCTCTGGGAGAGCGATCGGGATGGTGTGGGGGTTGAGGCTCCAGTGAAAGGGTCCATCGGTCGTGGGGAGATTGGAGTTGCTGTCCGCAATAAAAGGCTTGTCGGCGGTTGTCCTCTGGGGTTGTCTATGCGGTTGTAAAATTTCCGGCCCTCCGGCAATGCGGTCGGCGATAAGTCGGAGATAGAACGCGACCGATTTTCAATGCGTTCGAGCCAGAGAGAGGAGGGAGTCTTTGGTTCTTCTTGCGGTAGACAGCAATCGGATGTTTAGAGAAAAAAGGCATTATTCCGATATGATTAGGGTGACATACTGCGTCCCATAAGGAAGTATGATAGGCCCCCTATCAGCTCTTATTTTTGTTTACGATATCAACCCCTCAGAGCTGATTTAATATAAGATTGTTTGCGGGTATTGCGATTATCCACTGAGGTTTTCTCATAAAAGTAATTTTAGGCACTTTCGTTGGAATTTAACTACGATATATATTGATGTCTTTTGAGGGGACTCAATCTTGGGAAATAAACTGCGATGTGCAACTTCATAGAGAATATCGCATCAACGCCATCGATATCACCCGTAAAAATTTGTAATACTGACTTGGAAGATTTACTGCGCGAAATACGCGAAATCCATAGGAAGGCCACATACTTTGTTAGCATTGATATATTAGTAAACAGTGAATATAATGATTTGACTAGGTTTGGAGTCGCTAGAGATTTGGAGGCTGCACTCATGGCAAAGAGCAATGAAAAATCTCAGATGAAACCAGTTTCAAGATGACACATAGGTAGTCTTTTCAACCTCAAGACTCGTCTTAAGGACTGACGGAAATAGAAAAATGAGAGCGATACACTGATAAACAATGAATTACGAAAATATTATCTTTCCGCCAGTTGTAACTACAATAAATTTGCTACATCCCTGCAGAAAGTTGAAGATAGAGTTTCATCAGCTGTCCACGACACTCATCAACTTACCGTTCAATTTCTTCCGAGGTTTCTTCCTGTTGACCGTCGTAATTATCCGTGATGTATTTGTTATTACTCGATTATTATTTCCTGTTATTTCACCTTCTATCATTCCACATTTAACTAGGATTTCTTAACTCACGGTTCATGGATACCTTGTTCTAACTTTCATCCCCCCACGCCATTAACCCTTCAAAACTTCCTTAGTTACCTCCCTCCTCCTCAACCATCTCTCAACTGTAATGAATTAAAATATGTAATGTATTCATCACCTGAAGATGACATCGAATGTCAGTACCCTTCCCTCCCTCCAGCTCTGCTTTGGACTTCTTCATTGGTAATTCTCTCTGTTAACTTGATATCCATAATTTTGCTAATTTTTATTACTGTATTCTTCATAACAATTTATTTGATCCAACTTAATGCAAAAAATAAGAGACTAAGTCAGCAAACATGCACTCAAAGTTTTGTCATTATCAATCTTGATAATGACAAAACTTTATCGAAACCATGGTCGGAGAGAATAAAACAGTGTGGAAAGTACAAAGCAAATTTTCTTATCATGTGTCGCTTTTCCTCAAAGTGAAGCCTGAAACTTTAACTTGAAAGGATGACTTGAAAGGGGCATACATGAAAACTTGAAAGGGGCATACAAGGAAATGAAGAACCTGGCCCCAAACAGAAATGCCTGGAAACTACAGTTCCATTGATTCATGCTATCCAAACAAAAGTAAGGAAAGAGCAGGAATAATCCATATGGCTGTTTATGATTTTGTTTTTTTTTCTAGCGTATTATACTGATGAAGTTTTCTCGGGTTTCACACCAGGTCAGGTACTTGTTGGCCGACATATGTTTCAATGGTTTGCGAGCTAGCTTTGAGGAATTTAGAATTCATATTGAGATGAAATAATTACACTGTATAATCCTCACGAAACTTTAATGGTATGAGCCCGACCGGTTTCAACACTTTCGTGTCATTCTCAAGGGACTATACAATTTGTTTTTCCCCTCTCTACCCCTTTCCAGAAAATATTTGGTTACGTCCACCTCCAGCCTGATGCTTCACCCTTAACCTTCATCCTTTGTCATACTTTCATCAACCCCATCCACTCTTCCGACATAAAATATAAATACGTGCTCGCCAAAAAACGAATTGTATAGTCCCCTGAGAATGACACGAAATTGTTGAAACCGGTCGGGCTCATACCATTAAAGTTTTGTGTGTATTATACAACGTTTATTTATTTCATCTCAATATTGTAGGCCACGTTTTGATGGCTGCCTCTGCCATCGTCCTCAGGGCCCAGGGCCCTTAGGACCTCCGCCTTCTAAAGTTAAATTTTAGTTATGTTGGCAGCGTTGTCTACCACTTACTGTCCTCTCCCCCTCTCCCGCTCCTTAGAGATTCCCCTCACCAAGAGCCTTCCCATCCCGAACGTCTCGCTTCGAGTGGGCGACCGCCACAATTAAGATGGAGCGATTTTCGTTTATGTAAATATTTACGTGTGATTTCGCGCACCTATTTATTAGTTTTATGGTAAGACAAAAGGGTAAAAAATGCATGTTACCGGTGTTTTTTCATGGCAATGTAATGCAATTTTAACTTTTAGCCTTTCGGCACTTGACACACATTTTGAAATCACTCGATGAGATGTGTACAGATTTTTTAAACGCTAAATAGTAGGTTTCAAATTATTATAATTGCACCAGGGTTGAAATTCGCTATGAAAAAATCATTTGACTTGACCGGGATCACGGTCAAGTCAAATGATTTTTTCATAGCGAATTTCAACCCTGGTGTATATGCACCCGTGCGAGTGACTTCGTACCACATCATTTGTTAAATGCAATTTTTGGAAATTTGTCAATTTCGTCGTTTTAATAACGACAATGTTGGGTTTATCAACCGCGACAGTGGCTTTGTAAGCACGGATTCGTCTCATGTGCTACAATGTAGACTTGAGGCCTGAACATCTAGTTCGCATAAACCCCCCTCGAAATTCGCCTTGAAGGAAGATGGCTGGAAGATGGCTGGAAGATGGCTGGAAGATGGCTTGGTGATGTAACTGGCTAACACACCTGACCGGCAATTGGGAGATCCGGGTTCGAATCCCGGTCAAGTCAAATGATTTTTTCATAGTGAATTTCAACCCTGGTGTATATGCACCCGTGCGAGTGACTTCGTACCACATCATTTGTTACATGGAATGTTTGGAAATTTATTATAATTGGTTCACAATGAATATAAGTTATTATGAAATTCGCTCAATAACACACGATTTGCGCTCCAACCACATTAAAACGTAGGGCAATGAGGTTTGTGAATGTTGATGTGAGAATTTATACTGTCAGTCATATGCCTATGGGTAGACGGATGGATTATCTTGGGGGGCTTGGCGTGATGAATTTTTATACTATCGATGATTAATTTGCTCTAATTTCTGTGTCGAACCCCAGTGGGCGTAATTTTCTCAAGCTGATGCACTTCGCATAGTCCTCGTGGGACCTGAATGTGAAATGGTGCATTGAGGATGCTTTTAAATCTGACGTTCAAGCGATGACTAGATGATGATCCCAGATTTTTGCAGTAGAGTGAATCACTTGGTAATCCATTTCAAGCCCGTGTGTTTTGCCTTTTGGGTTTTGAGCTATTCCTCGCTATTAGCTCGGTAAAAAAATATCGCAACTATGAAGAACGATTTTTTACGCTCGCGCTAACCTGCTCCTCCCATCTCTCCCATACGGTTTTGGACAAAAAAGTGAAACATTTCATTTAAGTCAGGCCTACTCCACTTAACTCGCTCCTTTTCTTTTTGCTGTACTCTACCATTTCTCGTATATCTCTCAGATGGATCTATATCTCTTTCATCATTGGATGATCAATCCTATGATTGATTGACCGCAGCCTTCTAACCATTACCGTCTGATGGTAGCTCTTCCTATGTGCTCTCCTCTTTATTTGGTCCATGAACTAATTCCTGGGTCTTCCACTGGGGATTTTTCCTTCTATTTTTCCTTAAATTATGTTCTTCATAAACCCATTCTGCCCTAGCACGTTTCCAATCCATCTTACTCTTTAATTGTGTACAGTGTCTCTTATGGTCCTTTCCTCTTCTGCTCACTTCATTTTTCTTTGTGTCCGTCCATTTTATCTTCAGCATCTTCCAGCTTCAGGTTTCTAAGTCGTATAGTCTGTTATGGTCTGCTATTCCAATGGTCCTTGCATCCAAAGAAGTATTATTTTGAGTATAAAAAAATATATTCTTCTTAAGTTCTTAAAATTAAGTTCTTCGACGAAGTGACGGATGATGTCGTCAAGTTTATTCTATGCCAAATGCTGTGTTAGGTTTTCTGTGGCCTTGCCGATCCTCTTGTTTTGATTTGAAAATTTTCCGATCCAACAGAATATTTTTGAGCAAAGAGCCATCGCTGATGATTTTTTTTGGAGAATAAAAATGTTATTTGGGTCGCATAGACGTATCGCAAAGGTGTCAGGAGAATGAGGTCGAGTTGTTGTCTGAGATTTGTGGGGAGGCTCTCGGGATGAATGAATCGGTGGCGCACCGCGCGCTCGCCGTGCGCCGATCTCCGCGCCCGACTCGTTCGATTCCCAAAGAGATTCGTCAGTGCGCGCGACCTCTCGCACTCGTCTCTTTCATCTTGCTCACATCCTCGCCGCCACCGCCGCCGACCGGGTGAAGGGGGCAATCTGATTGGGAAAGACTGTTGATCCAGATACGCGGCAGGAGTAAAAATTTAAAAAAAAAACGTAATAATGTGGGGTCGCGCACCCAATGGTGAGTTATTTGGTGTGCGTTGGAAGGGTATGTTACCTAACGGTGCCTTTTTTTGTGATTTCATTTCTCGCCCAGAAATGTGTGATGTGAGAGGAATTATATTTTGCCACGCACATTCATTCTGCTGATGTTTGAGTACTTGGGATAATACATTGCATTTATGTATTTACACTGTATCAATTGAAAAATGTAACGCGGCACACGGCACGAGTAAACTCCTCTTCATAGGACAAAAACTGTGCACTCAAAAATAGCATTTTAAAATTGTGAAATGCAGAAGGGCTGGAATTGATTTTCTTTCCGTTGAATATTTTTCACAGTCAAGAGTCTTCTTTGGTCGTTCAACCCTAAGATTGGTTGACTGCAGCCCTCCACCCTTCCCTATCTAAATGCTAGTTCCCTCACCTCCTGATATCTCTTCCTACGAACTTCCCTCTTCATGTGGTCCATGAACTTAT
Source organism: Ceriagrion tenellum (assembly GCA_963169105.1). NCBI lineage: Eukaryota > Metazoa > Arthropoda > Insecta > Odonata > Coenagrionidae > Ceriagrion > Ceriagrion tenellum. Next base: position 111,002,833 of record OY720633.1, on the reverse strand, counting down.
TCCTGGGTCTTCCTCCTGGTACTTTTCCCTCTATTTTTTCTGCAATTTTGTTCTTTTCAAACCCGTTGTGACTCAGGGTGTGTCCAATCCATCTGGCTCTTCTCTTCTGTATGGTGTTCCAGTATGTCCCGTAATGGTTTCCTCTTCTACTCTTCTGTAAGCTTCATCATTTCTTATTTTGTCCGTCCATTTTATCTTCAGCATCCTCCTCCATTACCAGGTTTCAAAGGCATCTTGTCTTTTCTGGTCAGTCAATGGTGCCGTCAGGTTAATCTATCTGCCTTAATGCCTGCCCGTAATGGTTTCACATTACCAGGTCATCTAAACTCCACGTCCTTTGATTAAGAAAACAGAAATCTGATAATTTTATGACATCATTTTGTACTTCTCTTCAACGTTTTTTATGTGCATTTTTAGTGAATAAAATGTAAGAATGGACTGAAGAATACAACCAAGGTGCTATAGTTAGCGGAATAGTGTAATGCTCTACTCTACAAACTTTTTCCTGCTTTCTGTGACTTCCGCCTTAGGGGGCCCATTCTAGAAATGATCCTCGCTTAAGGAAACCATAATTTTATCGAATGGTTTTGTCGGTTCAATAATCTCGAGTTGCCATGTCTTGGCCAAATGCGATAATTAACTTTTGGTAGGTATCTATTGATTGTGAAGAATGTCATACTTCTACGAAATCATGAAACAGTTTGCCATTAACGCGTGCAATACTATCTCGTAATTTAGAGAATCGACCCACTGGTACGGTGAACTATATCAAAGCGAGCGATATCTTGTCCGAATGCGAAAATTTACGTTTGGTGGGTATCGATTGATGATGAAGCATGACACACTTCCACGAAATCGTTAAACAGTTTGCCAATTACGCGTGCGAAATTTATCCGGGAATTTCGAGAATCGACCCACAGGCCCCGTGAACGATATCTAAGCGTTCGAGAGAGTGGAGGGGAGGGAGTGGCTCAAGGGACAAGGACACGTCCCGGGGAATTCTTTCAGGTCGTGACGTTATGAGCGGTAAAGTATAGAGAGAGAGAGAGGGAGGCAGGAATATTTTTGTATGGACGCCGGACGCCAATATCGTTCGCGCGGAGCCCGTTCCCTGGGCACCGACGTGCATCAGACGTTCGACGATAACGGCGGCGATAAGGCGGAGATACGGCTTTACGATTGGGGTTTTTAGTTCACTTGGGAGGTATATAAAGGAGCGACGGCGTGGATAATTGAGCGAATCTTGCTGCTAAGGGAAAAAAGTTCGACGGCCGGAATAGCCGAAAGAGACCAAAAAATAAAAATAAAAATAAAAAAGATTCCGATCGTTTTTGTTTTCCCCTTCTGAAATTTGTTCCTTCCGGTCTGCCGTGTTCTCTGCCGTTTCTCCTTTTCCTGCTATCTTTCCCATGGTTGCAGGGGTGGGGAAAAATGTATCGAAGCGCACGGGCGGGAATGGTCGTATAATGGGATTCAGTTAATCACGGGGTCGTGGATTTTTTTTCACTTTCGAAATGGCGATTGAACGCTCAGTAGGTTTTGTTTTTTTTTCAAAGAATGGGAGATTGAGGATGGGCTAAGAGAGAGAGAGAGAATGGATGAAGAGGAGGATCATGGGAACGGGCTTTTGTTGTAACGGGGAGTTTGGATGCTAAAAATTTTCCCTTCTAGTTTTATTTTTTTTTATTACGAGAATCCCGGTCGCCACGCTCTGAAAACGTTTTCAGTACTTAACGGTTCATTTGGTGGAAGATTGAAGAACCGGATTGGTTCATTTTCTTTTATAATTATTTTTTCTTTAAATTCCGGAAAGCTGCAAATGTGCCGCCGCGCTTTTAATTCTCCTGGCGCATTATTTCGCTCTCGTGGACTCGGAATCTGTTTAAATCTCCGCAAGTTTCCTTTTCGTTGAACTCTGTCGGTCAGTCATACTGAAATTTCGGCGGATTAAATTGGGGAAAAAAAAGTTTTGGGGGAAATCGATTCGCAACACTTTCCCCCCATTCACTCTCCCTGGAGGAGCGTTGATGAAAACTCAAGAAGACGTTTAACGTCTCTCGGTTAGCTCCAAGTTAAATTACCTGAACTAAGCCTCCTTCAACAGTCAAGGCTTGCGTTTACATTTTTATGCAGTTCCCTAATAGTTATTTAAAGTTTATGAATACAAAATCAGGAGCGACTTAGATGGTGATGTATAGATATATATCGTATTGTGTCATGGTGAAATGATTTGTATGTAGTCTAAACTTATGTACTGAACAACTGAAAATTGTAAATGTAAATGACGGAGACAAATGGTAGAAATGAAATGGTTACTGACTTCATGTACAAACGTTTAGTACTTAAATGTACATTTAAAATAAAAATTGAAATACTTATTACTGAATGTAAATATTTATAATAGCCATTTTTCATTATTGCTGCAATTGCTCTCTCTGTAGAATAGAATGACACCAATGTAAATGTACTTTTTTGTTTGTTACCCTTCCTTTTTTATGAATATTTTTATTTTGAAATTGTAATATCAGCTTTCTTATATCTAAACAGAACTCATTGTATAAAGGGCTATACACCTACGATAATAAACGTTATTTTTATTTATATTTCACTATGGCCAATTCTTGGTTTATCGTAGATTGAAGTCACTTACTATTGATGAAAGGAAAATGGTTACGTTTACGCAGTTTGAGCGAGTTATCATTTGACATTGAATTCGAATAATTTTTTTATGTTATAAAGAAAAGACATCCCGCCTGTCCAGAGATATCAAGATATCTGATTCATACCGCGCACTTTTGAATTATTTGCCAACAAGTACCCGTCATTTTACATGGGAAATGATACGGCTGTGCACTCCAAAGATACTTGATTTTTAAAAAAATGAGGAAGATTTAGCTCCTAGACACTTAGCAGTTGGTACCTTGTGTGTGTTTTCATTTTTCTTAAATAAATGAATCATTTACCGCAGATGTTATTTCCTGTTCTCTACGGAAAAAAATGACTTAAGCTGACGGTTGCCTCCCCAAATATCCAATCCAATTAAGTCAAAATTCAATCTAAACCCAAGACAGAATATATTTTCCGCAAGATCAGTTAGATTATACTAAATTTCCTCGCTGCTGCCTTCAATATAAGGAAAAGGAACAAAAAATGATCTGCTACGGGGATTATTAAGAATTCTCTAGCCAGGCACTCTTTCTCATCGCAATCAATCACTGACGTGACTTAATTAATTATTTTCATTGTGCTGCTATATTTTTGACTTTTATTTTTTTAGTTCCGCAGCTAAATTCAGAGCTAGGTTCACTCGAAGGTGAAGGATGTAGCGTAAAGAGGGTTTGGTGACTTTCCTGAACAAGTTTTAATGCTCGCGAATGGAAAGAACCGTCTTTTATCCTTATTTGACCTACATTGCGCGAAAGAGTTGGAATGCATTAAGGCATAAAATTGTTAGATAAAGCCCTTTACCCTTAGTCTAAAAGGGATTTATAAACTCCGCCACGGCGATGAAGGAGCTCTCGGAGACAGATCCCCGTTAAAAGCTCCAAAGGATAAAGATGTAGCTTGACTGAGGATCGAGTCAGTTCTTTTTATTTTTTAAAATTTCTCAAGGTCTCAAGTATTTGCGGTAACTATTGGTGCGAAATAGGGTAGACGGAGACATATCGGATACAAGTGCGCTGCTTGAGTAAACAAGGTAGTTGACTCGGGGTCTCGTCCGGGAAGGAATTAATTTATAAATCAAACAGTCCTTTTTTTTGTCATCGAGGATGAATATTCTTTCAGAAATTGAAATAAGCAGTTAACCCCCACCCCCTTTGCTCCAAGAATGCACCCCGTCTTAGCATAACCCTTCCTGAGGTTGAATGTGGTATTCTTCTTGATTAAACTTAATGAAAAACGTCATATGGACTTGTAATTTGATTTTGTTGTTTATTTTGCCCTTATATTCTATCCCGGTAGCCGCATTCAAGTCTCTCTCTTTCTCTAAAGTCATTTTCTAATCGTGGTTCATATTACACTTGAAATGGGAATGAATAAATGTTCACGGATCCGTGGCCGTTCTATGCATCCATGAGAAACGCTCTGTTAGTTCATGGTGCCTGAGTTCTCCTTGGAAGAGCCACTAATATATTCGAAATCCGTTTATCCCGCGTTTTTCTCATTACACGCTCGAAGGAAAGTCAGTGAGAACTAGTTCTGGCAGAGGGGAAAATCCCGGTCCGTTTTTTTTTCAAAGAATAATGTGAGTCCATCTAAAAATTAATTAATGTACTCAAGTTACCTTTTCCCTAAGAGTTCTGATATCCCGAAAGTTTTTCACGCGCACACAAAGTAATTAACCCGAGTGAATTGATCTTCTGGGAAAAGAAGGCTATTTCCAAGAAGTTCATTTACGCTACCCAAATAAATTCTACGAATACTTTTTTTCGTTTTCATTTTTATCCGCAAGAAGTTTCATTTGATAGCCATTGTTAATGCCTCACACGTATTTCCGATATAAGGGTTCATGTAGTTGTCTTCTCACAGTAACGAAATGTTTTTAGGACTTGACATTTTCTACTTTATTGAACAGTGCCACGAATTTAATTATCAGTGATTTATTTATTAATGTGAAAACACTGGTGAGGGAGAAAATATCATCTCTTAGTGGAGAGAGATTTGATTCCCCTGTTGTTACAATATCCATTTAATTAATTTTCCGGTGCGCATAATACGCGATTAAATCATGTTGTTCGGTATTGGAGAACGCTTGGTATTTTTGTGCCTCCAATGTGGTTCAAAGCTGGAATTTCTCGCTGAATTTTTGCGTTAAATTACTTAAGGAGACAAGTATTTTTTTCGGAAATTGGGATTATACTCTTACGAAGTGAATTTCGCAAGACTTAGGGATCAATGCCCACCGCGTGTGCTCTACCTTAGAAAATAAACCAGTCTTAGATTGATGGACCGTGGATCCTTGGCATTTAATCCGAAAACCCTTGGTTTCTCTGGAGACTTTTTCTCTTCGTCTAAATGATTAGTCTATTACATATACCTTCATCGTCTGTTTTGTTGCTAAGTTGGGGCTGCGTGAATCTTAGCTGGAGCGAACTGGGATTGTAGGAACACGCCTGTTTTATTATGCATCTGTCAAAAAACTTTATTCCAATTTTGGTGGAAAATGGTTCTTGCGATGTTCTCGCAGAAATAGAAATGCCTTAAAATAACGATGTGAAAATCAAGACACAGAGCTATAAAAACAAGGGTATTAATTCTGAAATCGGAGAAATGTGGCCGCCAAAAAATAAAAAGTTAGTAAAGAAATTGATTGAACAAAGGAAGTTGACTTATGTGGGTTCCGTCATGTAGTCACTGCGCTTATCCCTCGGGTAGTTGCAGGTTGAACTTAATAGTGATATCCGACATGATTTAGCTAAACGTAATATATTAAATGTACTTGTTCTCGCTTTCGCTAAGAATATTCTCTGAATTTCATCGATGGCAAAGAATATTGAATCGTCGGAGATCCGTGCCTTAAAAATATGTGTATATTTCTCGTGGGAGGTGGCTCCTTGCGAAGGAACGGAAATGTGATGAATTGGAGGGAATTGGACGTGCGTACTAGCCTCCTTGGGACGGAGACGATGAAAAAAAGCGCGACTTTATTCTTGGGATAAGGGAGCAAGGAAAACCCTCATTCCCTTTCTGCTCCCCGTCCATCATTTCGGGGTCCTTTCCCTTCCGCTCCATTTATTCAATATTCTCGCATCTTTTCTCTTCTTTCTGCCTTTCTCGTCATCTCCCGAGAATTCCTTCCAAAGATTCCATGTACCCCGCTCACGGCAGCCATCTCCGCTCTCTCCTTTCGCCTTTTATTCGCCTCGGCCATCTCACTTAAAAGGGGAGAGACGTTATCTCCCTCAGTGACTCGTGGCCGGCTGGTCTCCAAATTTAATTCGCGAAAGCGTGATTCTTTTCTTTTGTCTCCACTCGCATAATGTCAATGGTGAAGCCGGAGGTCAACGCCCATTGTTGAGAATTTCGTTCGTGGTATCCGGTATGCGTCCGTGACTTATTTTTGTGACCCTGGATAATACAAAAGAATTATTGTCGGTGCATATTCTCTCAACGTGTACGTACATTATTAATATGACAGTCTCATTTGCATGTTAATAAACAACTCTGTAAGCCTATGGCTGTGATGAATTACTTGGTTTTGAGCGTTGAGGTAGATTGAGAGGACGTAACATCATTAAACTGTCCCCTGACAACCGAAATAGCAAACATATTGGTTACCCTTGCTTTTTCATCACTTGTTTTTGGATTGGGTATATGTGTGGTCACATTGGTGAATATCAAGCGTTAGTATCTACCTTATTTTGTAAATTAGAGGTAAGTTAGTTTATAGACATGTTTAAATTATTTGGAGCAATTAGTTACACTCGATCCCAGTAAGGTCTTCTCGCTGGAAAAACCGATTGTGGTCAATTTCTTTACAGATGTCGTGTTGTGCTGCGTTCGGTTTGAAGTAGTCAGCCATGTTACGAGGGATATAGCCACAAATGGCCAGTTACAGAAACGATACATATGTATTCCAAAGTTTTATGGGACCCAGAAGCCATGACCGTGAATATACATTATAAATTCTCGACTCGTCGCCAAAAACTGTTGCCTAGAATTCCGTAAACCAACAATTTTTTCGATTGAGTCGCCGTGATCTAGTGATGAAAGACGGCAGTTCAAATATAAAGAAAGAAAGAAGAAAGAATTTTCAGGAAGTAAAAGTAAATGTATAATGATTTCTAGTTAGTCATCCGTGGAAATTGTCGCAAAATTGCAAAATTAACCTGTCAGTCCGTAAGAACTAAAGGAAAATCGGGGTCGACAAAGATGGCGGACAGGCCACGCCCACGTTACAACTTCAAGCATTGGCCACAAGAGCAAGTACGCTGACCACGGTGGTTGTGATGTTTAACTCTGAATACCCTTCCACTCGAATACGGCGTCTTGTTCATTTCATGTTTTCGCTTTTCTTGAGCAATATGTGTACAGAAGCGAACGCGCATTTGTTGTAGATCGTTTTTGAAATAGCAGTGGTTACCCAATAGTAAAAAGGCTAACATTTGAGAATTTCAGTTTTCTTTGAAATGCTACCCTGTCTCAGATGTCCTTTGTTAAAGCTCCAGACTATAACTTCATGAAATTATATCGGGCGTCACAGCCTTGAAAAGATTCGAGTTGGTGCAAAATTGCAAATGTATACATTTCCCCTTTTTGTTTTATGCAGCGACCGAGGCTGATGGACAGTTATGATCAGGAAGTGAATAAAATGTGGGCATATTATCAGTCCTCTCCCTTAGAAACTTCAAATTGTGATGCATATTAAATATATACGTAATTTTGTGAACGTTGATAAGGTAGAGCCGTATACTTACAAACACTCAATCTTCAATACTCCTTCAAGCTTCAAATGTCCTGACTCTTGATTCATCACGTCTCCTGCGCTAATGTTTTATTAAGTGTAAACATTTTCTGATGTACATATGTACTTGGTGCATGATCTAATTTTGTTATTATTTATCGCGCTGCACCATATGATTCAAATATGCCGCCGTTACTCAGCCGCCCTCCCAAGTGTCATTACTCATCCTTCAAGGGTCTCTGGTTAGGACAAACCTCCAATATGCTGCGAGCATTTGGGACTCAGGACGCAATGATTTGACCAAAAGATTCATAAACTACAGAGGAAAACTGCGAGCTTTGATAAAATCTTCTACGTGCGAACATATGATGCTTCACAACTTTTAGATGGATTAAGGCGGGTGAGCCTACAGACTCGGAGGCCACTAGCTGGGCTTAGGTTGCTGGAGATATTAGGAATTTTTGTGCTTCAGAGCGACTCAAAGAATTTTTTTTGAAGCCACATTGCATCTCTAGGTCTGACTGAAGCAATAAAATAAGAGAGAGGTACTCTTCCGAACAGATGAGTACAAAAATTAGTTATTTCCATGCACAACAAATTACTATATTAAAGACTGAGCCCCTATCAATGCACTCCCTTTGATGAACTTCTTCATTTAATCTCCCGAAATCTTATTCTTTACATCTCAAGACGGTTGGTGTCTGAATATAAAATGGACAGACAAAATAAGAAATGATGAAGTATACAGAAGAATTGAAGAGGAAAGGACCGTATGAAACCCCATGGAGAAAAGAACAAGATGAATTGGACACACCCTGAGGCACAATGGGTTCGTGAAGAACATAATTGAAGGCAAAACAGAGAGAAAAGTCCCCAGAGGAAGACCCGGGTATAAGTTCATGGACCAAATAAAGAGGGAAGTACATAGAAAGAGATGTTAGTACATAGGAAGAGAGGTAAGGGGACTAGTATTTTAGAGGAAAGTGTGGAGGGCTGCAGTCAAACAATCTTAGGTTTGAACACCAATGAAATGAGTTTTCACACCCCCTGCAACTCGCCCATGTGGCAGCTCGCAGGGTAGTATGTAGATTTAGAAGGGTTCTCATGCATCAGTGTGGTCCTAAACATACTTGTAGTATTATGACTTACATATGTACTTGATGCGCGCACTCGTGTGTTCATATACTCGCCCTCACTCTCAGTCATCCACCCATGAGTAACATCCCTCCTTCCTCGCTCCCCCTATCTTTTCCTTTCCGTCTCCACGAACCCACTTACTTCTCCACCAGAGCGTGAGAAAAGAGACCCATTTATACCCCCAGCGTCCTCCCTCTCTCCCGTCCGTCTGTCCCCTTCCTCCTCCCCCATTCCGTCTTCAAGTCACCTTTCTCCCCTCCCCAAATTCTTCAGCCTTTGCCGAAATGTGGGGAGAGACAAGGGGGCTGCTGGTCCAAGAGGGCGCAGCCGAAGATTCCAGCTAGCCCCACTTACTTCGGTGGAGAAATCAGTCGGCTTTGCATTTGCGTGTCGGGCGACGGAGGAGAGGATTGAAGTGTGGTGGACCAAAGGAGGACGTATCCGAGTGGGGGAGAAGGAAAGAGGAATGGCGGGTGTCGTACCCCTGCGTTTTCTCGTGGGATCATTCCTAGGTCGTTCAATCCTAAGATTGGTTGACTGCAGCCCTCCTCCCTTTCCTATCTAATGCTAGTTCCCTTACCTCCTGGTATCTATTCCTATGTACTATTCTCTTTATTTGATCCATGAACTTATTCCAGGGTCTTCCTCTGGGGACTTATCCCTCTATTTTGCCTTCAATTATGCAAAAATTAAGAAAGTAAAAGTTTCCTCAATGTTAATTTTAATACGAATTTTGATTTACTGCATCATCATCACCCTGGTGATGATGTAGTTCATCTAAATGATCATGTGATATCCTGATGATGATGTAGCACATTGAAACCGGTCGCTTTTAAGTTTATATTGTGGTAAATTACCAATTTTCCTTATTTTAATCATGATATTCCGTCAGATCACGCCTGATACAACTTTATAATGCAATTACGTTCTACACAAACCTATTATGTCTCAGAGTGTGTGCAATCCATCGTGTTCTTCTTTTCTCTGAGGTGTTCCATATGCTCCTTTCCTCTACTTTTCTGTAAACTTCGCGTGGGATATTGACGATGATTTACCCAGGGAGTCGAGCGGCTGCCTTTCGGGTAGATGGGGAGTTAATTTAGGTGGGTACTGGGATGAGTTGGAAAAGAGTCCTAATGGCGCTCTGATTTTAGACCCAATACTATAATGCGGGAATAAAAAAAGTTACATGAAACACAACCCTTGCAATTGCCGATACCAACAGAGGGGTCCAGCCCTACACTTTGGAAGGAGTAAACAAAATCTTCGGATACAATAAAATATCTTGGAATTACCTTAACTTCTGATATATCGTGGGGAACATACATACAGAACATATGCGGTACAGAATGAAAGAACCTTGGCTTTGTGAAGTGTATAATAGGAAGGTCCTCGGATGAAAAAGTCAAGGAGAGATGCTACTTCGCTCTGGTTAGGCCACACCTCGACTACGCCGCTAGCATTTCGGATCCTGAACTGAAAGATTTGCCCGAGAGAATTAATAAAATACAAAGAAAAGCTGCACGCTTCGTTAAAAACTGCTACGAGCAAATATATAGTGTTTCGTAACTATTAGAGGGATTAAGGTAGGAGCTCTTAGGGGCTCGGAGGATACACGCTTGGCTTAGCTTGCTTGAGAAATTCAGGACTAGCGTGTTTCAGAGCGACACAGCTAATATTATCGTGACGCCTCACTACATCTCCTGGTCTCTCTGAAGTGATACAGTTAGAGAAATACATTGCCCAACAGATAGGTACGAAACTCGTTCTTTCCGTGCACAATAGACGAGCATGGTCAAAATTGAGCTCCACTAAATACAGTTCCATAATACATGTCACCATTTCTCCTCCCAAAACCTTATTCCATGCATTTTTATACGGCTGGTGTCCTACTACCCCATGCCACGTGCCCAATTGGCGGCTCGCAGGATAGTATGTAGATGTCTTGAGTCATCGACTGCCTTTTCCATTCATTGTGACTTCAGTGATTTTTTTAATGTCATCACAAATCATGAAATGCGATAGTAATGAAGTGCGGGGAAGTTGGTGACTCTGCCTTTATGACTGGTCCACAGCGGTCACTACCCTCTGTCGTCACCATCATGGGACAACCACTCTCTTCACTCGCACCATGATATGACAATTGCCCAAAAACAACACGGGAGGAGGGGGGTGCATTTGGAGAATGAGAATACGTGAAGAGATTCCAAACATGAGGTCATCAACGAAGGGATAAAGTGATGTTACATGTAAAGCACGGGGTCGTTTTTCTTTTTCTGACAAGATTTTGGTTCTAAGCAGGTGTTTCGGCTCTCGCCGCAGGATTACATTTTCCGCCCTGGTTTCAAGCTCTCGCTTATGTCCGAGGCAAGGAAGAGGTGGGAAGGAAAGGATGGGAAAGTAAGGTTAGCGAAACCAACAGCCCCTTCGAGGCCGACACCAATGAGGCGGATTGAGGTCAAAAGGACCTCAACTGGCCCCCGCCTCCCCGAAGTGCTCGTATTAGTTTGGTTATCCAAACAATTGAGAAGAGTGACCGTCGGTCTCGCTTTAGCGAAAACCTACCGCACATCTATGAGAACCGGAAGAGCCCGTTACCCAAGAATTTGGGATTAGGTGTCTCCCTGGCTCCCTTTCCGGGTAGACGCCGTGCGGTCTGCCGGAGTACATCATCGAATCAGGGGCCACCGGACCCATGGAGGGTCAATTCGGACCAATTCTGGTCAAAGCGTGGGCTCGTCCGTCAACTCAATACTCCTGGTCCACCCCGTTTGGTTCTAAGCAGTGTGAAGCGAGAAAAGCCGAAGGATCAAATATCCTTCTCATTTTTCATGTCTGCCGTTGCTCATTTGGAGTATTATTTGCCGCCGCCCTCTATTCCTTCCTATTTGAGGCTGTTCGAGCGATGTATCATTTCACCTAAAAATCAATCAATTTGGTCTTATTTTAAAGAAAACGTCTCATCCTTCCAAAGATACCAACATCTTAGCATCTTACCAAACTACTTTCCGTGATTTTTGACAAAATATACTAGCCATTTTACTTGGGAAATGGTATGTGTATTCACTCCAGAGAGATCTTATTTTAAAAAATGAGGGATTTATAACATCTAGATCTTGTCAAAAAATTAACAGTGTGTAATTTGTATACTTTCTCAACTATTTTCGAATAGTAATCATATTGTTACCGTAGTAATATTTTCAGGACTGCAAAATATCTTCCGTTGCCAAGGAATTTGAAACATACCGTTCAAAAAAAATAATTCACGTTATAAACTTAATATAGACGTTAATGTAGATATTTTTATTTAGTTTCTTAAAAATACAGTTATAAAAAAATTTATTATTGCGCCATTAATGGTGAAGTATTCAATTCATTCTTCCCAGTGCTGGTGAAATTAAAACGTATAATTCGAATATGGTCTCCATTGTGGCATGGAAACTATCTCGCTGAATCTACCTTAATACTAACTCCTTTGCTCTCAAATTTGGGTTCCTTTTATGCTCCCGTTTGGAATTCCTTGTGTCTTTTTCGTGGTATTCATATTTCTTACATATTGTCTACTTCCTTCTTGTCCTATAAATTCTACTTCTCTTCCCTCGTTCGGAAAGGATTTATAAAATAAAAAAAAGCTTTCGCGCTAGAAATATCCAGAAATTACAGTTGCTTTTTTGTAGGTCGTGAAAGCCAGGGTTTTTATGTAAAAATTTGTTATTTATGTTATTTAAATTAAAAAATCACAGTGCAGAAAAAAAATTAAGCAATCAGAGTTTAGTCATTCCACTGGTAGGAAAGCTTTCTTTTCACCCGTCAGATTTTTCGTTGCAATTCGTCAAGAAGTATTTGAAACCCTATGACGAAGGTCAGTTGATAACCTACCTTTTTGTTTGAAAATTTGATTTAATATTGGGATGTGATTTTTAAAATGAGTGTCATTTTGGATTACGATCATAATGAGTGATTGTTTTCACTGCTTATGGATTTTCGCTCCCTGGTTTATCACTGGAAATTATGGAGGTTTATGTGTCTAAACTCAGTGAATCAGTGGGCAATGCATTGTTGTCAGGTGAAGTGGTCCGTGAATCTATGAGTTAGGTTTCGGCCGGACGATCCATTTTGACGGAAGGGCGGGTGGGCTCTTTTAGTCGACCTCCGATCTGGGGTAATGTTCTAATCTCTTCTCGCCAAACGGTACCCATCGAGACAGCTCCCGTCAAAAGGGTAATTGGTTATCCTTGGCCATAGGTTCCATCCCACGGACTGCTATCTCGCCGGGACAGCCTTGGCGTGGGTCGGCCTCTTTCATCGAGGCCTTCGGATCCGTTTGGAATTGCGCGTGTCTGTGAAAGAAGTCTTTGCGGATGGTCAAATTACCGTCTGGATGTTTCACCTCGCTATTATTTGGCAGATTTATTCCTCTCGTGCGTGTTGTGCCGCTGCGACAAATTATATTGAATGAGCAAAGCGGCACCTTGTGGAAGATTACGATGTTGATAATTATTAAGACAACACTGAGTATAATTCCACACTTTTTTAGTTTTCGGCCGATTTCATGGTTTTTGCGTCATTATCAAGGTATAAATAACAGAAAGTACCTTAATAATGACGCGATAATGTTAAACCATAGTCTATGAACTTGATAGCGACGTAATCCCGTTAAAACCAAGGTCTATTCCTTGGTAATGGCACGATGACGTTGAAACCAGAGTTTATGTACCTTGATAATAGCGTATGAAATTGGAACCAGAGCCTCTGTACCTTGATAATGCCGTAAGAACATTGGAAACTATTGGAAAATAATAGTGTGAAATTGTACAAATTGTTTTCCTATAATGGTTGGCAATGAAGTTTGTCGCGTTATTAGGTGGTTTGAGCGGTTTTTATTGGCTCACATATTTGCGTAAAAATCTGCATACGTGTGCATATAAGTTATTTGTATTGATAGAAGTGGAAAAATCTGCATGTTACCAATTTTATCTTGCAGTTTGGCATTATTTTAAATCTTAGCCTAGTGGTGCTCTAAATATATTTCAAAATAATTCGATTTCCCATGAACATGTTGTCTCCTAAATGCTAAATTATGAGTTTAATATTATTATAATGGAGGGATAAAATTATAATGGTAGGGCGATTCCACGCAAACTCAACCAAATGGCTATGCACTGGTGATGCAATATTTATTTCGTGCTTCCTAGGGCTGCTGAAATTATAACATGTAATTAGAATGCGGTAAAGAATATGACTAGGAAACTATCTCGCTCAAACTACCTTAATTAAGGCGAAATTTAAAAATTTAACTATTGTGTCATTTATATCACTACACGCATGATTATTTACAGTGTAGGAACAGGAAATCATGCTCAAGGGAAATTAGGATAAAATTAAATTTTTGTCTTACTTTAAAAGCTCATAAAAGGTGCGTTCAGCAACTCACGGTTACCGAGCCACCTTAAAGGGGTCAATAACTTGTGGAAAACGAATTTCTCCTCAGTCCAAAATTTTGGCCAGAGATTTCTGAGCGCGTCGTGTTTGTCTTTTGTGTTTGTTTCTCAACGCCGCTCGCCTCTGAATCCGTCTCCCAGGGGACAGCAATGTAAATTTGTCATTCGTTGGTACGTTTGATAAATAATATATAAATTTGGCGTCGAGTGTGTAAAAAACCCGGTTCCTCATTATTATTTAGTGTTCCTTTGGCCGTCGAGATTTACCGTTTGCATGTTATCTGGCTTACCCTCCCAAATACGCGTGCGTTCATTAATCCATTCCGGTACGCGTGATATCCTCCTGCCCTTATGTTAAAATTCTCCCTCCAAAGTCCTTTTTAGCGTTCATTTTCATTTATTGGTTGTTCAATCCTAAGATTGGTTGACTACAGCCCTCCCCCAATCCCTATCTAATGCTAGTTCCCTTATCTACTGGTATCTATTCCTTTGTACATCCCTCTTTATTTGGTCCATGAACTAGGTCTTCCTCTGGGGACCTTTCCCTCTGTTTTACCTTCAATTATGTTCTTCATAAACCCTTTGCATCTCAGAGTGAGTCCAACCCATCTGGTTCTTCTTTTCTGTATGGAGTTCCATATGTTCATTTCCTCTTCTACTCTTCTGTACACTTCATCATTTCTTACTTTATCCATTCACTTTATCTTCTGCATCCTCCTCCAGCACCAGGTTTCGAATGCTTCTAGTCTCTTTTGGTCAGTTTAGCCAATAGTTTATACTTCCGATCTGTTTAGTGCTACGCTCAATACGAATGTTTTCACATACTGTTTCCTGTTTTGTAGTCCTTTCATCATTGAGCACAGTAGTTGTCTTTTTCCTATGAACGCTTTCTGAACCCTTTCTTCCTTTCTTCTTTTTTCTTCTTCCTTTCTTCAAAACTATTTCTTTCTTTCTTCCTTTCCCATTTACACCTTTCAAAGTGATATTGTTAGTTTAGTACTTACCGACGAGAGTTCATTATTATTGTTTATTAATTGTAATAAACGTATATTGTTTATAAACATGTAACAAACCGAATGGAAACTATATCGTTCTCTCAACCTAACTTTTTGTTTTTAATTTAGTAAAGCCTGGTATACGAGGCTGAATAGTGAACCTAATTAAAACCTCTGTAGTTAAAAAAAATGTGTGATTAAACTATGATAGCTCAACAGCTATGTCAATTTACCCCTCAAGAAATCGCATGACAGTAATGTGGGTGCAGTAGGATTTGAAAAATCATCTGCATTTATGTGGTGGCATTTTGCATTCATATACCCGCAAAATGTATTAGTTTAAGCAGTTTTTGTAACATTGGTGGCATACTCAAAGCGCATTGCACTTGGATGAAATGTCTCGTTCGGTTAAGTGTTTGCAGGTGATGAATTAGTGTTGACAGTTTCCTTAACTTTTATAGAGTACATTGTAGTGCACTCTAGTGATAACTTCACTCCCTGCTTCGCACTCTTGAGTTTTCTTGTCGGGTTCATGCATGTAGATATAGATATTTTTCCGCTCGATGCCTTGCTCGGAATATTGAAAATCATCCCTCAGGGGCTCGTGCCAAGGTTGCTATTACATACTGACCGATATTCGCGGACACAACTCAGGAAATTGAAAAAAAACTTCAAAATCAATGTGATGTAAAAGTCTTTCTTATAAAGGCGTGAAATTGTAAATGCGGAATCCATAAAAGAAAGTTATGGATATTGTTGGGTTATCTTGGAATTACTTTAACTTCTGATATATCGTGGGGATTAAACATTCAAACATATGTGGTACAGCATTAAAGATACTAGGTTTTGTCAAACGTAAAATAGGAAGGTCCTTGGATTCAAAAGTCAAAGTGAGATACTAAGTCGCCCTGGTTAGGCCACGCCTCGAATACGCCGCGATAATTTGGGACCCTGGTCATTAATATCCAATAAAAAAATTAATAAAATACAAAAGAAAGCAGCGCGCTTCGTAAAAAACTGCTACAAGCGTACATATAGTGTCTCACGACTTTTTGAGGGATTAAGGTGGGAGTCCCTTAGACTCGGAGGCTACACGATAGGCTTAGGCTACTTGAGAAATTCAGAACTGATATTTTTCAGAGCGACATAGAGAATATTATCATGACTCCTCACTACATATCTAGGTTTGACAGATGCAAAGAAATAAGAAAAGTACACAGCCGAACATATTGGTACAAAAGTCGTTCTTTCCGCGCACAGAAAGTGACCATAATAAAAATTGAGCTCTATTAAATACACTCCTATAATACATGTCACCATTTCATCTCCCAAGAACTTAAATGTTTGCACGTTTGGTGACCTAGCACCCCATGCCACACGCCCATGCGGCGGTTTGCAGGGTATTATGTAGATGTAGACGTTGTAGTCACGTAACGTCTTTCTGTAAGTTATTATTTTGTTGGTACGGTCCTCGGGGGAGGTTTTTTTCTCTCCTCGTCTCCTTATTTATTTTCTCAGCATTATTTCATGGCGATGTTATCATTTTTTTTCAGAAATATTTTTGTAGATTTCAGCGCTACGCGCGTTGAGAGGGGGACGCCGTAGGGGTTGGTTTTCCACATCCTTGTACCCTCCCTTCCCCATATCCCTCTGCGCAGGTGTCACCCTCTCGCTTCCGTCTCTTTTAAATAGCCTCTCCCGTTGCCCTCTTCCATCGTAGACACCCTCCTCCAAAAGTGGGCTGAACACCACGCGCGGCCTCCTCTTAAGGTAGTTTAAGCGAAGCATCACTTCATCTAAAAACCAATAAATGTTGTCTCATATTGAAGAAAAATATCTCACCCTTCCAAAAATACCAAAACAACAGCCTCTTACCGTACTAAATTCCGAAATATTTGCTTACAAATACCAGCCATTTTACATTAGAATGGTACCTGCATGCACTCCAAAGAGTCACATTTTGAATAATACGAAATTTATAACGCCTAGGTTTTGTAAAAAAATTAACAATATATAGTTTGTATGCTTTATCAAGTATTTTAAAGAATAAATCATAATGTCACCGCCGAAATTTTTTTCTGAATCTCAAAAAGAATATATATATATATATATATATTTTTTTTTTTTTTCCTGCTCGGAATCGGCCATCATTACATCTTCACACCACCATTGTGTTCGTCAATTTTATGTGTTCCTATCCACTTTCTTTCTACCTTTCTGTATAAACATTTATGTGTGTGTATATATATATATATATATATATATATATATATATATATATATATATATATATATATATATATATATATATATAATCGTTGATGGATTGGAGTCAGCCATGCGGCGATGAACACACGATGTGGATAGGATGGAGGAGATAGACACACAAAAAAAGAGACGATCACACTTACATAGCTAGCTTTCGGAACTAGTCCGTCTTCAAGGCGTATCACGGAACCCGTTCCGTGGTACCGTGGTTCCGTGATACGCCTTGAAGACGGACTAGTTCCGAAAGCTAGCTATGTAAGTGTGATCGTCTCTTTTTTTGTGTGTCTATCTCCTCCATCCTATCCACATCGTGTATATATATATATATATATATATATATATATATATATATATATATATATATATATATATATATATATATATATATATATATATATTAATTAGTAAAAAGTTAGTCTTTTTAAAGTATTTTCATTAATGTACCAGTAAAACTACAACATTTCATTTGTGTTTCCTAGAGCTGCTGAAATTAAAACGTTCAGTTCGAATATGGTATCTATTATGACTAGGGAACTATCTCGCTCAAACTACCTGAATGTCACAGCTCTCCGCCTGGTGAACTAAAGTCGATGAACGCCCTCGTTGTATTCCTGCTCTGGCAGTAGGCAACCTCCCTCGTGAGCCTTCTCTTAAGGCATTATGAGCGTTATATCACTTCAACAAGAAATCAATGAATTTAGTCTCATTTTAAAGAAAAACATCTCTTTCCAAAAATTCCAAAGTATCAGCCCCTACCATACTACTTTCCGAGATGTTTGCCGAAATGTGCCAGCAATTTTGCATGGGAAATGGCACGTCTCTGTTCTGCCAAGAGATATAAATAAAAAATGAGGTATTTATATCACAGAAACATTAGTCGGATGATGAAGGCGACCGTCTTTTGTGATTCTCTTGACCCATGTTTCATGAAAACTGGACTTGTCTTCTACATTCGTCCAAAGTCCTTTTTTATTCTTTACGTTTTATCCAACTGAATGTGTACACTAAAATCAATTAACAAAATATGGCTCAAAAGCTCTAGTAGTTCTTGTGAGATACAAGTACTTGTAACCGTTTTCTATTTGAAACCGTTTTCTATCTATTCTATCTGATCTGTGCACCCTAGGTAGATATTGAAAGAGAAAATGGTATTCTGGTCCATAAGTCGCGTCAGAAGTATAACGGAGTGTAGTTCAAATGTTTTTTCAACGAAATGAAATCTTATTTATCTAAATACGCTACCCTAATAAATGAAAACATTTTGTGAAGGGTTTTTATCGTTTAGCGTGAATTAATTATTAATTGTCAAAATGTATATTTACATCATCGTCATTGATCGTTCTATCCTAAGATTGGTTTACTACAACCCTCCACCCTTCCCTATCTAAATGCTAGTTCCCTTAACCCCTGGTATCTCTTCCTATATACTTTCCTCTTCATTTGGTCCATGAAATTATTCCTGGGTCTTCCTCTGGGGACTTCTCCATCTATTTTGCCTTCAGTTATGTTCTTCAGAAATCCATTGTGTCTCAGAGTGTGTCCAATCCATCCTGTTCTTTCGTATAAGGTATTCCAAATGTTTCTCTCTTCTTTTACTCTTCTGTATAATTCATCCATACATTTATGTTGATATATGTATTAAGTTATTGCTAAGATAATCAGTCATAAAAAAACAAAGCTTGTGTGTGTATAAAATGGCTTTATATTTACTTCATTAGCTGCTGGTGTGTTTTGATAAAATTTTAATATCTTTCTTATTTTCATTAAAGAAAAATATCACATATACTCGCCTTATCTTGCATCACTCTTTGATTCTTACCTTAAAACGCAATAATGTCTGAGAATACATTTGTTCAATTTTAAGCCATTCCCCATGGTCGCATACTTGGCTCCGTGCCAAAACTCGATCCCCCTCCAGCAACCTCGTCCTTCGTTCCGGTTCGTCGAGATAATCCCCGTGGTACCGTCGCAAATCAACGTGACGTCATAATTGACCCCTTCGCCGCCGGTCTGGTGGTGGGTGGATGTAGTCGATGCGGCATAACGCGTTTTCAAGTCCTTTCTATCGGAAAAGGGTTTCGTCCGTGAGAGAGAGTAGGAGGGAGGGTATTAAGGGTCGTGGTGCGATGGTTACGGCCAATCACGTTCCTTGGGCCGAACCCCTTTAAAAACCCTTAAGGGTAGACGTGTACGCAAAGAGGAGTACGTAGGTGGTACATATTTCCTGCCCTCTCGCTCCATACACGCACAGCCGACTTGGGAAGAGCGTATCGACTGACTGGGCCACGCCTCTCTCTCGCCTTCCTCTTTAATTCACGTGCTCCACCCTAGGCCGGCGGCGACCGTGCTTATCCCTGCCACGGCCTGCCGCCCGTAGGCAGGGAATTTTACGGGAGCTTAAGAGAAATTTTCGCAAAATGGCGAAATTTCCACTTAGCTACCTGCTCTGGAGAGTTGCCTATTGCTTTAACCCTCGACTACCCATTCACTTATTTAGCTAAATGAATTTTTCGATGAATTTCTCGAGTATTTTTTCCAAATGACAATCGTACAAAAATACTTGCCTTTCAAAGCGGATGGCGGAATTTAAGAGCGTGCCCGGATTCATTTAAAAAATGACATTTAATGCCGCATGTCCCTTGGTTCCCACGTAATAGCTGCGTATTTTTCTTCCATTTGCTGAAATTAACCGGAATCAAGTGGAATCTTGCTCACGATGTGTAAATAATGTGGATTAATGATAAAGAGTGTGTCAGACATGCATACATACCCATCACGCTACTACTTTTCGGTGTAATCACTTTGTGAAAGATTAATTTTCACAGATTGGTCTGTATGGAAGAGAAAAGCTGAATGCAGAAGTCACACTGAGAGGAGAGAAATTAGAGCCAGTTGATTGCTTCTCGTATTTCGGAAGTACCGTCGCGTGGGAAGGATGAAGTACATCGTACATACAGCGAAGAACAGCCCATGTCAAGAAAGCGTTCATGGTAAAAAAGACAGCTGTTCACTTCAAGGTCAATGGGACTACACACTAGGAAACTGTATGTAAAAACTTTCGTGTGGAGCGTGGCACTCTATGGTTTGGAAGCATGAACCATGGAAAAAGCAGACCAGAACCGACTAGAAGCGTTCGTAGCCTGGAGCTGGAGAAGGATGCTGAAGATGAAATGGACGGACAAAATAAGAAATGGTGAAGTTTACAGGAGAGTAGAAGAGATGAGGACCATATGGAATACTATACATAGAAGAAGAACCAGGAGGATCAGACACACCTTATAATATACCGAGTCATACACTCTCTCCTGTACGGTCGGATTCAAATGTATTGCAAAGAATCGAGCGGCGCCACTTACGCTTCTCAAGGAAATTGAGTTTCACTTACGGCGCTGTTATTCTTTGCTACGCAACGCTATCTATTCATCAGTTTATTTGCAAGTATTCAAATGGTAATAGTTGACCAATTTTCTATATTGTGCTTATTTGTTATTACACTTTCGTTTTGGTTTGGATTTACGATTTGAGCATGGATAATTATTACTTATTAAACACAACTGTTACTCTAAATGATACATGTCGTAGTATTTGCCGTAGGTGTATTGTATGCCAGGAACGATCTGTGTTTAATAATAAAGTTTGGTATTTCAATTAATCAATACGTCGCAGCATGTCATTGTTATTCGAGCTGATCATATTATGTTATAACAAATTAGCACAAAACAAGCAATTGCTCAACTGCTGCAATTGAAATACGTTCAAATAAACAGCTGAATAGATAGCGTTGCATAGCAAAGAATAACAGCGCCGTTAGTGAAACTCGATTTCCTTGAAAAGCGTAAGTGGCGCCGCTCGATTCTTTGCAATACATTTGAATCCGACTGTACATTAAACTCCTAATGCCATCTCTCTAAAGATTAAGTACCTCCGTAGTTACCCGCTATTTTCTCGGTTCACCCTTGCTCTTACTTAACTGCTCATTCATTCCCGGTTGACTTCACATTTCTATACTGCATATCTCTTGACATTATCAAACCATTGAAGTGCGCTCCTTTTATTCATGTCCATTACCTGGGCTTCCATTACATGTTATATCATCATCCAGTTATTTCTAACCGTTTCTATTCGGCTTTTGCCTCAAAAACGTCTGTGATACCTCATATTCATTGATTTCTTATGCTTTTCACTATTACCTGGTAAGTCTGAATTATGTACAATTGCATAATATTCATTGTGATATTAGAATTTTCTCAAGTTTTGGAGAAATCACCACGGGGTAAGATATTTCGTTTCAAAATCAGAGCAATCTTTAATGGTTTGTAAGGAATTTAGAGAATTTTGACGGTTTTGTTCGCTTAGACAGAATCGGTCTAATTTAATTAACAAGTGAGCCCTGGAGTTTCTGGGAAACAATCAAACGTATTTCAATATTGCCATGACTGATATATTTGGCGGGAATCCTTAGCTTCGCTTTTGTTCGTTATTAATGAGGTTTACTTTAGAGCTGCAAATAGTTAAGGCTTTGCACGCGCGTGGAAGATCGTCTTGATTTACTATCTGTGTGTATCTACGAAAGAATAAGGAAAATCGATTTTTAAAGTTAAAAAAATATCTCTAATCTTACCCATGCGATGTTATGGCAACTCTTCCATTTGCTGTAACTTTCATTCGTACCAGCCATCACCTGCTTGAATTCTAGTGGCACCGCTTTCGCCATCTCTTCCCTATCGTTCTACTTATCGTATAGAAAGCATAATGAACATACTATAACTGCTTATGCTCGGGAAACTTGAGGTCTAAGTTTCTCGTGTGAAGTTGTATGTTCGCAAAGGGATTTGTCTTTTGCACAACTTGTTTCGGAGGACCTGTTAAGTGATATGATCTGTTAGTTTGATAACAGTTACATACATACATACATGCCAACCACGCCGTTCCCTTCCGGGGTAGGCACAGTCAAAATGTTTCACTCATTAATTCATAATTACACCTAACTCCTCTTCAATAATTTCCTCCATACTGACCTATCCTTGCAAACCTCTTTTGCCTCATTTAAACCCATACACTGTTTCATATACGCCCTCCTGTTTTTAAAACTCCTAATATTCCTCCTCCTAAGAATTTCCTCAACCACATTCAACCAAACTTCCTCGGCCTACCTCTACCTCTTACACGATTTATCCTACTCTCATATATCTGTTTCGTTATTCGACTCTCATCCATTCTCTCAACATGGCCAAACCAACGAAGCACACTCCTTTCATACACGTCCATTACTGGAGCATTCAACCCACATTCATTCATGACCCACTCATTCCTGACCCTATCCATCCTACTTGTGCCGCAAATACTCCGCAGATAACTCATACCCACGGCGTTAAGTCTACTCTTATGTCTATCCTGGCATACCCATGTATCACTACCATATAGCAAAGTGGGAAGAAGTACACTTTTGTACACGGCAATTTTCGCTTCCTTAGACAAGCACTCATTCCTTGGTATGCTCCACATGCTACCTACCACGTTCTTAATTCAATACGACACATTAAATGATTTGCTCCATGCCCTATAATCACCTTTAAAGAAATTGTGGTACAAGATTGAACTGGGGACGCTCAACTAAGACTTTGCAAAGGTCATACTTGGGTCAACTCACTGATGCCTGTGTATGCCGTGCAGGAAGATAATTACATCCCTGTAATCATGGTTTCAAAACAAGACAGGGTAACCATGTGTGGTAATGCCCAGGTATGGGTTTCAAGTTGACATTTCATTAGCGCGGTCACTAGCAAGGATAATATTTCATTGATCGGTGCCTAATGATACTATTAAATGATTTACGAGGCAAGGAGAAAGTGTGTGGACGCTGTTCATGGTGAACTGAAGCAGTCGATTGGCAGTAATTAAGTGGTGGTACTCAATGATTAGGTTTGATTCTTAAATTAGAGGATCCGATGTGTTTCAGAGTGTATTAAAAGAAAGAGTACCTACCCGCTGAATTCAAACAAAAGACATTTGAGGTATCTCTACCCTCTACGTATTTCATTTCTTGAAGATCCCAGAGTAAAAGAATTGAGATCGGAGTTAGGTCGCCAGATAAGTAATGATGAAAAAGTCTTGTTACTAGTAGAATTGCATGTTGTCGTTTTAAATTTGTTTTGGCTGGAGACAAAAGTTGACAGATTCGAAACAATTTCTCCCTTTCTAGAGGATTTGTATTTATGCGTTTCAAATAACGATTTTTGGTTTGCTTCACATCGAAAAACAGATGGAGCTCGAGTTTTTTTGCCATTGTCAACAAAATTAATGGGACGAAACATATAACAGTGGGGCCCGACACCAAAAATGATTAAATTCGTACTTCAAACATTTCACTCCAGGAGATTACACACTTAATGTTGACTGATGACGACAGCACAAGTTAAACAGCTTGGTAATAATTTCACCTACCGTAGAGTTACTTGAGCGAGACGAATTTCGATTAAATTCCCCTGACTCGGGTATCTTTTCCCTCATCCAAATTAGAAAGTCGGTACCGACCTCCTCCGGTAAATGGGGGGAGGGGCGAATGTAACTGACTGATAGGTAATTGCCGGAAATAATGATTGGATGAGTAAATACTTGCGGAGTGAAGGGTAGCGGCAAAAGGGGACGAAACTCTCGAGGGAAAAAAAATGTGGCGTTGAAAAAAATGGAGGAGTCGAGGGAGCCAAAGACGCTGAACACACGATAGTGGGAAGGAGGAGGGAATTAAATGAGGAGGTAAATATGTGGGAGGAGGAGGAGGAGGAAGAAAGAAAAATGGTTGGGAGGGACAGAGGAACCGTTGTGTGTGGGGGGGGGGAAGAAGGTGGATTTAGGTGGAGTGGGGAGAGGAGGGATAATTGATGGCGCTCAAGGGGAGGGCAATGCGGAAAAGGAAGAAATTCGACGCAAAGGGAAGGGAGAAGAGTGAAACGAAGAAGAATTGTAGAAGAGGTGGGGAAAATAGAGGAGAGGGCGTAAGAGGAGGGAAAGAGAAGCACCAAAATGGGATGGACGGGGAGGAGGAGGAAAGAGGAAAAGAAAAAGCGATCCAATTTTTTCGGATGAAAAAAAAACGTGAGGAAAATGAACTTTCCTTGCACGAAATTGGGATAATCGGATCCCCAATCGTATTTCCTTTCTTGTACTCTTTGCCTTTATTTTAAACTTTCGATCCTCGAGGCAATCCTTTACTCATAATGGTATACATATCCATGAGTATGTAAGGTTTCACCTCTTTTTTGTCATTTGCGGTGGTGATACTGTCCACTATTGTTACTTTTGAACGACGATTATAGCAGCCTCATTTTATTGTCGGGTTTCTTAGCCTTTGGTTGTTAAATGTACGTGCGACGTTTCACCACTCATCCAGTAAGAGTCAGGAAGAATTATTTTTGCAAATTGTCCAATTTATAAAAAATCCTCTCGGTGAGTTTACAGTGGTATCGATGAATCTTGTTCGATAAAATGATACACAAAGGATATTGTACTGTCTTCTTTATTTTCAACTCGTACTACACGTGCTTCAACAAGCAGTCATCATCAGGTCAGTAACTAATAATCATGTTAGAATATTAAACGCAAGTGCTAAAACCAATTTTAACTAGTCAGGGTCAAAGTATCCTAGAACTGATACATCACGATCTATCATAGTCTCTCAGTGCACGTTGAGATTATTGAACTTGGAGGAAATGGAAAACGGATGAAAGTATAATCTTATTAAAGTAGAACTTGTACGATTAGTATTTTGTAAGAAGACCTCCTGGGTGCGAAGTTGAATAAAGTGGCAGAAGTAGCCCTTCACTTTTTCATTCTGTCCCTTGATAGAGAAATGGCGCTCCGATTTGGGATTGTGGCATCTCTAATAGAAATTTCTCTTTGGTGCTCTTTGCGTTTTTTGTGCTTTTTTTAACCTTTCGCACCTCGAAGAAATCCTTATCGTCGTGCTACATACCAAAGAATGGATCACGATTACTTCTTTCTTGTTGCAGCTATGATTAACCGAAACGCAAACCGCAATAGAAAGGAAATGTTCACAATTAATGTCTTAAAAACATACTTCTTCAATTGAAAATATAGACCTGAAACACTTCGGCCAGGGTTCAAATCCCTGCAGAGGTGGATGTATTTCAGAGGAAACCCTATCCCTACTTGAGTACCTTGCGGAGGACACTTCAAGTACAGTACTCCGTCTGTCGGATGAGGCGTTAAACCGCGCCTTTCGTTAAAAGCAGGCTAATGCCGACGCCGGGTTTCTATCAACCCTTCCTCCCTTGTCTGTCCCCTATGGCGAAAATGACCTTAGCCGTCGGTCGCCTCCCCAAATTTCCAATTCAATCCTTAAAAACTTGATAAAATTCTTGGATATATTTGATCGCGGCCCGGGAGCTATGCATATT
Source organism: Ceriagrion tenellum (assembly GCA_963169105.1). Taxonomy (NCBI): domain Eukaryota; kingdom Metazoa; phylum Arthropoda; class Insecta; order Odonata; family Coenagrionidae; genus Ceriagrion; species Ceriagrion tenellum. The sequence continues at coordinate 110,977,170 of OY720633.1, read as the reverse complement.
TTTCTCTTTCGGGACTCCTGCGATGACTATATTTTCCACTATCGTTACTTTTAAAGCAATAATGGCTCTCTCTTGACTAAAATAAATTCTCTGGATGGTCTAAATCTGATTTTGATGACTCTACCACCTTTTTCATAACCTGTGAGAGCATGAAGGGCTCCAAGTCACAGAATAGGCGGAGTAGTTTTTCAATTTTCCGTTTTGGGTATTGAACGTTAAATTTTTCTCTTTTGTTACCATTGGTATGAATGTAGATCTTAATGACAAATGTATCCTTTGTGGATTTTAACTACTTGGAATAAGCGTTTGTTGATCAGTATTATTCTCCTATACCTTACGGGCATCCCGTTTCAGTCATTTAATGTTGCGTTTATGCTTCTTTAGACAGATAATAAGTTAGAGTTGAAAGCTATTAAGTATGTTCAGTGTTCCGAGTATAATTTATTTTATTCTAAATGTGTTATTAATGCCATTCGGGACGGTGAACATCTCCCACCTTATACTCGCAGTCATATCGTTATTTCCCTTTCGTTTATTGAAGTTTTAATATATGTTATCGGAAGGAATTCCCTGTAATAGTAAGGAAATTGCGCCTCACCCTTGTTGAAAAATAAAGGCGAATTCAACAGGAATTACAACTTCCGTCTTTTTTCTGTTTCGGAATGGTTAAACAGTCTCACTCTGTACTCGCAGTTATATTGTTGTTTTCATTTCCTTTATTAAAGTTCTAACATTATTTCTATACCAAGCATAGAAACCCACGATTGGTTGAAAAATGAAGGCGAAATTAGATGAAATTACATCATCCGTTTCCCTTCTTATGTGGGACGGTGAACCTGTCCCACCTTATAATTCTAGATATGTTTTTGTTCACATTTTGTTTCTTGAAGATCTAATACTATTTCCATGTAAAGTGAGGAAATTGTTCGTCATCTTCGTTGAAAAATAAAGGTGAAGTCAACAGGAAGTATAGCATCCGTCTCCTTTCTCATGAGATCATTCAAGGATTGTACAAATGTCCTGATTCACCGATTGATCTCACCACGACAACTTCCTGGCGAAGAGTTCATTTTGTGACCAGCGACTGTGTCCGTGAATGGTTTATATATAGTATACATGTATCCTCGGAAGTCAATGACGATACGGCCGGCTTAATGCCACAGAATCCTTGGGGAAAAAAGTCCTCGTTCGGGAAACCACTGCTCTATGCAGCAATGCCAAGCGAAATAGGGAATGAATAGCGTGGGGCAAAAAAATTCTTTGTCCCCGGTATCACTCGTCACGGCATGAAAAGCGGTGAGGGAGAGGGAGTGGAGCGATGTTGAGGGCAGGGGAGGATTGGCGCGCGAGATGGGGTTGCATGGATACGGGAGGGCAAAGGGGAGGGCAAGGGTTGGTGGCAGTGACGAGAACGAGACCAAAAAAAATGACGACGAGTGAATGTGGGACTCGCGAGATGAACACTCCGCATAGGCTTATGTATACATTTATACATGAAAATGTTCACATATGTGCCCGCTTCGGGAGCAGTTTGTTTTTCTCCATTTCATTAAACGTTTCCTGGAGACGGATGAAATTAGATTTAATTAGGGTTTTTGAGGTCAGACGAGGTGCCTCGTGGAGAGAGAGATAGAGAGAGAGAGGAGGAAGAGATTGAAGGGAGATGGAATGACTTTTTCCGTCTTCATCTCTTTTTTAGCAAATTTTTCGCTGCCAGCGTTTGGGAAATTAATTAATTCCATCTCCGGGGAATTGAAACAGGATACATGAAGGTCAATAACGCAGCATCCAAAAAAACCATGCATCATCATCACACAAACGTCACGTGTACACTGTGGGTGGAGTAAACATTAAGTCTTCAGATGAGGTGAAATTCTTTGGCTTTACCTCCGTTTCAGACGTACCTTGGGGAGCACGCATGCATAGCATATTCCCCACAACATTTAAAAACTATGACTTATCAAACGCACTATTGGAAGGTCCTCGGGTGAAGAAGTAAAAGTAAGATGCTACTTCCCTCTGGTTAGGCTGCAACTCGAATTCGCCGCGAGCATTTGGGCCCCTGGACTGAAGGATTGAAACAAAAAAAAAATATATACATAATGAAAAGGAAATCTTTACGTTCGTTTAAAGCTGCTTGGAGCTATTATATAGCGTTTCTCAGCTTTTAAAGGGATTAGATTGGGAGCTGCTCGGGACTGGGAGATTACATGCTAGGTTTAGCTTGCTTGAGACATTCAGAACAAGTTTGTTTCAAAGCGACCGGAGAATATCATTTTGACGCTACACCACGTTTCTAGGTCCGACAGAACTGGAGAGATTCATTGCCAAACAGGTATGCACAAAAATCCGTTCTATCCGCCCGCAATAAGTGACCATAATGAAAACTGAACTCTAAATAAAGACACCCATGATACTCTGATCCATTTACCCACCGAGATCATTATCCTTTTCGTGGTTAGTGTTCTTACACCCCCTGCTACTCGCCCATGCGGCGGCTCCCAGTGGAGTATGTATATGATGTATATGTAGAAAATTTCACTTAATAGTTACACACACACGGTATCTATATCACACTGAATCATAAGGGAATAGAAACTGCGAGAAGAAGGTCGAGGAAGTAATACGAGTGTCTGATTTAAGACGTAAGAGATAACACTAGCTATTTGAGGTACTGGCCGACCAATCCCGAGATATGCTCTGTTCAAAGCGACACAGGGAGTATTACCATGACACCTCACTACATCTCTAGGTCTGACAGAAGCGATGAAACAAGAGAGATATCTTGCCGAACAGATAGGTACAATAACTCGTTCTTTCCGCGCTAAATAATCGAACACAATAAAAACTGAGCTCCAGTATATATACTCCCATAATTACACGTCATCATTTCACCTCCCAAAACCATATATCTTTACACGGCTGGTGTCCTAACACCCCTTGCCACACTGCCTCACGTGGCGGCTCGCAGGGTAGAATGTAGATGTAGATTCCTTTTTGAAATTGAGGTTTTGGATCCCGAGGGAGAGGAGTGTCGGAGGAGGAATAATATTATTGTTCTTTAGCCTCACGGACGAGACTTTTTCTTCTTTTATTAACGCTTAAAACTCTTCTTCGTCTATTCCCTTCACATCTTGTATTTCTGACATCTCGGTCGTATTTATTTAAATTATTACCCAAATTGAAGACACATTTATCACGTCGGTCCACAAAATACCTACCAATCACGACCAATACCTCCACTTCAAAAGCTGCTTCTCCCCTCCCACTCCAAGTGCTCCATTCTTTACTCGCTCTCCATCCGCGGCTAGCATATCTGTAGCCACACCCTCTCCCTCGAAGAACACACAGATAATCTTCAACACTCCCTCATAGAACGCGGGTACGTGGACAAACCTCTATAAAATCAAATCCTATCTCCCACTGCCAAGTATACACCCCGGAATAAGACCCACCAACTTTACCAACTCTACCCTGTCGCAGCATTCTTCCCTGGATCACCCGATATCAATAACATACTAAAAGACTTCATTCCATCATAAAAACAATAATCCTACTTGCCACGTTTTACTATCTTGTTCCAAGGTTTCATACAAACGTTCGCCTAACGTACGAGACATTTTGAAGGCAACCTGACCCTCCCTCCATCCCACCGCTCCCCGTTCACCAGTTTTCTCAACTTGTAAGCGCACTATATTCAAATGCTTCTTCCTCCAACCTTCTACATCTCCCTCATCTAACAGATCGTCCTCTACAGCCGACTGTATCGCCTTTCACACAACTTCTGCCCTGCGTTTTACATAGGAAAATGCACTACCGAATGATTTCAACAGTTTCAGGCGAGATATCGTGGTAGTTCGCCATATTGTAACAGAAACAACTATAGCACTTTTGCTCAGGATAGTTCAGTGAGTATGACGCTTTTCAGTTCATAGACCCATCATCACGTACAAGATCTTGAAACAAGCCCTTGTATAGGACCTTGGACCTGGTACACGACCTTACAGTCTTGTAACTGATGATGGCTCTGTGAGCTGAAAGGCGTCGTACTCATTGAAATATCCTGTGGAAAAGTGTAATTGTTGTTTCTGTTATAAAATGCATTACCCCCTAAAACACTCGAATAAATAATTACCTCCGCGCCACAAAATCTCCTCTTCTTGTACCGATCCCTGAACGCACCACTTTCCATAGCCAGACCTTCAGCAATGGTTTCTCTCTTTCCGTCATAGAAGCCCTTCCCGAATACGCCACTAATATTGAGTGACGAGAGCTTTTTAATAGCTCGGGCTAAACCTTGCCCGCTAGGTGCAATAATTAGCCCAATAGTCAGCCGTCTCTCTTCCCTATCCCACTACTTCCCACCCCTCCTCCATCCCAATGCGTCCTTTTTCTCCTCTTGAGCACAGAACATTCCTCTTTTGCTGACAAAGACGACTTAATCGTCGAGACGATGGGCTATTTTTTGGTGTCCTTTTTTATGTCCCTCTGTGTATTTTAAGCGTTTTAGTTTTATTTATGATGTGTATCGTCGCAAAGACCGTTTACTCATTACAGAAAACTTTATGCATCTTATGAAAACAGCACTTTTAAGCGCGGATACCTTCTTTAGTCGTAGAGGCGGATATGAAGAACGCGATTTCATCACGTTCTCCTATCTGTCTCTCTCTTTCTTGACTCCACTCTCATTTTTTGTGGCCACTTCCTCGTTTTTCTCGGTCATTTTACTCTCCCATCGAGCACAGCAGGGAAGGAGGGCTGGTGTGGAAGACTGGAAACAACGAGAAGAAGGTTCGGGAGTGAGGTTAGGGGGGGTATAATTGGAAATGGGTTGTGAGGGAAAATGAAATATCTGCAGAGGAACGGGGTTGGCGAAAAGCTTTATGTCTTGAAGGTGGAAGTGCATGACCCCACTGGGAGAGGTAAATCTCGGTTTACGAGATCGTCGTTCGTTATTCTGAGGGCATTAAAATAATTTCTCGTTAAATCCTAGAGTTAACCGATATAACGGGATCCGAGGGGACTCATTTTTAGGGCTTAATCAGGAAAACCCGAATTAATTAATAGTTCTGGATTCCTCAGGCGGATGTGGTTATTCAGATGTTAATATTTTAATGGCCGACTCACTTTCATTGGAGGATGGCATCATTCGCATGGTCCGCGTTTAAGTCGAGGTATGACTCAGCAGCACCTGATACTTAATTTGTAAGCACGAGCCTCCTATCTGGTTCGCGTTTCTGACAATGGCTTATACTTTCGTGAGGTTGAATTTTCGAATTTTGAGTTGCATCTTCAATTAACCGTGCAAACTTGACTATTGAAGGAAAAATCAAGTCTAATGCCTTATCACTAAACCTACGTATAATGTTCGTTTTTGCTCTTAAATATTTCCCTTTTTGAGGTAGTAAAATAATCTCCCTTTTTGATTTTTTTTCATTTGCGCGTTTATTATTGACTTTGCATTCCACTGTAAGAATGAGAGTTTTTTTAACGAACTAAAATACACTATTCCATATTGTTCATTCTGAGAGTTATTAATATTAGTACACTCAAAAAACTCAAATTTAATTAATGGCCTTGATATTTTTAGGGAGCAGTTATTATTTCTGTTAGCTTGATCGACTATATCGTAGGTTATTTCACTCAGTGCCCACTGTTACAGTTTAAGCTGTGTCCTGAAAGCATATTGAACTGAAATACTGATGCATTTGTAGCATAAATCCATAAAGTATACCTCATTTAATTTTTTTTAGCATTTTCTTCGGACTTGTATGGAAATGCTTCTGCTCGATCATTGAAGATAATTTTTAATAGAGAGAGAAGTTTTTAGGAAAGCTTGCAAACCATTGAGTTTTTTCAGATTTAGAATTATGACCTCCGCCCCCCAATTACTCACCTTTATATTCTGTTTTATCTCCAGTTACTTTTTATGTACACTTTTCGTAGTGTATGAGGTAAATATGGTGACTTCATGCCTACTATTTTCGAAATAAGGGGCAACTCCTATGTTTTCCCAATATTTTGCATGAAATTCTTTGTACAGTAACGGATCCCTGTAATAAGATAGATGTAGCTGGTACCTGCGGTAGTAGCTTGTCAGTAATGAAACTTTTGGATGTAATGACTTCAATGTTTCGGTTATTTTGAACCAAAGGCGGATAGCCTCAAGCATGCGGGTAAACATTCCACATCTGCCGGGGTTTCATTCATTTGCGATACTTCGCCGACGGAATAATTTCACGCCAAGGTAGTACCCGACGAATTCAGACGAGGGCGAGTGCTACTATGGCAACCGAGCCATCCCATTCCTCTCTTCTCCGGGCCTTAGGCACTGGACTTAAGTGGTCCAATAGGTAGACAAACAGAACTTGCGGGAGACGCACCCGATCGGATGGCGCCCCGAATTTTGACCCTTGTGATGGTGAAGTTTCTCGTACCCCCTACCCTCCTCCCTCCGCCCTATTCTTTGCTTTTCACCCCCAAATACCCCTCAAACACTCCCCTACCCTTAACCGTCTTGTGTTTTTTCTCTCCCCTTTCCGATCCACGGAAAGGAGGTAGGGGTGTGCCCCTACCCTTGGTGACGGCGGGGTGTTTTCAGGGGTGGTGGGGTAGGAAAGTTGTTGTTGAGGAGGGTAGGAGAGAGTGCGAGACGTGCGAGGAAAGAGGGAGGGAATAAAATAAGGAATTGGCGGAAAAGAACTTGAATGAAGGGAGGGCGAGTGTTTTCGGATGGGTTGGGTGGATGGGGGTTGGGGGGGGGGCACTTCCTCGAACGAAGTTACGACAAACGTTTTGCTGCGAGGCTCGCATAAGACTTGCCTCCCAGAGGAGGTTGAGTGAGGGAGGGTGGAGACGGACCGGGGGTAAAGTGTTTGTCGCCTCACTTTCCCGAGGAACGCCCCCTCAAAAGCGGTAAAGGATGTTCCGCCGCCCCAGGGAGGGCACGAGGGAATAGTCGAGGGGGTGCTGGGTGGGTTGGTTCGGTTGGGGTTGTGAGTAGTAAGGACTGAGAGAGAAAGGGAGGGATGTGGGTGTGGCCCGGAGAGAGAGGAAGACGTTGAATGCAATGAGGGGAAGGTCTTATGGGGAGGAGGGAGAGAGAGGGACCGCCCGGAATAAGAACAGAATCTATCCGATAAGCGGGGAATTGGTTTAAATAAAGGGTCCCTCCTTGAAGGCAAAAGAATAGGCTGGCTTGCGCAGAATGGGAGAAGGGGGCAGGCGTATTTTTTTTGTCCAGAACTTGTCGCCAGCGGGAGGGGTTGGGAATGCGAGCGCACCCACCGTATCTGCCAGATCTCTTTCACATGTAAGACACCGAGCAATTTCTCAGAGGAACCTATCTGTGCTGTTTCCGGGTACAGGATTTGCCTAAGAAGTTTTAGATTTTTGTTTTGGAGGCGGACCTATTGCACTTATGCAAAACAGCCCTGCTCCTTTAAGTGGTGATAGCCTGTATTCTCTAAATGTCCAAGGTTTTAAAGAATCAAATTTATTAAGTTAAAATATTATGAAAGGAATTTTAAATTGGGAAAATATATTTTATTGCTATTGTATTTGCTTTGAGAAAATATAGTTATATGTAGTAGGTCTGACATGGGCAGATGAGAAACCCCAATAATCACGCGGTTTCGTTTGTCGTGCCGGGTGTCACACCACTACTAGATATGAAATAAAAACAGAAAATCTCCAAAAGCCGTAAACAATTGGCACCCTTCGTCAATAAACACCAAAATTTGCTGTCTTGGTATGCTGGGAAAACCTCAGCAGAGACCAACCACAGCCTCTCAACCAAGAATACCTTCCTGTGTTGGTTTACGGGAAAGTTACTTCCTCGCCAGGGACCAAACACAGACGCACACACACAACCAAATACGATCCTTTGCAAGGGCTAATGGGACCCCGCTAAGGATGTTTGGGTTTTGACCTGGGATCCTTCACGGGGCTAATGAGACCCCGCTAAGGATGCCTGGTATATACACAAGCACACACACAAGCGCACAAAATCATTCACTCACACACGCAAATGGGCCCAACTTCTGGGAGAATCAGCTCAAAAAGAGCGTGTCAAATCGACAATACGCGTATTCGACCCCCACCCTCGTCCTGTTTTGTCGATTTGACACGCTCTTTTTGAGCTGATTCTCCCAGAAGTTGGGCCCATTTGCGTGTGTGAGTGAATGATTTTGTGCGCTTGTGTGTGTGCTTGTGTATATACCAGGCATCCTTAGCGGGGTCTCATTAGCCCCGTGAAGGATCCCAGGTCAAAACCCAAACATCCTTAGCGGGGTCCCATTAGCCCTTGCAAAGGATCGTATTTGGTTGTGTGTGTGCGTCTGTGTTTGGTCCCTGGCGAGGAAGTAACTTTCCCGTAAACCAACACAGGAAGGTATTCTTGGTTGAGAGGCTGTGGTTGGTCTCTGCTGAGGTTTTCCCAGCATACCAAGACAGCAAATTTTGGTGTTTATTGACGAAGGGTGCCAATTGTTTACGGCTTTTGGAGATTTTCTGTTTTTATTTCATTGCCTAGCCGTAAGAAGCTCACCCCATCTTTGTGATGGCTTTCCACTACTAGATATTTTTCATGCAATATTTGTCACATGTATACTGGATGTGACACCTCAAAAATGCTGAATTGAAAAAAATCTGGGCGATAAGGCGGATTTCATAGCGGAAGTCACTTTCATGACAGTAGCATTGCAAGTCGCTGACCAGTGAAGCTTCAATGTGTAAGCACCGACTTTCATGGCAGCAATGGTCGACAGTGGGACTAATAAATCGAGCAATTGAAAGGAGAATAGACCTGCTTATGTTCTGCCTTTAATTAGCATGTAGATTCAGCCATAAAATCACATCGTATTCGGTTAAATCTTACCTACATGACCGCAAACGGAGATTAAAGATGTAAACATCCCATACGTTAGCAGGAGAAGGACTCATCGTTGCATGTGTTAATATTGATTAGTATTTGAAAAAGTACGCTTTATACGTTGATATTGCTATGAGAAAAAATTGATCTGGACTGGTGAATGATCCACGGACCTTAGGCTTTCTGGCCCAATGCGCATACATCTACGCTACCCAGGCTTCCTAAGCCTCGTGGCAATTTAGAAGGATGCGTATGAAATAGATGTTATGAATCATGATGTTGTGACCTGATGTTTTGAATGTTATGGAAAGAATTAGAAGGATACGTTTGAACTAGATGGAAGCTTTATGACTATTCTACTATTAGATAATAATGATTACTATAACAGTTCTCATACTTGATACGACGTCGTCATACACAACCAAGGATGTTTATGCACATTTTTTGAGTCCATGAATGCCTGTGGGGAACGAATAAAGCTGTGTATGAACACAACCGATGCCAAAATTTTGAAACGACCATAATTATTCTGAACTTCCGGTCATCATTTATTTGGGAAAAGTAGGAATTTTTGTGTAAGCAGAAGGATACCCTGCCTGTAGCGATACGATATATCGCTACACTCACTACTTCCATGTGTAAAGGCTTCTGTAAAGTTAGTATTTTCGCATGCAATAATTATCACGTTGTCCGAGAGTCGCCCTCATTTCTCTAGCCACCGTGCCAAACAAATTCCTAAAAAAATATAACCAAGGCGAAAATGAGAGCCGAAGTTTATTTGTTATCTGCATTAAAGTACTACTCCCCAACTGTTTCAAAGTACGATGACTGGGCTATAGCTTAGAATTAAGGGCGCTTTCATGTTGCATTGCGATGTGAGCATTGTACTACAAATTGATTCAGCAGGTGATGCATTTTTGTTCATCAGCAAAACAATAGCCTAACGGATAACGAGTGTTATTTCTTTTGAGTTCTTGCGAACATTTAAGGTACAAAGTGTACGGGAAAGCTTTTCCTGTGGTCCTGGTTTCGTCCTAAAGAAGCTCCAAACGCGCTGAATTCGATTAGGAGCTCAATAAATGGACATTTTTTAATTTTTACGTAAGAGTGATAAACACAACCAGGAGGTACTTAACGACTTTGTTTTATGACAGTCGAAACAGAAAACTAGTACTAAAATTTGATGCGCGAAGTGGCTGAAATAGCTTTTCCCGTTTTTGAAATATTATTTTACAAATTTGGAGGACAGAAACGGACTGTAGAGCCAACGAAAAGCACCCTCCAACTGCGGAATGCCGGCACTAATACGCGATGGCCACCTCAGCGCCGCCTTGTGATGATAAACGGGGAGAGCACACCTGATTTTTTGTGCGGACTTCATGGTTTTCCCCGGCCGGCCGTCCTGGGCCGCGCGCGTGACCAAGTGAAGGCTCATCACGGTGCAGAGAAAAGAGAAGGATATATAGCGGAGGAAAAAAGGTGGAACACGAGAGGCGGTAGAGGAGTTTGGAGGGGCAGAGAGGGGCGTGGGAAAAAAGGGATACGGGCCGAAAGAGTAGAGAGTCTGAGCGAAAGACTAGCAGTGTTGAGGAGAAGGTGGAACGCAGGGAAGGAGAGGCTCTGAGGGTTATATTCTGAGAGAGAGAGAGAGGTGTGGGCAGGGAAGGGAGATTGAAGGACCCAGGGAGAAGGAGGAGAAGAAGCTTAAAGGATCGAGGAAAGGCGGTGAAGGTGGCAGCAGGTATCCTGCTTTAAGAGGGTGGCGGGGAGTCGGGTCGGGCGGCAGACCTCTCGGTGCGGAGGCCGAGGGAAAACCCCGGGCGTGTCAAAGGTGGTGCGGTGAGGGTAGGACGAGGAAGAGGAGGAGGAGAAAGTGGGGGACGTTGGAAGCAAGGGAGGGCTTAGATGAAGGGCTGTTGCGGGAACCTCATTGGGTGGAAAAGTCGGGGAGCCATCCGGAAAAAAGGGGCCGGAGAAAGGAAAGGGTGGGATGGATGTTTGGGTCCCGGAGTATGAGTGCCGGGAGGCTCCCGGAGAGAGGGGGGGGGCGATGAGGTGATGTCCGTGGTGGAAAGAAGGGCGTTGCGTTGTGTGTGCCGGGAGGAGTTGAAAGTTCTTTTTCCTCCCACCCCTCTCTCCTCCTCCTCCAGCCAAAGCGGGATAGCCGAGGGCCACGGGGGGGGAAAGTGCGAGAAGGACGAAGGAACAACTACACGGGTCTCTGACGCAGGAAGGAAAAGGAAAGGACTGAGGGTCGGGAGTGTGAGGATGACGATGGGGCTTTAGCGGTCGGTGGGACGGGAGGGGGGGTGCGGGGGGGGGGGGGGGAAGAGGTTGGCCGGAGGTTGAGAGCGAAGGAGCAGAAATATTTATCGGCAGCGCTGGACAAAATGACCCCTTGGGTCAAGTGCGGAAGTAATGAGGAAGAAATATTTGGAAAATTAATGGGGGGACAAGGCCGAGTCGCCTAAGGCTGGGGGAAATAACATGAGCAAGGGAAGAGCAACATAAAACGACAAACTAGCTTTATTAGTGCTGATGTGTCTTTTGATTCAACATGATATCACGTTGACCTGTTTGTTTTACCTCGGTGAGACGAAATAAAAGTCGGTCATCAACTTATCTTGGCAGTAGAAATTCTTGCAATTCGGCTTGGTATTTCGTGGACTATTTTTACCTTGGCCGCTTGTTGTCTTGTGATTAAACATGAAATCACGTTGATCTGTTCGTATTACCACGATGGCCCAAAATATACCTAGGTAAATATTTATTTTGGTGGTAGCGTTTCTTCTGTTTCAACGTGGTATTTTGCGGACCTTTTTTTACCATGATGGTATCAAAGTGAAAGTATGTGTTAGTTAATAAAAGAAATTCCAAGAACATAATGACCAACATGTTTTTCTTCCTCTTTGTTTAACTTTTGTGTCACTAAATGAAAATTTGTGTGTATTTTCATAATTGTCAACTTTTTTTTTACTGATTCAGAGCGTTGCTACCTTTTTGAGTATTTTGATGGCCAAATAAGAGATTAATTGTTGTTCAATGAAAGTTGTAACAAGAACATTAATTTATATAACATACGTCAAGTATCTAAGGACGTTAGGGATGGTAAGGGGATGAAAGAGGTTAGCCTGAGGGCTTTTGGAAGACTCGTAATTTTATTCAAAGCGCGTAACAGCCATAGCGTTCATCTCAGAGTATGAAACCGGCGACGGGCCTTTAAGGCCTATCATTTTGGTTTTATTCCCTTTAAAACTGCGCTCTTCTTTCGAAGTGTTGCTGAATGCGTTCCAGGCACTTCGATGGCCGTAAGTATCTCGCACCGTGTTAGCCAACAGCAATATGCACGCGGCGTGGCTTCAGTTGACTCTTGGGATAATCTGCCCGTCTCGCTGCAGTTTGCACCTTAGGATCTGGCGCTGTGTGTGCGAGCAAGGGGGATGCACCATTCCCTCGCTCGAAGAGTGGTTTCATCTACAACTATCAAAGTGTGCCATACGAACTGGGTCAGGACTGGATCAATGTTACATCGTTCGGCAGTGTTTTTTACACCTATGGTATGTCAGAAATTATTTCGTGCCCAATATGATTCAATGTCAAAGCTTCCTTTTAAAATACCTATAATATTTCCCAAATAGTAGTCGTCAAATGTAATTTTTAAGGGTCACATGAATGATTTTTATCCTTAAAACTTGTATACGCTGATATTTAAAAAAAAAATCCTTGTGTAATCTTGGCTGATAAACTGCAGATAGTAGATAACTGTGATTTTCAGTTGACTTCCGATCCAAATTCCACTAGGGCTCGGTGCGTTGGTTTGCAATATACTGGAGTTTCATGAGTAAGCAGAGAAATTGGCTAGAAAGCATCAAAGAAGTGTCCGAACTTGTCTTTATAAATTCGCTGAAATTATATTCCTGAATGTGCTATTTCTCTGCGACCACCTATTTTTTATCTCATTTCGTTTTTCATAAATATTTATTTTGAGGGCAGAGATCTAAATTCTTTATTAATCATCCTTAAAGGATTTCTTCGTTTCATACCACATATTAATAATGCCCAAACTTTACAGTATCAGGAGTAAACTTGTAAAGAATTGTATTAGAAATTATCTAAAGAGTTTATTTGTGAATTTACATTATTATTAGTATTTTTTTTGGATATTATGGTTTATTTTGATAAAGTTATTCATGAAATATTAGACAGAGGAAATTTTGAGTTAATTTGGCCCTCATATGGCTACATTGATGACGACTCAAAGGATTTAAAGCCAACAGTTTCATTATGTCTCTGGTTGAACTATCGATTTTTAAGTATCAACGGCCAACAAACATAAACAATGCGGTGGGATTCATCTGTCCTTCGATGTCAGTTATCGATGTTTTTCGTTCGATGTACGGCGATAGTACTTGCTGGCGCACGTACGCTCACATTACAGCAAGAGAACCTAAACAATGTGGTGGGATTCATCGGTCCTTCGATGTCAGTTATCGATGTTTTTCGTTCGATGTACAGCGAAAGTACTTGCTCGCGCACGCACGCTCACATTACAGCAAGAGAACATAAACAATGTGGTGGGATTCATCGGTCCTTTGATGTCAGTTATCGATGTTTTTCGTTCGATGCACAACGATAGTACTTACACGCGCACACACGCTCACATTACAGCAAGAGAGACCTTCGAATAAAATTGATAGGTTTTAGATTCAAAAGGGCTTGTAGAAACAACAGCAGGACGACTGGAGGGAGGGGATGAAAGGAGTAAGGTGCAGCGTCTGTAAAGTTGTGTGGAGGAGAAAAATTAAATTTCATTTGGAGGCGGCGACTCGTTGGAGTGTGCCGGATGGCGTGGAGGAGGAGAAAAATATGGATTACGGAGTGGCGTGTGATGGCTGCGTGGTGGAAAGCGAGTGGAGAACAGTGGTGAGAGGGAGAGAGAGAGAAAGGGGAAGAGTAGCCGGGGGAAAACGAGGATAAGAGTTGCGCGTGCCACGGAGGAGAAAGAATGGTCCTGGACGCTCGGTCGCTAGCGAGAGGAAGAGAACTCGAGTTAATCTCCACTCCTTAAAATCCTTCCGAGCCCGGGGAAGTACTTTCAAATTGCCACTTTCTTGAGGAATTCGGAAACCGTCGACCTCAGTGGCTACGGGTTTGGGTTTTCGTCTTTTTAACCGAGGGCCACGGGTTCGAGCACCTCCTTTGTCAGCTTGATACTAACACAATTCATATCGTAAGTACATAGTGACCTGACTGGTGTTCTAGCACACCAGGCCACGCCCCTTTTCGGCGGGGAGGAGGGTAGAATTGGGGTAGATGGAAAGGGCGCTTGTGATGGTGGCCGATGCTGGGAGCTGCGGCGTTTCCGTCGCCTGTGCGCCATCTTTGTAAACCCCGATTTCCCTTTAGCGCTAACGGGCTGACGAAGTGATTTTGCGATTTTTCAATGTTTTCCGTGGATAACTTGCTAGAAACCATCGTGTACTTCCTTCTTTAATTTACATTATCCGTAAATACATTGATTACTAATTTAAATTCATAATAATTTGCATTCCCGGAGGAAACTATGGAAAATCGAGTAGAATCCATAGCTCTTAGTAGCCAATTACTTGCCTAAAATTACAGACAGTACCAACAGTAGAGTTCCGTAACAGGTATGTAGATCTACGAAATGTCGTGCAAGCGATTTTCAGACTGTGTGGCACGGGATGATTCCACACCTGGCAGGTATTACTGGTTCCAGGTCAAGGTCACTCAGGGAATCTTAGGTGTACTCTTTCATTACGAAAGTAGATGAAAATAATATAAATGAAAACTAGAAATAAGAGTGTGGAGACACTCATGTGGTGCGTAGCAATCTATCAGTCGGAAGCATGGACCATTGGAAAAGCTGACCAGATCAGACAAGAAGCCTTCGTAACCTGATGCTGGTGGAGAATGCTGAAGAGCAGCTTGACGGACAAAATAAGAAATTATGAAGTTTAAAGAAGAGTAGATTAGGAAACTACGTATGGAAAACTATTCAAAATAGAATAACAAGATGGATCGGAAAAACCCTGAGGCTCAATGGGTTTGTGAAGAAAACGTAATTGAAGGTAAATAGAGGAAAGAGTCCGCAGAGGAAGAGAAAATAAATGGAAGGGAATATAAAAGAAAGTAAATGGAAGAGAAACCAGGAAGTAGGAGACCTAGCATTTGATAGGAAATGGTAGAGGGCTTCTGTCATCCAATCTTAGGATTGAACGGCCAATGTCAATGATGATGAAGTATCTCTGTAAATGATTTAAGAGAATTTTCAGCTATCATAAGTGAAATTTTTTACC